>CM077165.1:151533708-152068867 GCA_039583875.1 Platanthera guangdongensis
TTCTCGCCTAGGTTCTCGCCTCCGTTCAGTCGTCTTTCTTGGGCTGGGTGGTTATGTTAGACCCCTTTTGGTAATCTTCGTGACTCCAGCCGCTCGTCAATACCGTCGAGCGGCTCCTCCCCCCCCCTTCCGCCACCTAGATTCGAGCCTGGCAGCGGGATCTTCTCGGGGTCCAAACACATTCCATCGAGTGACTTCCGGCCCTGTCAGCTAGAGGTGAGAGCCTGACCGGGATCTTCTCGAGGCCAAGGATGACACCGAGTGACTTCCGGCCCTGCCAGCTAGGTGAGAGCCTGACAGCGGGATCTTCTCGGGGTCCAAACACATTCCATCGAGTGACTTCCGGCCCTGTCAGCTAGGTGAGAGTTTGACAGCGGGATCTTCTCGAGGCCAAAGATGACACCGAGTGACTTCCGGCCCTGCCAGCTAGGTGAGAGCCTGGACAGCGGGATCTTCTCGGGGTCCAAAACACACTCCATTGAGTGACTTCCGGCCCTGTCAGATAGTGTGAGAGCCTGACAGCGGGATCTCTTCTCGAGGCCAAGATGACACCGAGTGACTTCCGGCCCTGCCAGCTAGGTGAGAGCCTGGCAGCGGGATCTTCTCGGGGGTCCAAACACATTCCTTCGAGTGACTTCCGGCCCTGTCAGCTAGGTGAGAGCCTGACAGCGGGATCTTCTCGAGGCCAAGGATGACCCGAGTGACTTCCGGCCCTGCCAACTAGGTGAGAGCCTGACAGCGGATCTTCTCGGGGTCCAAACACATTCCATCGAGTGACTTCGGGCCCTGTCAGCTAGGTGAGAGCCTGACAGCGGGATCTTCTCGAGGCCAAGGATGACACCGAGTGACTTCCGGCCCTGCCAGCTAGGTGAGACCCTGACAGCGGGATCTTCTCGGGGTCCAAACACATTCCATCGAGTGACTTCCGGCCCTGTCAGCTAGGTGAGAGCCTGACAGCGGGATCTTCTCGAGGACAATGATGACACCGAGTGACTTCCGGCCCTGCCAGCTGGAGAGCCTGGGTATAGCGGGATCTTCTCGGGGTCCAAACACATTCCATCGAGTGACTTCCGGCCCTGTCAGCTAGGTGAGAGCCTGACAGCGGGATCTTCTCGAGGCCAGAGATGACACCGAGTGACTTCCGGCCCTGCCAGCTAGGTGAGAGCCTGGCAGGGGATCTTCTCGGGGTCCAAACACATTCCATCGAGTGACTTCCGGCCCTGTCAGCTAGGTGAGAGCCGACAGCGGGATCTTCTCGAGGTCAGGGATGACACCGAGTGACTTCCGGCCCTGCCAGCTAGGTGAGAGCCTGACTGCGGGATCTTCTCGGGGTCCAAACACATTCCATGTCTCTACGCGGGCTGGCTATGACAGTATTAGAGCGTTGAAGAAATTTACTATAACGAAAGTGTCACTTACATGCTTTAGGGGAAAAAACGCTTCAAGTCGTCACCACTCCAGGTGTGACTCATGGTCTCGCCCTCTACATTTTGGAGTCGATAGTCTCCTGACTTTAGAGCTTGCTTTACAATAAATGGTCCTCCCAGCTGGGATTGAGCTTCCCCACGGATGCCGACCTCCCTGCGCATCCACCTTCTTCAACACCAAGTCTCCTTCCACGAATTGCTTGATCCGGACATGCTTGTCAAAGTATTTGACCATCCTTCTTTTCACCTCTCCTGTCGGACAGCCGAGAGGTCCCTCAATTCTTCCACCATGTCAAGGGAGAGTCTCAGCTCTTCTCGTTCTCGGCTCGCCATTCTTCTCGGCCTCTTTGGCCGCCACGACTCGCGGCGTCTGGACTTCAAATTCTACGGGGAGCACTGCCTCGCACCCATGGGAGAGCTTGAAGGGGTCTCCCTCGTAGCCGTGTTGGGGTGGTTCTCAGGGCCCAAAGAACTGCGGGAAGCTGGTCCACCCAGCTCCCCCTCAAATTCTCCACCTTCTTCTTGAGTAGGTTGACGATGTTCTTATTTGCGGCCTCTACCTGTCCATTGCTCCTGGGGTGGTGGACCGAGGCGAACCTGAGGTCGATTCCAAGTTGTTCGCAGAAGCTGGTGAATTCGGCACTGACGAACTGGGGCCCGTTGTCCGTGACGATGGCCTGGGGCAGCCCATGGCGACAGATGATCTCCCCCAAACAAAGTTCCTGATCGCCTGGGAGGTCACCTTGGCCAGTGCCTTCACCTCCATCCATTTGGAGAAGTAGTCAATCATCACTAGGAGGAACCTTCTCTGACCGTTGGCTTGGGGAAATGGTCCAACCAAATCCATTCCCCAGATTGCGAAGGGCCAGGGGGCCGTGATACTCCTGAGTCGTTGGGCCGGCTGTAGCTGAAGAGGGGCAAACAACTGGCACTTATGACATGCTCGCGAACTCCGCGGCGTCTCGGTCCAGAGTGGGCCAGAAATACCCTTGCCTGACTATCCTCCCTTCCAGGGTCCGACTCCCGGAGTGACTCCCACACTCCCCGGAGTGAACTTCCTCCAAGATCCTTGCGCTTCTCTCTCGGTCACACAGCGGGCAGCATCCCCGAGAGGGTCTTCCTGTATAGCTGCCCGTCCTGGAGGAGGTAATATGCTGACTTGTGCCTTAGTTTCTTCTTATCTACCCTCCGGATACTCCCCCGTGGAGAGGAAAACCACCACTGTATCCATCCACGAAGCTTGTTGATCGATTTCCATAAGCTCTCCTTCTTCGATGGAGGGGCGGAACAGGTCGGTGATGGTGCCCCACCTGCGGACCATGCTTCGCTAGCTGATCGACTTGTTCATTCTCTTCCCTGGGCACGTGTTGGATGGCGAAAGTTTGAAAAGTGCCGATGACCCCCTTCACCTTGGCCAGGTACGATCGCAGGGTGGGCTCCCTTGCCTCGAACTCCCCGTTGATCTGAGAAGCTACTACCATGGAGTCCGTAAGGACCTCCACATCTGACACCCCCAGCTCCCTGGCCAGGCGCAGCCCCGCTATCACGGCCTCGTATTCGGCCTGGTTGTTGGTGATGGGAAAGTGCACCACTACCGTTTGCTCAATTCGAGTCCCTGGGGGCTTTCCAGGACCACCCCTACTCCTAGGGAATGCCTTCCGAGGCACCATCCACCCTCACCTTCCAAGGGGTCGGGCGGGTGAGCTCTTCCTCCGCCACTTCCACCACGTAGTCGGCCAGGAAGTCGGCCATCGCTTGAGCTTTGATCGAGAGCCGCAGAACGAAGGCGACTTCAAACTCGCTCAACTCCACCGACCACTTAGCCAGCCTGCCTGAATGCTCCACCCCCTCGAAGATGTTGCGGAGAGGATGGTCGGTTACCACTCGGATTGAGTGTGCTTGGAAGTAATGTCGCAGCCTCCGAGGCGAGATGATCAGCGCGAAGGCTAGCTTCTCCAAAATTGGTACCGGAGCTCGGCCTTCCTCAGGACCGTCACGTAATAAATAGGGAGCTGCCTCTTCCCCTCTTCACGAACTAGGACCGAGCTCAGGCTTCCGCCCCGACCCCCAGATATAAGAACAGGTCTTCCCCCTCTTTCGGCCCTTGGAGCAGCGGAGCCTGTGTCAACTGCACCTTGAGGGCCTGGAACGCCTCCTCGCATTCCTTGGTCCATTCAAACCTCTGACCACCCTCAGCGTTTTGAAGAAGGGGGAGCACTTCTCCCCTGCCCGAGAAAGGAAGCGACTCAGCCCTGCTAGCTTCCCCGTCAGCCGTTGGACCTCCTTCGCATTCGCGGGGACCCCAGCTCCAAGATAGCCTGACCTTATCTGGGTTGGGCTCGACCCCTGCGGGGTGAGGAGGTGCCCCAAAAACTTTCCCCTGTGGCCCCGAAGACACATTTTAGGGATTCAGCCGCATCTTGTATTTGCGCAGGGTGATGAAGGTCTCTTCCAGGTCCCGGAGGTGGAGTCCATATCCCGGCTTTTGATCATGAGGTCATCCACATACACCTCCAAATTCCTCCCCCTCTGCTCCTTGAAGACCATATCCATCATTTTCTGGTAGGTTGCCCTAGCATTCTTCAGCCCGAAGGGCATCATCTTTGTAGCAGTAGCATCCATCCCCCGTAATGAACGAGACATCCTAATGTCCGGGGGGTGCATCCTGATTTGATGGTAACCTGAAAAGGCATCTAAAAAACTCATTACAGAAAAGCCGACGCTGAGTCAACCAGCGCGTCGATCCGAGGCAAAGGATAACAGTTCTTAGGACAAGCTTTATTAAGTAAGAAAAATCGATACACATTCTCCATCGGCGTCTCCTTTTTTAACCATGACGACGTTGGAGACCCAGCCGTGGTACTGAATCTCGGACACGAAGCCAGCCTTGAGGAGCTTTGCCACCTCCTCCCTGATGGGCTCCGCTAGCTTGTCTGCCGTGGATCTCTTTTTCTGCTGAACGGGGCGTGTTCCCGGGTCCAGGTTGAGGCGGTGACAAGCCACATCCGCGTCAACCCCGGCATCTCCGCGACGTTCCAGGCGAAGATGTCCACGTTCTTCTGGATGCACTCCAGCATCCTGCCTTGGTCCTCCGGGGTCAGCCCTCCGCTGACGCAGATCTTCTCCGTCCTGCCTCCCCGGGTGAGCACCTCCAGCTCCACCACTTCCTCTGCTGCTCCAGCCTGGATTGCTCCCCCATCCTTCGGCATCTCCTTCCTCCGGACGGGGACCTCTACCTCCATCTCTCCTCCTACGGCCCTCACTTCGGCCACCTCCTCAAGATCTCCCCTGCCGCCTCCTCTGCGCAGTCCTTCACTCCCAGCTCCTCCCTCCTGCTTCCTGCTCGACCTCTCCATCCTTCGCCCCATCTCCTCGGCGTCCTCCTGCCAGGAGATGGTGTTACCGCGGTGACATAACACTCCCGCGCCACCTTTGGATCCCCCCTGACCCTGACCTGGATCCCCTCAGCGTTGAATTTCAGGCATTGATGGAAAGATGATGGGACGCAGCGGAAGGCGCTGATGAGGGGTCTCCCGAAAATGGCGCTGTAGCTGCTGGGGGCGTCCACAATGACGAACCTGCAGTTTCGGGACTGCCCCCCCAAGGTGACATGAAGGCCTACTCCCTCCACCTTCTTCCTCTCTCCGAGAACCCGAACAAGGGCCATACGAGGCCAGCACCCTCTTTGCCTCTACCTTCATCGCGTCGAACGCCTTTTTGAAGACGACGTTGACGGAACTCCCGTTGTCCACGAGGATCCGAGAGACGGTGAAATTCTCGATGGCCGCCTTGATGACCAGCGCATCACAGAACGGATTCTCGTGGTCTGGCATATCACTTGGGAGAAGGTGATACTCTCCTCCGGTGGCGGGGTCTGGGATGTGGAGGCAACGCTCCGCCGATACATGGTGTGGAGACTTGCCTTGCGGGAAGCCTCGATCCCCAGTCCCCTGTGGATCACTCCGATCCCTCCCGGGTCCCGACATCCACCCGGTCTTCGCAACGATCCTCCTCCGCCCGAGGCAGGACCTCCTCGATCCTCACTTCTTGCCGTCCTCCCTGCTGTTGCTTGCTGCTGTTGTTCCGATTCCCTCTCATCTCAAGGAACTCCGGGCAGGTGGATGTGGCATGCCCCTCTTCCTGATGGAAGTCGCAATAGGGCAGCTCCACCCTGACCTCCCTTCTCCTCCTCCTCATGATCCCCCTCCTTGCTCCCAAGGCTATGGCCATGACCTCCTCCTGATCGGGGAGCCGGGGCCTCTGGCCCTGCCTCCAGCCCGGAGGGTGGAACTGATCTTGCCTTCCCTGGTGGTGACCCCTTTCGTAGTATCCTCTCGTGGCCCTTGCCCCTGCCATTCAGGTCTCCAGCCCAGCCGACGGTCGGGCTCCTGGTGCCCCCACCTCGGCTGCTGCTGCTGCCACTGGAGCTGCCTTTGCTCCCTCTGCCTAGGCTCTCCTCTTCTTTCCTCCTGTGCTTTTCCTCCTCTCGACTCTTTCTCTTCCTCCGTGGCCCCTGGCCAGCTTCCTTGCAAACTCGGGTTCGACGCCTCCCCGTCGACCTCTCTCGCCGCCCTCTCCATCAACTCCTCGTAGGAGAGGGGGGTAACTCTCTTCAGCTCCATTCAGGAAGAACCCCTGCTGCAGGCCCAGGGTAAAGACCATCATCAGACTATGACCCGACATCTCCTGGACCTGAGTAACTTCCTCCTGAAATCGGTCCACGTTAGCTCCCTAATGTTCGTTCACTCCTTGCTTAATGTGGAACAAAGACTCGGACTCCTTCTTCCTCTTCTTGGAGGTGGTGAATCTCAGCATGAACCCCGGGCGCAGGTCCTCGAAGCAGTAGATGGAGCTGACTGGAAGCTGATGGAACCACTCCCTTGCCTTCTCCGGGAGGGTGATAGCAAAGAGTCGGCATTTGAATCCGTCCGACATCTGACGGATGAAGACCACATCCTCGAACCATTGGACATGCTGGACCGGGTCTCCTTCCCGGTGTGTAGTAAAGACATCTCGGGTTCCCTGAACCCATCTGGGACTGGAGCTGAGGAGGAGACCAGCTCGCTGAAAGGACTGCCTCCTCCCACTGTGCGAGCCAACGAGTCTCGCGAGCCCAACTCGCCGAACCTGCTCGGCCTGCCGAGCCGGGGAAGAGCTCGCGCCCCGGGAGCTCGCACCCTCGGTCTTCCTCGGCCACTTCCTTCCCAGCTCGCGGCCGGGAGCGTCCTCGCCCAAAGAGGGGGCGGCCGCGATCTGGGCTGACGGAGTCGAGCACTGGCCGCGCGCCGAGTGCGAATTTGACGAGGCCCAGCACCTCGTTCCTGAAGTCTTCCAGCATCCCACCGTTGCGAGAGGCGAGGAGGGGGGGGGGGGGGGGGGGGGCGGCGAGTTCTGCCTGTCAGATCCTTGTCCTCCCGCCATTTGAGCTCGCCGAAGCTTTTCTGCGCTGACCACGATCCCACGCTCACCGCACCAAAATGTTGAAATCGGAATCCGGTCTCTTGTGGAGTTCGATTCTTGGGGAAGGGGTGGTCTCGCGCCTACTTTGCTCCTGCAAGAAAAACAACAAAAAGGCAAGAAGAAACAGACCCAAGGGCTCGGCAGGGAGGTCCCACCACAAACCGGAAGATCTCTGAGCGCTTCCCCTCCTTAGCCAGAAGCCGAGCTAAGGTACCCTCAGAAAGCACTTGAGAACAGGAGCAGTGAGGCACTCCAAGCGTGCCTTCTGAGGTAACCCTGAGTCTTATTTATAGCGTTTTGGAATCTGAACTGCCAATAACCAGAAGAACTGACCTGAAAATACCAAAAAGCCCTGGGTTGGGTCTTCTGCCAACAGCCAAACTCCGCTGTCCTGAACAGCTATGCGCAGTCCAACCTGGCCTGCCAACAGCGTGGCTCGCTGTTCTGAGAAGCTATTCACACCCATGGGGAGTCAGCTCGCCTCCAATCCCCCTCCGCGGGAGGCGGGGCGCGACCTGACTCCAGCGGCCCGCCTATTCTTCCTGGGCGAACGCGAGCCGGACCGCCGCGACCGCCAGTCCTCTGCCGGGGCGGACATGCAACCAGGTCGCGTGTAGGGGGCGGGCTGGTGGCCATCGTGACCCTCCGATCAGCTCGCAGGTCACGGGTGCCGAGCCCATCCGCTAGTACTGGTGCGACGAAGGGCACCCCCCGCTCTGGTCGGCGATTCTCTGAGCGAGCGGGGAGAGTAGGGGAGCCGTCTCGCCCGGCTCGCTCGCCTGAAATGAGCGGGAGCGGACCAGCCCCTGCCGCATGTCTGCTCGCTGCTTAGGTGCGGGTCGCGGGGCTAGATCCGCTCGATCTTCCTGGTGGGCCCGCTCGACGAACACGGGGTTGTACACTTTGGGCTAGTTTAGAAGAAGCAAAGGGAAGCCTATATCCCTCCTGCAGGAACCACCCTTCCCTATTAGCCAAAAAAACAAAACTCTGAAAATGATCAATCCAATGAAGTCACTTCAATTCTTGGTTTACAGTTGAATTTGATTTCACTTCATTGCAACACAAATACAAGAGAGTGATGAAGAATCCTTTGAAATGCATATTTCCATCTTCAAATATACATAGATATGTGTCTAACACAACCTGAACTGATTTTTGATACTATCCAACTAGTAATTGAACAATATTTTTTTTTTTGGAATTCAAGTTAATTTATAGGCCTTTTAGTTGCATAGCTGCATAAAAAGTAGAATTTTCAATGATAAAACCTTTATCCTACTTCCCAGGCCATATGACAAAGCTGTAAATGAGTTGATTCAGGCCTAATGATGTTCTCTCCAAGCATGTTTGGTTATGTTCTTATGAAACACAAGATGATTTGTGTCATGACCCATGCTCCAAATTCCTGTTCTGGCTATTTATTTCCTTAATAAGCTCTTTAATTCATCTTTAAAAGCTTAATTAATTATATTTGAGTTGCTCGTTAAATTTAACCTCATTTTCACAATCTAACACATATATGATTCTCATTTACAACATGCGATAAATTGCCCGTAGAATAATTTTGAGCTTAGGTCATGTGATATGGATACGCTCTAACAGACAAGTGACACGTGCTGGATAATCGGCCTCTTTGTGTGAGAGTTCTCTCAAGAGATGCAATTGCCTTTGTGGATAATATTGCATTCTTAATTAATTATGCATTTGTCTTTTAGTGTGTTTGTCTTGTACCGAGGCTTGCATCATATATAAGGAGTCTTTGTTGGAGTTTTATCATCATCTGGGTTATTAATCTAGTTTTAGCTATCCTTAGAGAGAGAGAGAGAGAGGCTCTTAGAGGGATCCTGCCCTCAAGAGTGGGGATAATGAGCATGTCTCGATATCTTGCCTTTTTCTTTGAATTCTAGTGTAGTAATGGAGTTCTTGTTCGTGCTTTATTGATCTTTGCCACCTGCATCTATCAATTGGTTTGACCTACAATTCTCTGTTTGCTGCTCTTTCAGTTGCTGGGAACCAACAATCTTGCCACACCAATTACCTCCCTTGCATGAATCCTCCTCACTATATATTCCTTCACACGAGATAGACACCATTCATACTGGAATCCACCAACACTGTGAGGCTCTCATTTACTTCTCCACTGTGATGTGCTCTGGCTCACCGATCCACTCGGGCCTACACATCCCTCAGAAGTTCGCTCACCCACTTCAATCTTGAGTACCAGTTTACCACACACACTCTTCTTCCAGACTCCAACATCAACGTAAAAGAGACGACTTGCAGTAATCCGGGTCCTAAGGAACTGAAATAGCCTTGGATTGATGAACTCTCCTTCTCCAGGACTCACATTCTTGTGGATCACTGCCTGTATTCCTGGAACCAGCAATGCCAACACCCACCAACTAAACAATCCCTCATTAGAGTCAACAACACCCTTCCACGTTTAAATACCCTTCTTTTCCCCCACGAGCCAATCATGACCCGGCGTACTACTACCGGTACACCAGCCAGTTGATTCACCTAGGCAATGCTTGTCGACATTAACCACACAATCCTTGGTTCCACCATTCTACTATCTTCCTCGCTTACCATCGAACCAGCAGCCGCAATGACTGTAAGCCTTGCCGTTGATGCCCCTACTTACCTCAACAATGGCTGACTACTGTTTTTCGACCTTGCCGACATCCAAGCCCCTGCGTGCTACTTCCCTGTTGACGCTCTACCCCGGTTGATGTTCTCCATTTACATCCCAAAAGGCCATTTTGCCCTCACAATCGCATCTGTATCCCCAGTTTTTGCAGTCCCTTTTCCATGTTGTGGACACCTCCACTCCACACACCAACCCCGCCTCAATTTTTTATTGAGCCCCACATACCTTAGTAATTGGCATTGCCCCTACTACACCGTCCTATGTGTTCACCCAAATGCATACCCATCTCCCCTTTAAGTTTAAGGAACCCCGTTCTCTCTCCTCCACTTTCAAATTTCATAAATTTTCACCTAGTGCGACACCCAACGCTATCCACATGTCTCCTTTTGGGTTTTATATAACCACCTCTGGCTGCAACAATTGTATTGCTGCATTGTTATGGCACCTCTCACAACCACAATCTTTTTTGCTAAAATTATTTTTGTACCTAAAATCACAAAAAGACCATGACAGATTTGCTTTGTCCTTATTTCTCTCTTAATGAATCTGATTGCAGCCTTGGCCAAACTAACACATTTCCTTCGCTATGGAAGTCTTCGATTCCTCTCCCCTTGCTCGGACTTGGGGATAAGGTCAATTTTTAAGATGCGTGTATACAGATACACCCCAACGGATAAGTAACACATGTGCCGGACGATCAACCTCACCGTGCTAGAGCTCTCTCAAGAGATGCAGTTACCTTCTTGGATAATAGCGTATCCTTAATTAACTGTGTTTGTCTTATAGCGGGGCCTCTATCCTATATAAGGAGTCTTAATTGGAGTACTGTCATCGTCTGAGTTATTAGTCTTGTTTTGTCTCTCCTTAAGAGAGTTGGGATGACGAGCATTGTTGCTTGTGGGGATGGCGAGCGTGTCCCAATATCTTGTATTTTCCTTCGAGTTCTAGTGCAATATTGGACTTCTTGTTTTCTTGATTCATTGCTGCTTGTATCTGCCATCATGTTGCCGATGGCCTCTTGCTTCATAAGAACATAAACAAACAAGCTTGAAGAGAATATTCTTAGCCAAATGAATACTAGATAAAAATAAATATTAATGAATACTAGATAAAAATATTTTTATATCTTAAAATTCAAATATTAATGAATACTAGATAAAAATAAATAAAACTGTGTTAATTAGCTCACATAAGCTTGCATCCTATTAATACCTATGTTAATATTCTTCACTAGTTTACAGGACATGCGAGTTTGATAAAATATACAATATTTATTATACAAGAATACTTCACAATCATAGTAAATGTACGTTAATATAACATTATTGAGAATTGAGATGCATGTCAAACAAAAAGTTAATATATAAAACATGATTTAACAAATACGCAAATATTTTTTATTTATTCATCAACCATTATCTTTATAAATCATTGAAATCTTATTACAATTAATTAACTGATTGAAAGTAAATGAGCCAAATGAATTGTTGAGTTGTTCATCGAGTTTATGAATATGATGTAGGGTAGTACGTGGGTGCGCAACTAACATGCAACCCTAGGTGAGGTGCGTGGAAGATGTTTCTAGCACCCTAAATACTACATGTAAGTATTTAACACATGCAAATCTGACGGAGAAATCAAATCATTGTATTAAAATTTAAATTGCAAGAGATAGTTTAAGCAAAACTAAAGTAAATCTTTAGGGAAAAACACCATTTGACTTTTCTCTGCATGGAGGGCCAAATTAAGAACACACAACGAATAGTTCTTGGAAACTACAAAATAATTCAAAACAAAACACTTCGAAGCTATAGATCCAATTAAGCACAAGTCATCACCATATAATAATACTAAAAATAAAGGTTCATACAACGAATAAAACTCACAAAGTAGTGGGACTGCTGTAGGAAAGGAGATTCAGTGAGGGGGGATGATGTGTGGCTGAAATCTGAGTGCCCACGGTTGGGTTTAATGGTCGGGTGCTGGATCTGAGTGGAAGTGGTTGGTTTGGAAGGTGGGGGGATGGATATGGAAAGTAGGGGCTGAATGCGGTAAAGGGACATGGAAGAGTGGACTGCAGGGGGCTGCTGGCTGCGAAGACGTGCGGTTTGGTGGAGATTTGAGCGGTGGTATTGCAGTATTGCTGCAGGGTGGCGGCAGGCTTGAAGAGGGGTGCGCTGTGGTTTTTGGATTGTTGGAAGGGGCGGCAAGGGGGCTGGGTGAAGGAGCAGGGAGGGCAGTTCACGAATCTGCTTCCTAGGCGTGCAAACAGTGGGGAGCAGTTCTGATCTAGAGCTGTTGGGCGAAAAAACAACATGATGTGGGTTGCAGCTAGGGCCGAGGAGGTGAAAATGTAGGTTAGATTAGGAGATATCTTGTGGAGAAAGATAACCACCTAGGAGTCGTCATTTAAGGTTTAACGGAGTCGTTACCGTGAAGGGATCGCCGGATTTCGGGATTAGTCTCTCCAAATTCTGTATTAGTCTCCAAGTAGCCCCCATGCCTTTTATTTATAATAAAACATAATTAGGGCACCCCGACATCACAATTATGATTGGCCGGGGATGCGGAGGGCTCGATTACACTAAATAATATTGAAACACAACAATATAATATATGAAAATGTAGGAAAACGATGAGCAGGATGCATCCGTGGAGTCGGATCATCGATCCAAAGATGCTACATATGACAGGTGGTCAATTGGCCCCGAACGGTCCAAAACTTATCCTCCGCCGCGGGTTCACAACTCCGTTCCGCATATATATTCTTATATTATAAGGGAAAACCACCCTTTGGTGCAACATTGACATTTCCCAAAATGCCCTTGCACCAAAGAGTGTTTTACCTTTATGTATAAGATATATATTATAAATTATATATAATATAAATATTTATAAATGTTAGAAAAGCTCACTTAAACTAGGCCCATTGTATAGCATTTATTGTTTTTCTCTCCTCTCTTTAGTCCCACATTGTGTATAGGACTTTCCTCTCTCTTTCTCTCATCTATATATTTGTACTCATTCTTTGTATTTGGACAAAGTGAACATATATACAAGTTTGGTTTCTTCCATCTCTACATGGTATCAGAGCCAGGTTCCGTCTCCTGCGGAGTCCAATTTCTATCCGCCCAGCGGCCTGCGGTCTCCTGCGGATTCACTTTCCTATCCGCCCAGCGGCCTGCGGTTTCCGCGGCCTGAGTGTGTGTGTCCGCGCCTCCTAGTCGGACAGCCCCTGCGACCTGCTTTGTCCAAACCGCTTCCTCTTCTCCCGTGGAGCCACTCCTCTTCCCTCCTCTTCTGGTCCTTATTTATAGCCCTCTCTCTCTGATCTGTGGGGTCCACTGCTTCCCATAGTCCGCTGCGGCCTCTTCTTGTCCGACGCGAGCTCGACAAACTCGCTCCCTAGCTCCGCTCTCCTTCTGTCCGCTGCGAGCTCGGTTCTCGCCTCCTCTTCTTACTCTCTTTTGTCCGCCGCGAGCTCGGCGGCCTCCTTCTGTCCGCGCTTCTCTCCTGCCTGCAGCTGCTCTCCTTTCTCTTCTGGCGGACACGTTCTTTTCCCTGTCCGCCGCGGGCTCGCTCCCCTGCATTTTTTTTCGACTTGCGGACTGATCCAGCCCGCTGCAGTCCTCCTCTAGTCGCCGCGACTTGCCAAGCTCCCGCGACTTGCCGAGCTCCCCTGGCTTGCCCTCTCTTCTCAGCCAGCTGTTGTGCTCTTCTTGCCTCGGCCAACTCCAGTCTGCCGCGTTCTGCTTCAGTCCGCCTCGGCCTAATCCAGTCCGCCGCGGCCTCCCATAGCCCGCTTCCTGCTGAACGTGTCTGTACTCGCCGCGGCCTACTCTAGTCCGCCGCGGCCTACTCCAGTCCGCCGCGGCCTACTCCAGTCCGCCGCGGCCTTCAATAGTTCGCTCCTTGCTGAGCGTGTCTGTTCTCACCGCGGCCTCATCCAGTCCGCTGTCTCTGCCCGCTTCCTCTCCTCCAGGTCGCCTCCATGACTACCTCTGCGGACTCTGTTGGCACGACAGTTCCTCCTCCTGACCGCCCGACTTCTCTCCAGGAAGTCCGCGACGAGCTTCGAATTACTACAATTTCTCTAACTGGCAAGAAAAACTTTGTGGAATGGGCTCACTCGGTTCGCCGTGTCCTGCAGTCAAAGGGTTTCCTTCATCACTTGACTCAGGCCGTTATCGGTGACCCTACTGAGGAATGGTTACGCAATGATGCCGTGTGCAGACTTGGCTTCTTAACTCTCTTGATGGCGAATCTTATCGCCTGGCCATGTACCATGAGACGGCCAAAGGCATGTGGGACGAGCTCCACACCCTGTACTCTGGCAAGGATAGTCTCCACCATCTGTATGACATCATCACTGCTCTCCAGACCCTTGATAGCAGTGGCGCGACCGACCTGACATACTTTGTTGCTCAGGCTCGGTCTCTGGTTGAGGCTTGGATCCACCATCAGCCTCCTACTTTAGATCTTGCTGCTCAACGTACCCAAAAGGAAGCTGTGGGTATTGCCATGATGATGGCCCGGGTATCGCCTCATCTTCACAGTGTCCGGGCTCACATCCTCTCCTCTACCGTTACACCGTCTTTCTCCGATGTGTGCTCGATGCTTCTCAAAGTCTCCCCGCCTCCGGATATGCCCGGACTTCCTTCTCCGGCCCTTGTTCAACAGGCACCCGCTCCCTTATTGCCTCTTCCCTTTTCTGCCCGTGGCGGCCGCTCTGATTCTCGCGGCCGGGGTCGGGGTGGCCGGTCTCGGCCTAAGTGCTCGTTCTGCGGTAAAGATGGCATCTTGAAGCCACGTGCTATCGCAAACATGGGAGACCTCCTCGTCCGCAGGCCTCTGCTGCTACAACCGACTCCGCTTCCCCTCGTACTGATCTCGACGAGGTCCATCTTCAGCTCCAGCATCTTCATGGCCTGCTTAGCCGCCCGCCTGCCTCGGTTGCCTCTGCTGCCTCCATCTCCAATGAAGGTATCGCCCGCCTATCCTCAGGCCCGCGATGGATCCTTGATTCTGGTGCCACTCATCATATCACCTCTGTTAGGCCGCCTCAGTACTTGTCTTCACCTCACCCGAAGTACATTACTGTCGCTAATGGGGCATCGGTTCCCGTCTCTGGCTGTGCTGATATTTCCCTCACTTCTTCTCTCCTTCTGCGCTCGGCTCTACATGTTCTGGGCTCTCCTTTCAATTTACTGTCTGTTGGTCGACTTACTACTGATTCTAATTACTCCGTGACATTTACTTCTTCTTCTTTTCTCATACAGGATCAGCAGACGCGGACTATCATTGGTAGAGGACGGCTGCAGAATGAGCTCTATCTTCTTGACGTCTCTCCCACTGTCCTCGCATCTATCTCCTCTTCGGATTGGCAGCGCCGTCTGGGTCACGCTCCTCTTCCAGTCCTCCGGAAGGCTCTTCCAGATGTTTCTCTTCCTGCTTTTCGCTGCGACACATGTATTTTGGGCAAACAGTCCCGTTCATCGTTCCCTTCTCATTGTACTCGGAGCTCCGCTCCTTTTATTTTGGTACACTCCGATATATGGGGTCCGTATAAATTTACTAGTATTTCTAGCTATCGGTATTTTCTTACTTTTATTGATGATTACTCTCGAATGACGTGGTTATATCTCCTCCGGGATCGCTCTGAACTTCCCCGCGTCTTCCGGGCTTTCATACTTGAGACTCGCACTCAGTTCTCTGCGCCCATTCGTACTATTCGTACTGACAATGCGCGGGAGTACACCAGTCATACCTTCGCCACTCTCTGCTCTGAGTTCGGCATTATTCACCAAACCTCGTGTCCGTACACTCCCCAACAGAATGGTGTCGCCGAGCGCAAGAATCGTCACCTTCTTGATGTTGCTCGCTCCCTTATGCTTCAAATGAGGGTTCCCAAACCATACTGGAACTACGCGCTCTCCACGACTTGCTTTCTCATCAACCGCCTCCCTTCTTCCGTCCTCCAGTATGCTACTCCCTTCAGCCTCCTCTTTCCCACTACTCCGCCTTTTCCCATTCCTCCACGAGTGTTTGGGTGTACCTCCTATGTTCACCACCTTGGTCCCTCCACGGACAAGTTGGATCCTCGTGCCGCCAAACATATCTTTGTGGGCTACTCGCGCACTCAAAAGGGTTATGTATGTTATTGGCCTGCTACCCGCAAGGTTACCGTCTCGGCTGACGTGACTTTCCGTGAAGATATTCCATTCTTCCCTGATCTGGATGTCGCTCCGAGTCCAGATCCGATGGCGAATTACGTCTCTCTCCATCACCTCTCTCCATCTCTTCTTCACTTTGCCACCTCATTATCCTCCGTTTCGGTCCCCAACTCTTTGCAGGAGGCACTTCACCATCCTGGCTGGCGGGCTGCCATGGACGAAGAAATGACGGCCCTCTGGGCCAACCAGACCTGGGTCTCGGTTCCCTTACCTCCCGGTCAGCATCCTGTTGGGTGTAAATGGGTGTTCGTCATCAAGCGTGCTCCGGATGGCACTGTTGCCCGACTGAAGGCCCGTCTTGTGGCCCGTGGCTTCACACAACAGGAGGGCCTTGACTATGAGGAAACCTTCTCTCCGGTGGACAAGCTCAACACTGTCTGCGTTCTTCTCTCCGTCGCGGTGCACCGCCACTGTCCCCTTCATCAGCTCGATATCAAGAACGCCTTTTTGAATGACGACCTTCAGGAAACCGTCTACATGCGCCAACCGCCCGGGTTTGAGACCACGGGGGAGTCTCGGGTATGTCTTCTCAAAAAATCCATTTATGGTCTCAAACAGTCCCCTCGGGCGTGGTTTGACAAGTTTAGCAAGGTGGTTCGAGACATGGGGTTCACTCGGAGTTCTGCAGATTTCTCCCTTTTACCCGACACCGGGCCACTGGCACCGTCCTTCTGTTGGTTTATGTTGATGACATGCTTCTCACTGAGGATGACTCAAAGGGGATTCAAGAGGTCAAACAACATCTGAGCACTGTTTTTCAGACTAAAGACCTGTGACAACTTCGCTACTTCCTTGGTCTCGAGATCGCACGGCGGCCGGATGGGTTGGTGCTCTCACAACGAAAGTACTGTCTCGATCTTCTCAAAGATGCTGGTCAGTCTGGTTGCAAGCCAGCTTGTACCCCGATGGAGGCAAATCACAAACTGTGCGCTCATGCTTCGGATGACGATTTGCTGCTTCCGAACCCGGAATACTATCGACGTCTTGTGGGAAAGTTGATCTATCTAACGGTCACGAGGCCGGATATATCGTTTGCAGTTGGGGTTGTCAGTCGGTTCATGCATGCCCCCCGGGCTTCTCATCTCCAGGCGGTTGAACGGATTCTCCGATACCTTAAGGGAGCTCTGGGTCAAGGGCTGGTTTACAAAACCTCCGATTCTGCTCCCGCTTTGGTTGCCTATTCTGATGCCGATTATGCGGGTTCCCTGGACGATCGGAGGTCAACAAGTGGGTTCTGTACTTATTTTGGTGGTCATCTTATTACATGGAAAAGCAAGAGACAAACTGTGGTAGCCCTTCCTCTGCAGAAGCAGAATACCGATCGATGGCCTCGGTTGTCTCAGAACTCACATGGCTTGAAAGTCTCCTTACTGACCTGGGAGTAAAACTCCCCTCCTCTGCTGTTCTATTTTGTGATAGTCAAGCCGCCATACACATAACAAAGAATCCGGTGTTTCATGAGCGCACAAAACATATCGAAGTTGACTGTCACTTTGTTCGTGAGAAGGTTCAATTGAAGAAACTTGAATTGAAGCATGTACCAGGAACTGATCAAGTTGCCGACATCCTCACAAATGCCTTATCAAGTACCCTGTTCTACCAGTGTTTGTCCAAGCTGGGTGCATATGACCTATACGCTCCAGCTTGCGGGGGAGTGTTAGAAAAGCCCACTTAAACTAGGCCTATTGTATAGCATTTATTGTTTTTCTCTCCTCTCTTTAGTCCCACATTGTGTATAAGACTTTTCTCTCTTTCTCTCATCTATATATTTGTACTCATTCTTTGTATTTGGACCAAGTGAACATATATACAAGTTTGGTTTCTTCCATCTCTACAATAAATATCTTATATTATAAGGGAAAACCACCCTTTGGTGCAACATTGACATTTCCTAAAATGCCCTTGCACCAAAGAGTGTTTTACCGTGGGTGTGGCAGACTCATCTGGAGTTCGCTGCGTTCGGGTACTTTCGCGCGGGGCACGAGGGCCGGAGGCCCGTGCCTGTCACTCGTGTGTGTGTGTGTGTGTATATATATATATATATATATATATGCCTCCATATCATACGGTTTGGGTTGGTTTGGGCCTAAGTGCCGAACACACCAAGTTTGGTCGGTTTTGGTTTGAGCTAAACCGAGTTGCACCGAAATCACTCAGTGCGGCTTGTTGTCAGTGCAATTTTTATTCCGTTTTTGTGGTGCGGTTTGTGTTTTTTATCTTCTTTGATTTTACTCTTGTAGCAGTCATGCATGGGTTGAAACGAGTTAAATATTTCTCTCATAATTTAAAGTCGAGTATGCTGGATAATGGCAGATTATGCATGCTGTCTAAATTTGTTATGCAAATATGAGGAATCATAATTGATGCGACACATGTATCACACTTGCGCGCCCCCCCGGAGTCCTACCAGGGGGCCCATTCTGGCATCTCACAAGGCGACTTTCATCGGGGCTATAGCCCATACACCCCAACAAGTTCTCCGCCTCCCATCGTCAGGAAACGGTAGGTTGTTGAGGCCTTGGATCGAACACCCGACCTCCTATATAAGAGTCTTTCACCAGAGCTCTCATCACCAACTCAACATGCTTGGTGAGATCCTGGATCTCAACAACCTACCGATTCCTGGTGATGGGAGGCGGAGAGCTGGTTGGGGTGTATGAGTTGCAGCCCCGATGAAAGCTGCCTTAGTGAGATGCCAGAGTGGACCCTTGGTAGGACTCCATGGTGTCAGGCCGGTGTGACTAGAGTGTCACTTAAAACCGAAAACCGCAAACCGAACCGGAACAACAAAGAACCAGACCAAATCGTTCACAAATTATTCGGGTTCCGGTTTGAATTTTGGAACCGTGAACAACATTGGCCAGAGTGTGGTTCTTACATTTTATTATCCGGACCGGAACCGAAACCGCAACATACAAGTCTCAAGCGGCTTCAAGATTTTTCAACTCGATCCGAACTGGACCGAAGTAGAACCGAACCGCAACCTGTTTATGATTATTATATTATTATTATTTTATAATTTATCTATAATATTTATACTTACTATCACGAGTGAAGCTGGTGTAGTTTGAAACAACAATCACATTAAAGGGGTCGATTTTGGACCGAACAAAACTTCACCGCATAAAAATCGTGTGGTATGGTTTGATATTTGTGCGATTTGGAGTCAATTTTTGCTTTGCACTTTTGATTTTCATACAGTTATATAATATATTTTCAATTTACTTACATATTGTTTTGAAATGTTTTATTTAAAAAATATAGAAAATAATTATTTCTACATGCGTAGGAAGACGATTGATACTATTCTACCGATCGTTGAAAAGACAGTCGAGAAGTGCACAACATAATTATTTCTATTTCGATGTTGTTTTAAGTTTTACTATTTGCAGCCCGCTTTTATTTTATTTCGCCAAGTTTGATTTTGGTTTTAGTTGAAACCGATTGGAACCGGACCGAACCGTCAGTGGCCGGTTTGGTTTTGGTTCTTGTTGAACCGTAACCGGAAAGTCGACATGACGGTTCTAAAAATTAAGCTGAAACCGAAGCCAGAAGCGGAACCGATCAAACCAAATAAGGTTTTGGTTTTAATTTGAAGAACCGTTACTTTAGTGGTTCGGTTCATGATTTTAATAGAACTAGAACCGAACCGGAACCGTGACAGTTCTAGGTGTGACACTTGTGCTGCTTCAATAATCTACAAGACTGATATGAGTGTTTTTGAGAACAAAGCAGTAGTTAGGATTTTCATTACAGAACTAGAAAATTTTCATGCACATAGAAACAATGATACAACACCCTCATTTTCCTATAGTTAAGGTAAATAGAGACTACAAAGCAATAAGAACCTTTGAAGCCTGAAGCGCAGAAGGGCGATGCTGTTATATGCCATATGAGTTGCAATTCTTAGTTCACTTTATTTTGTTTTTAATGTTTAGAAACCGAAACTGAACCGAGTATAGTTGATTTCTTTCTCTCCAGATTGTATCAAACACAATCTGAATGGTGCACTGGGAATTGCTGTGCTGTGTGTCCTATTTCTGTTTTTTTTTGGTTTCACAAGCACATCCCACCATTACATGACAAGTGAATTCCTCTACAACCATCCATGTAGTGATAGCTAGGGTGATACCTTGCCATTTTTATTGTTTCTAGATAATTTTCTCTACCATATTCAGCAACTGCTTAAGCAATTTGTGATCAATTTTTTGACATGATTTTCATGTTTTAGGCATCATATCGACATAATCAATTATCCCTCTGTAGAACTTCTTCTTTGAGCCTGCTTTTAGCACCCGGGCTTTACTCTTCTGAGTTGAGCTATTTTTTTCATTCTGGACTGAAGCAGAGGGCTAAAGGACTAGCAATGTCAGCAAAAAAGTCATATGAAGGTTCTCCTTTTTTTATGTAGATTTTGATTTAAACTAAGTTAGCAATTCCAATAAACCAGTAATTTACATATTGACATATTTTGAGATTAGTGTTTTGTGGATGTTGTATGTTGAAAACTAGTTCAAGCTTCAAAACAAGATGAAGGGAGGTACAAGCACACCATTGATCTTCCAAAGACCAATTTTGGCTTGCGGGCAAATTCAATTGTGAGAGAACCAGAGATTCAAAAATTTTGGGAGGACAATGAGGTCTTCAAGAGGGTTGTTGATAGGAATACAGGGGTATGCTATCTCTCTTTCTGTCTTTGGTAATTTATGTATCTTTTCATGAGATGATATGGATCTTTTTGGGAGCAAGTGCATGAATTTTTTTTTCTGATAATTATTGGCAGGGAACTTTCATTCTCCATGATGGACCACCTTATGCAAATGGAAAGTTGCATATTGGTCATGCTTTGAACAAGATTTTGAAGGATATTATAAATCGGTACAAGGTGATTGTAGTTTCTACACATTTATTGAAAATTTTATAAGCATTATTTAGTAGTCCGATATCCAGCTCTTATTGTTTAGAGCAACTCCAACCGATCTCCTTTCTCCAAAAATGGCGCCCAGAATGCCTCCAATCGTTCGCCATTGCCCCCTCTATATTTACAGATCTTCTCTCTCCCCATCTAAATTAAGAGTCGGGAGAGAGAAAATAGAGGGGCGGTAAATTTAATTTTAATGTATTTTTTTGTTTAACTTAGGTATTTATAAAACTTATTCATTTCAATGTTTTGCTCGTAATCGTCAATATATTTTTTCAAATATGACACGTAATATATCAAAAAAAATTTGTTTTTTCGAGACCTACAAAACGAGACTAATATTAAATACTTTCTAATTAGTATTGATCATGCAAATATGAAGAGAAGGCGTTTTACTGATTAAACGTGCGAATACAACAAAATACATGAAAATTAATATGCATAAAATTTTCAAATTACATTGCTTCATTATCATGTCGTGCCCACAAATGTTCAATCAGTGCATCTCGGAGTGCGAAATGTGCATCTCCATCTTTGATCTTTTTATGCCGATTTAAGAACTGACGAAATCTTTCGGCTTCACTTGTGTCCATCTCTTCAACATTATGAGTTGGTGGTGGCGTAGAAATATCGACATGTCCAGTTTCATCTCGCTCATCTTCGATTATCATATTGTGCATTATAATGCAAACAGTCATGATATCATGTAACACATGTTTATCCCCAAAACGACATGACCCCTTAATAATGGCAAACCGTGATTGAAGACTCCAAATGCTCATTCTACATCTTTTCGGCACACTTCTTGCATCATTGCGAAGTGTTGTTTTTTTAATCTTGTGTATGGAAATAGTTTGAGCTAATGTTGACCATTTTGGATATATACCGTCGGCTAAGTAATAACCAACATCATATTTTTTTCGCAAGATTGTATAATTGGTAGGATGCGTAATACCTTGTGCTAAGTTGGCGAATAAATTGGACGGCTGCAGAACATAGATATCATTGTTAGAACCCGGTAAGACAAAATATGCATGCCATATGCATAAGTCATATGATGCTACTGCCTCGAGAATAATTGTTGGTTCAGCATGACGTCCTGAATATTGGCCTGCCCATGCTGTTGGGCAGTTGTTCCAGTGCCAATGCATACAATCTAGGCTTCCCAGCATCCCTGAAAACCCTCGTTCTTCATCTTTCTGTAGTATTCTTCTTATATCATTTGTATTGAGATATCTCAAATATTCATCTTTGTACAATTGTACAATCGCCCTGCAAAATCTTTTCAAGAATTGAATCACAGTTGACTCCCCTATTCGAATGTATTCATCGCAATTATCAGCAGCTGTTACATATGCCAACATACGAGATGCTGCTGTAATTTTTTGTATTGCTGATAGTCCAAGCTTACCAACATCATCCTTCTTCTGAACGACAAAATTATCGTGCTCCTGCACTGCGGTGACAATGCGAAGAAAAAGATTCTTTCACATTCAAAATCTCCGTCGAAAAAAAGTTTCCCCATATGTGGGGTGCTCAGAGAAATAATCATTCCAAAGTCTAGTGTTACCTTCGATTCTCCCTCGATTGATTACCACATGGCCAGGTACTGAACCTCTACGTCAGTGACGTTCTTCCTCTTGAAGTTGAGCTGCAATTATGACATTGTTGGAGACATACATACGTGCAATGATGACAATGAAATAAATCTTGGTAGTACTGGTGATGAAGAATCTCCGATCTCAACTTCCATTAATCGACCTACTGGAAGAAAGCAAGAAAAAGAGAGGAGGAGAAAATCGAGTGGTAAGAGTTATGATATTGAGACACACACTAAAAAAACAATAAATCTTAGAGGTTTTAAATAGAGGGCAAAAACAACGAGTAAACGATATGTCTTCGATTCAAGAGCTCATGAAGTTAAAAGCAGAAAATGAAAGGAGAAAACTAGAGTTTCAGAGCGCTAAACAAGATAACGATATCATGATGATAGATTTGTATTGCATCAAAGGAACTCCAAAGCGGGAGTACTTTCGAGCAAAACAACAAGCCATTTTGAATAAAAACACTATAAAACCATTATTTGGAGCATCTTCATAACTAGAAGGAACTAAATACGGAGGAGACATATATGAAGGTAGTGGTTATGGAGGATCTCAGTATAAAGGAGGCCCATATGAAGGACCTCAATTTGGAGGGCCACATTTTGGCGGGTCTTAATTTTGGAGGATCTCAATTTTTAGGACCTCAATTAGGAAGTAGTCAAACCGAGAAAGCCAGTACCGAGAAAGCCAATACCGAGAAAGCCAGTACGACGGAAGCCAATTTGGAGGACCTCAGTTCGGAGGAGACCAGCATGGAGGAAGACAGTATGGAGGAAGCGACTATGACATACCAGGGTATAGTGGAGAACAACACGGGGAAAGCGCGCACGGAAGGCGTAGCGAATCAAGTGATGACCTTCCAGAATTTTAGTTTTAATTCAAGATGTAATATTTTTTTGAATTATGTAATGCTTGTTTTAGTTATGTAATCTCATCGTTTTAATTATGTAATGATTATTTTTTTTTGAAATTATGTAATGCTTATTTTAGTTATGTAATCTCATCGTTTTAATTATGTAATGATTATTATTTTTTGAATTATTTTAAAAAATGTAATAAAATAATACAAAAATAATATTTATTATTATAATAATTTATATATATATATATATATATCTATTATCATATATATATATATAAAATACATTAAAAACATTATATATATTATATATACATATATTATATATATGTATATAAATAAAATAATACCATGTTCTCCAAATATGGAGAACATGGTTAGTTGCTCCTACCATGTTCTTCATATTTGGAGAACATGGTATAATGAGGATCTCTATTTTTAGAGATCCCCATTGGAGATACTCTTATGTGGTTAAGATGGTTGTAACGAGGGATCACACTCATGTGCATCATTCCAATCATGTTTTGACTAAGTCACATAATATTTCTATATTAAATTGATATTTAGGCCAGGAAGGAATTTTCATTTAGCCGGAGGGATACAATTTAGAAAGTAAAAAACCGTCATAATCAATGGAATATTATTGGAATAGTTAAGCCTTGGAAATGAAAATAGAAAGGAGAAATTGTTATGGGTCCACGTGTCGGGCACATTCACCCAAGTGGACCCCCATCGTCATAATTTATTAAGCGCGCATATGGAAGTCGCCGTGGTCTTGGGCGCATTCACTCAAGTGAACCCCCTTCGTCATAATTTAAGGTGCGCGCATATGGAAGCTGCCATGGTCACGGGCACATTCACTCAAGTGGACCCCCTCATCATAACTTATGGAGTGCGCATATGGAAACCGCCATGACGACATTCTTATAATTAATTTGTTTGAATTAATTAATTGATATTAATTAATTCATACTAATTAATAACAATCAATTAACTTAATTATTTTGTATTCCTTGTTGGGTTGCTTTTTGTATTTTCTTGTTTGAGTGCCTTTTGTATTTCCTTGTTTGTGTGCATTTGTATTTTCTTGTTTGGTTGTCCTCATCTATATAAGGGGGAGGAGTTTTATGTGTGAAATTATTTTGGAATTTATGAAGGTTTTTCGGGTTGCTCCCTAATTTCGTCTCTTTTCTTCTTGCTTCCTTCTCGCTCACCCCGCCGGCCCTTCCCCTTGTCAGATTCTTCCTGGAATTTATCCGTAATCGTAACTATTGGTCCGACCTAGCGCTCTGCCCGCACGTCGCCGCTGGTAGCCACTCTAATCCAGAACTAGATCTGCTTCCGATTTTACATTGCACCGGATCGATCCGCCATACTTATGCATCTCCGTCGGCTCCAAACCCCATCTCTCGATCCGCCGATCCCGCACTCACGAATTCCGCACGCCAGCATCCCGTTTCCGCCAATCTTCCCCAGCCATCGTTCCGCCATTGTTTCGCAACTGCTCCGTAGCCGACGTTCCACACAAATTCCACACGCCATCGTCGTTCGTCGCCCCTGGTCGATCCACAACGCCGCCTGCGCGACCTCCGTTCCTGCTTATGTGCATCAATGTCGCCCCGATCTATTGCAGGAAGGTCTCTGTCCCTCGGCTTCCGCCAACCTGCCGCCAGCCTGCTGCTACGCCTCGCCGCCTACCGTAGGGCCGCTGCCTTCCGCTCCAGCAACCACTGTGCTACTTCTGCTTGCGCTGATCGACTCCGACTGCGCTATCGATTGACGTCCTGCTTTCACTCCGGATTCCCTTGACACTGCAACCTCCGCTACTTCCGCTCGGCGTCTGATCCCCCCGCAACACCTCTGCCTTCCCTCGGCCGCTGTCCTGTCCGTCCGCCCGACACCGCCCTGCTGTCGCCTGTGGTGCCCTACGCTGTTGCTGAAATGTCCTCGAACACTCGCTCAGCCGGTATTCTCCCTCCCGAGGCAACCACAGAAGCCCTAAACCGTCGCTTTTAGGCTCAAGAACAACTCCTCGCCTCCATGCATGCCTCCCTCCTCGCTTTCCATACCAAAGTCGATCGTCTCCTCGCGCTCGACGGACGGGCTTCCGCAACCCCCCACGAGATTCCCTGCCCTAAGCCATCTTCCCCACGGCCGCTTCCTGCACCGTGCGAGAGTTTCCCTGCCATGCCGACCCCAACATTCCTCTACGACACCAATCTGTCCCTCCGCCCCGCAGTCGATCCTCCCGTCGAACTCGCACCAACCGCTATTGTACCGCCTCTCTCCACGGTGGTCGTACCTCCACTGCTTCCACCTCCTCTCCCGGCTCTTGCTCCACCGGCCCCTGCCTTGCGTCTTCCATCGACCTCATTGCCACCTTTTCTGCCGCCCTGTACCCCGCTGTTCCCGACGGATCCGTTCCTATTGCCGGTCGTCGCGTCTCCGACATCCTTGTGGCTGCCGCTCACCACCGCTCTGCTGACTATGCAGAAGCCACTGCTTCCACCGCCCGTCTTTCTGACGGCGCCATCGCTACTCGCCAACACCGCCATCGCTGCTACGCTCTACCTGGCCCTGTTCTGGAGGGAGTCAAGGTACCAAATGATCCGGCCACTCGCTTGGTACACGAGCTTGGGGACAAGCTCGCTTTGAAGGACGGATGGAGTGTTATGGGTCCATGTGTCGCGGGCACATTTACTCAAGTGGACCCCCTTGTCATAATTTATGGAGCGTGCATATGGAAGTCTCCGTGGTCGTGGGCGTATTCACTCAAGTGGACCCCCCTCATCATAATTTAAGAGTGCGCATATGGAAGCCGCCATGGTCGCGGACACATTCACTCAAGTGGACCCCCTCATCATAACTTATGGAGCGCGCATATGGAAGCCGCCATGACGCATTCTTATAATTAATTTGTATGAATTAATTAATTGATATTAATTAATTCATACTAATTAATAACAATCAATTAAGTTAATTATTTTGTATTTCTTGTTGGGTTGCCTTTTGTACTTCCTTGTTTGAGTGCCTTTTGTATTTCCTTGTTTGATTGTCCCCCCTCATCTATATATGGGGGAGGGGTTTATGTGTGAAATTATCTTGGAATGTATGAAGATTTTTAGGGTTGCTCCCTAATTTCGTCTCTTTTCTTCCTCCTTCTCGCTCACCCCCGCCGGCCCTTCCCTTTACCGGATTCTTCCTGGAATTTATCCGTAATCGTAACAGTTGTAATGAGGGATCGCACTGATGTGCATCATGCCAATTATGTTTTGACTAATTCACATAATATTTCTATATTAAATTGATATTCAGGCCAAGAAGGAATTTTCATTTAGCAGGAGGGATACAATTTAGAAAGTAAAAAAAGCAGTCATAATCCATGGAATATTATCGGAATAGTTAAGCCTTGGAAATGAAAATAGAAAGGAGAAGATGGTATTGATATGATAGAGCAGGTTTAGTTGTCAGAAAATTGAATAATAACTGCCTTCCATGCTGCATTATAATTTCTTGTTTTTAATGAATTTCTGTCCAAGCTAATATTCTAATTTTGGATTTTGTCTTTTTAATTATCTCAGAAATTTTATTGAGAACAGTAATAAAAAGCTACTATCTTCAATTTTGTGCTAAAAGATCTTGTTCCTCTTCTCACAGAGCACACAAAACTGTATTATGGATTGAAGAGATGGAGGTTTAGCGCTCTGACGTAGGACGTATCTACAAGTCATGAACATGTGATACTCTAACATTAAATGCATTGCAAGTGAACACACAATAAATGCAATGGACCGACGATAAACTCTAAAATGAAGTTGTAGATGAATGCATCCACGTGATTCAATGAACTAATTAAGACTAAACCTAATGTGATGTAAATGTAATGACTCTATGAAGTAATTATGCGACGATTGTAGAATATTATGAGTGCACTAAAATTAAAATACAGGGCGAATAAATAACACGTCTAAATAAAGTGCAGAATCAAACTAAAGAGTGCCACATATTATTAGCAATAAAGATGACATCCGTATTTAAGTGATGAATTTGAAAATCAATGTGGAACTCACTAAGTAAAGGGTTGTCGACGCAGGTGAGGAAATCTAATAGTTGCAGATGCTGTGCAGGTACTCTGGAGGAACAACAGTTGTTGACAGGAGCTGTGGAAGGAGGGTAACTGTTTTGTGGTTGAGAGGGGCTATAGGACTGGGATTTTGAGGTGGAGGGATGTGTGAAGGCACGGGGGCTGCAAGGTGGTGGCCGATGGAATGTAAGGTGGCTGGCGATGGCTTGATTGTTGTGGAAAGGGATGGAAGTGGCTGTTTAGGGATTGAGAGGTTTAGATGGAGGCTATTTAGGGGCTGGTAGGCCTGGACAGAGTGGATGGAGGGAGAAGTCTTGTCTGTTGGAGGTGTTGGTGGTTGTATGGGCGGAGACGGGGTGCCGTGAGCCAAGGATGGAGGTGGTGGGGCGCTGGGAGCGAGGGAATAGCGGTGGCGGGGCGGTGACAGCTAGCGAATAACAACGTCAGGGGTGATGGGAGGATAGGGAAGCGGCGGCGGGCTCAAAACTTATCGTCTGAGGCAAGGGCGGCGACGAAGAGGTCATCACCCCTTGTTGAAACCGACAACTCGATCTCTTGTGGAGTTCACTCGTGGGGAAGGGGTGATCGCGCACCTACTTCTCTCCTGCAAGCAAAACAACAAAGGGAGCAAAGAAGAACTGACCCAAGGGCTCGGCGTGGAGGACCCACCACACACCCGGAAGATCTTAGAGCGCTTCCCCTCCTTAGCCAAAGGCCGAGCTAAAGTGACCTCAGAAAGCGCTTATGAGATCAGGGAACAAGTGGGCACCAGAAGCATGCTTTCTGAGGTACCCCTTGAGTCCTATTTATAGATTTCTGAAAACGGCCTGCAAATAGCCAACTCCCGCTGTTCCAAACAGCTATGTGCAGTCCAGGTTGGCCTGCCAACAGCGTAACTCCGCTGTTCTGAAAGGCTATGGGCAGGCCAGCGGGGGCAAAATGGTAAAAATACCTCACAGATCAATGAGCGAGTAGCCTTCGACAGTCTCTACTCGGCAAGGGCGGCGAGCACGGGCACGGACTGCCCTGCTCGCGAGCTGCGAGCCCACCAAGCTGTCAGGACTCGGCGTGCCATCTAGAGGTCGGCAAGAAGGTCGAGAGAACGATGAACGTCGAGCTCCGTTCGACGAATGCCGAGCTCAGTTCGTCGAACGCCGAGCTCGCGAGGTTGGTCGAAATCGCGTGACATGCGCCGGGCGCGCCTGGGCGAGCTGGATGTTGCCGAGCCCCGTGTCTCTCTTGGTGTTCGCCCGAGTCTCAGAAAAAGGGGGCCGGCCGGTGTGGTTCCTAGCAACCCCACTCGCTGGATACGAGGTTGTACACATTCCC
Source organism: Platanthera guangdongensis (assembly GCA_039583875.1). Lineage (NCBI taxonomy): Eukaryota > Viridiplantae > Streptophyta > Magnoliopsida > Asparagales > Orchidaceae > Platanthera > Platanthera guangdongensis. The sequence continues at coordinate 151,562,276 of CM077165.1, forward strand.
CGCTCTTTTTGAGCTTGACAAAGCTCGGAAAGAAACATCCAACCCCAAGTGTTCGGCGAGTGCGGGGGGAGCCAGAGTTAATCTTGGGGTGGGGTCCACCTGTGGCTATATATATACGCCTGCATACCTGGCTGACTCTCGCCATTCCCTTTGCTCTAGCCCTGCCGAGATGCCGATCCCAAAGGAGATCCAAGAGCGGCTCACCCGGGTTCGCCAGACCTCGGCTGCTCGCGTAGCTGCTCTGACCGCGGTTCCACTCGCCGTCCCGCAGGGTGGCTCGACCGAGTTCAACTCCTCCAAGAGGGTGAAGCCGTTTCCTCCGGCGGCCGAGCCCATCTTTGCCGACCTGAAGACAACCCTGGAGCATGGGGCTGGCTCGTCCAATCTGCCTGCCCCTGACAAGGGCAAAAATATTGTTGACCTCTGCGACGACCCGGATAGCCAGCTGGATGGCATGGAGGGCACCACGCCGCGAGACTCCACCCCACGAGCCAAGACCGTTCTTTGCGTCTCGCGATTCAGAACTCCGGAGAATTGTCCCCGGGACCCGTTGCCCCCCTTTGGGACCTTGGGGGTGGACTCGCAGAAGCCGAACTCACCGGTTCGCACCCCTTCCCCTCAACGACCCGTCGTGACCATGGGGGCAGGTGTGGAAACCATCCCTATTTCGGAATTTGACCTCCTCTCACCGGGAACGTGCCGCCCAGGCCGCGAGAAGGACCTGAGATTCGTCCCTCCCCGCACCTTCTTGGAGATGCCGAGCTCGTCAGGTAAGCTTGACCTTGGATTCTTATGTGGTTTTCCAGGACACCTCCTCTTGCTGATGTTTCTGCCTTCACAACTCCCCCCAGCAAATCTGCGGCCGAGGAGTCTTCGCGGACAGCCCATTACTCTCCCCTCCCCTACCCGAGCTCGCTGGACTCTTATCTAGGCCCTGAAGTGGAGAACGACGGCTGACAAGGAGGGGGATCAAGCTCTTCAAGAAACTCGTGCGCGGCCTGCGCGAGGTGCAGGAGGTCAACGAGGCGCTGCAGCGCGACTACGTGCGGCTTGCTGACGAGGTGAGGGGCAACCCGGCTGGCGAGGTGACGTCTCCTTCCCGGCGAGATCGACGACGGCCTTTCGGTGGCGCAGAGGAATTCGGGGCGGATCCGCGAGCTTCTCCGCTCGCGGCAGTCTGGGGGACGGGGGATGCGAGGCCGGGGTAGATAGAAGGCGGCTCCATTGCCGAGCCGACCGGCACTCGCCTCCTGGTCCCCCTCTACTCGCGCGCCCTGTTTTCTTATTTCTGTGATTTCTGTAATAACTTTGAACATTTTTTAGACCAGTGTCTGGTATTTGAATAATGGTATATGCATTACTTTATATCTAACTCATCATAGGATGGGACGCGACAGAAGTCGGCGAGCTGGGGTTGGCGAGCTGGGATGGCAAGCTGGGCCGATTGGATAGCTTGGCCCCAGATTTTATTTTCAATAAATAGCCCCCCCACCAACCCCTTACCACCGTCTTAACTGCTTACCTTCTCTCTCTTCCCGCACTTTTTCTTCTCGCATTCGCGCCCCAACCCCTTCTGCGAGCATGGGCAAAACTAACCCTGACGCCGACGGTCGCTCCAAATGCGCCCAACACTTCAGGGATTACTGCTTCTTTGACGGGAACACGACCGAGACGGAGCTCGCTGAATTCATCAGCGACCATGTTCCGCACGGCTTCGAGGCACGCCGAAAGAAGGAAGGGAGGCGGTCAACACCTTTTACGACGACGAGCTCGCCTTCCCCATCTCGCATTTCGAGGTGGGGTTGCGCCTACCCCTCTGGCCGGAAGTCCGCCAAATCCTGAAGTATTACGGCGCGGTACCCGCGCAGCTCAACTCGAACGCCATCGCCATGATGGTGGCATTCGCCTGCTACCTCCGCTGAGAATGGATAGAGTTTAACCTGACTGTGTTCAGGAAGCTCTTCTCTTACAAGGCGACTCCGGATGGGGTTGCCTATTTCGGGGGCTCGCTTATCAAGGTTTGCGAGATGCGAACAAACACCACAACTGGATGACCAAGATCGCCTTCATCAAGGACAATCTCGGCAACATCCCTTACTCGCCACAGCAGAAGGACGATGACGTCTACCGCCCGCCGACCGTGTCCGGCAACGATGCCGAGCTCCACAAGTTCTTCCTCCATAAAGACTTCGAGGTCGCCTTCCTGCGAAGGGGCCTCGACTCGCTCCGCCCCGTTCTGCCCGGCGAAGGTATTGTCCTCTTTCCCATTGCCTCGGTTCGCCATATTGTTATGGAAACTTTTCTAAGTATTTCTATGTAGGAGAACGGCTGATCCCCGTGAACCCGCCATTCGCGGACTCGGGGTTATACGCGGACCCTCTTGCTCGCGAGAAGGCGGTGGCGGAGGCCTGCCGAGACGAGGCGGCTTCCTCCAAACCCTCCTCCAGCAAGAGACGACCTGAGGATGCGGGGTCGAGCCCGCCCCGTCGTCAACCGCCAAAGAAAATGAGGAGGGCAATGGTGGTCCCTCGGGCGAGACATCAACAAAGCCCCAATTACATGAGCTCGCCCGAGGTCATTCCAGATGCGTCGCCGGAGAGCCCGCTTAAGGAGATCACGAGCAAGGGGCAGAAGGGTGGTGAGGCATCTGCTCCCCCTGCCGTGAAGAAGGTGGCTCGCGAGCCCACCACGCCGAAGGAACACCCCCACTTCGGCTTTGGGGGGAGGTGGAAGGACTCGGCTGGCGAGCCCATGGTCCAGTGGGACGAGCTGGCCCACCGAGTCTCCATTTCCACCCTCCACCCCTCTTGGGCTGACCACGAGCTCTCCACCGGTCATGCCTACGCACTCGGCTTCGGCCTCTATGGCCGCGAGGACGCCGAGGCTCACAAGGGCATGACCCTGCGACAGCTCGGCCATGAGGGGATGCAGGCCCACATGCGGGCCATGGAGCTCCACCATATGATGGTCCGCCGCAGCTTCAATCACAGCAACCATCTCCAAAAAGCCGAGCAGGCGCGCGACGTCGCCAAGGATAAGGCCATCGACCTGGCAAGGCAGCTTGGCATTGCTGAGAACCTTCTCTCCCAAGCCGCCGGCGGACTGGTAAGCATCTGGCTGCTTCCTTTCCTTTATACTTAGAAATTTCCGCCCTCCTAAATGCGTTTCTTTGCTCTTCAGGATGCCGAGGCTGCCGGGGAGTTGCGGACTCGCGCTGCCGGGCTAGAGGATGAGAACGGCCAGCTGCGTGCCCGTCTTGCCGAGCTGGAGGGGACGAATACAAAGCTGAAGGAGGAGAACACGAGCCTTAGCCGCGAGGTCTTCCGCCAAGCGGAGATCTTCTTCCCAGCTCGCGACGTCGAGCCCACCTTCCCGTACAAGAGCCCGAGAATCTTCGGCGAGGCTGACGTCGCTGAGAGGCTGTGGGTCAACTCGATCCAAACCGCCGAATGTACCCTCCAGATGATGAAGGATACAGGAGTGCTGGTGGAGGGCTGCGAGGAGGTTTCAGTCCGGGACCTCATGCCGAGCCTGTTCCCGGCGACGCCGCCCAACGAAAAGGAAGATAGCCTCGACACGCTCTTCGGGAAGGGCTTCCAGGACTTGTCCGACGAAGGGGGGGGGGGGAGGGGGGGGGGGGGGAGGATCGCCAGTCCGGCAAGGGGGGCAAATGCTGATCTTGTATTTTTTTCCTTTTTGTTTTGTAATCTCGCCGAGGCGAGCTCCCTCTGTAACTATCCTTATTTAATTGAATACATTTTTGATATGATCTTCTCTCTCTTTTTCCTGGGTTTCCCTGTTGTGTCCGGCTTGCTCGTGAGCCCTTCCCCTGGATACCTCGCGTCGATAGATTTTGCGATTAGGATAGTTGTTTGGACTCGCTCCCGAGGGTAGGCCTTGAGAGCTCGCCAATCATCGGACGATCCGGGGGTGGGCTACCCGCCGTACTGGGCGCCCCCCCCCCTCGCTCGCGAGCTGCCTATCTTTCTATTAATATAAGACCAAAATCAAAAAATTTCCCAAGTAAAACTGAGAAGGGTTGAAGCGTCCTGTCAGAGCCCGCCTCCCTTCAGCGAGATCCAAGGGCCTGGCTTGCCACCCTTCTGCCGAGGCCGAGCTGAACTGTCTAGCCTTGACTCGCCCATGAAGAGTTTTTCTCCCCTGTTTTTAGGAAAACAGCCACACTCCTTGGACAATGTCTGGAGAGTATAGGACTTCCCTGAGTGACATTCAGCCCTGCCAGCTAAGTGAGAGCCTGACAGCGGGATCTGCTCGGGGCCCGGGTAGACACCATCGAGTGACATCCAGCCCTGCCAGCTAGGTGAGAGCCTGACAGCGGGATCTGCTCGGGGTCCGGGTAGACACCATCGAGTGACATCCAGCCCTGCCCGCTAGGTGTGGGCCTGGCAGCGGGATCTGCTCGGGGTCCGGGTAGACACCATCGAGTGACATCCAGCCCTGCCAGCTAGGTGAGAGCCTGACAGCGGGATCTGCTCGGGGTCCAGGTAGACACCATCGAGTGACATCCAGCCCTGCCAGCTAGGTGAGAGCCTGACAGCGGGATCTGCTCGGGGTCTGAGTAGACACCATCGAGTGACATCCAGCCCTGCCAGCTAGGTGAGAGCCTGACAGCGGGATCTGCTCGGGGTCCGGGTTGACACCATCGAGTGACATCCAGCCCTGCCAGCTAGGTGAGAGCCTGGCAGCGGGATCTGCTCGGGGTCCGGGTTGACACCATCGAGTGACATCCAGCCCCGCCCGCTAGGTGAGAGCCTAACAGCGGGATCTGCTCGGGGTCTGGGTAGACACCATTGAGTGACATCCAGCCTTGCCAGCTAGGTGAGAGCCTGACAGCGGGATCTGCTCGGGATCCAGGTAGACACCATCGAGTGACATCCAGCCCTGCCAACTAGGTGAGAGCCTGACAGCGGGATCTGCTCGGGGTCCGGGTTGACACCATCGAGTGACATCCAGCCCTGCCAGCTAGGTGAGAGCCTGACAGCGGGATCTGCTCGGGGTCCGGGTTGACACCATCGAGTGACATCCAGCCCTGCTAGCTAGGTGAGAGCCTGACAGCGGGATCTGCTCAGGGTCCGGGTTGACATCATCAAGTGACATCCAGCCCTGCCAGCTAGGTGAGAGCATGGCAACGGGATCTGCTCGGAGTCCGGGTAGACACCATCGAGTGACATCCAGCCCTGCCAGCTAGGTGAGAGCCTGACAGCGGGATCTGCTCGGGGTCCGGGTTGACACCATCGAGTGACATCCAGCCCTGCCAGCTAGGTGAGAGCCTGACATCAGGATCTGCTCGGGGTCTATCAAATGAATACATCCTATCATACGAGTTGCTACAGCAAAATTGGCACATCAAGAGACTTTATTAAGAACAAAATACCACTTACATGTGTCAAGGATAAAAACGCTTCAAGTCATCACTGCTCCAGGTGAGACATAGGGTCTCTCCCTCCACATTTCAGAGTTGATACCCTCCTGATTTCAATGCTTCTTTTACAATGAACGGACCCTCCCAGCTGGGGTTGAGCTTCCCCACGGTTGCCGACCTTCCCGCTGCATCCACCTTTTTCAGCACCAAGTCCCCTTCCGCAAATTGTTTGACTCTGACGTGCTTGCTAAAGTACTTAGCCATTCTCTTCTTCACCTCTTCTTGTCAGATGGCGGAGAGGTCACGCAGCTCCTCCACCATATCCAGAGAGAGCTACAGCTCTTCCTCGTTCTCGACCTATCATTCTTCCCTGCCTTCCCCAGCCGCGACCACCCGGGGCGTTTGAACTTCGAATTCCACGGGGAGTACAGCCTCACACTCATGGGAGAGCTTGAAAGGAGTCTCTCATGTAGCTGTGTTGGAGGTGATTCTTAGGGCCCAGAGAACCGCGGGAAGTTGCTTCACCCAACTACCTTTTAGATTCTCTACTTTCTTCTTTAGGAGGTTTACAATAATTTTATTCGCGGCTTCCACCTGCCTGTTGCTCCTGGGATGGTGAACCGAGGCGAACCTGAGGTCGATCCCGAGCTGCCCGCAGAAGCTGGTGAATTCTGCGCTGGCGAACTGGGGCCCGTTGTCCGTGACAATGGCCTGGGGCAGCCCGTGACGCTAGATGATCTCCCCCCAAACAAAGTTCCTGATGACCTGGGAAGTCACCTTAGCCAATGCTTTCACCTCCAACCACTTAGAGAAATAATCAATCATCACCAACAGGAACCTTCTTTGCCCACTGGCCTGGGGGAACGGCCCAACCAAATCCATTCCCCAAATTGCAAAGGGCCAGGGGGCTGTGATGCTCTTGAGACGCAGGTCCGGCTGTAGCTGGAGGGGGGCAAACAGTTGGCACTTGTGATATCTCCTTGCGAACTCTGCAGCATCATGGCCCAGGGTGGGCCAGAAATACCCTTGCCTGACGATCCTTCCTTCCAGGGTTCGACTCCCAAAGTGACTCCCACACTCCCCGGAGTGGACTTCTTCCAAGATTCTTGGTACTTTCCCCTCGGCCACGCAACAGGCCAACATTCCCGATAGAGTCTTCCTATATAACTGCCCGTCCCGGAGGAGATAGTATGCTGATTTGTACCTGAGCTTCTTCCTGTTCACCCCCTCCGGATACTCTCCCGTGGAGAGGGAAATCGTGACCGTGTCCATCCACGAGGGGCGTTGATCTATCTCCATCAGCTCTCCTTCGATGGAAGGGCGGAATAGATCGGTGATGCTACCCCTCACCTGGGGACCATGTTTTGCTAGCTGATCGACCTGCTCATTTTCCTCCCGCGACACGTGTCGGATGGAAAAAGTTTGGAACGTGCGGACGACCCCCTTTACTTTGGCTAAATATAGTCGTAGGGTAGACTCTCTTGCCTCAAACTCCCCGTTGATCTGGGAAGCTACCACCATTGAGTCAGTGAGGACCTCCACGTCCAACACTCCTAGTTCCCTGGCCAGGCACAGCCCTGCTATCACGGCCTCATACTCGGCCTGGTTGTTGGTGATGGGGAAGTGCAACACCACCGTTTGCTCGATTCTAGTTCCCTGGGGGCTCTCCAAGATCACCCCACCCCCAGGGAATGCTTCCCTGAAGCACCATCTACCTTTACCTTCCATGGAGTCGGGCAAGTGAGCTCTTCCTCCACCACCTCGATCACATAATCAGCCAAAAAGTCGGCCATCGCTTGAGCCTTGATCGAGAGGCGGGGGACGAAGGAGATGTCGAACTCGCTCAGTTCTACCGACCACTTAGCCAACCTGTCTGAGTGCTCCACCCCCTCGAAGATGTTGCGGAGGGGATGGTCAGTCACCACTCGGATGGAGTGTGCCTGGAAGTAGGGTCACAGCCTTCGGGCTAGGATGATCAGGGCGAAGACCAGCTTTTTCAAGATTGGATATCGGAGCTCGGCCTTTCTCAGGACCCGACTCACGTAGTATATGGGGAGCTGCTTCTTCCCCTCTTCACGCACCAGGACAGAGCTCAAGGCCTCCGCCCCGACCCCGAGATACAAAAATAGGTCCTCCCCCTCCTTTGGCCCTTGGAGCAACGGAGCCCGCGTCAACTGCATTTTAAGAGCTTGGAATGCCTCCTTGCACTCCTTGGTCCATTCGAATTTTTGGCCCCCCCTTAGTGTTTTGAAGAAGGGGGAGAACTTCTCCCCAGCCCGGGAGAGGAACCTGCTTAACCATGCCAGCTTCCCTGTCAATCGTTGCACCTCCTTAGTATTTCTCGGCGACTCCAGCTACATGATAGCTTTGAAATTATCCGGATTTGGCTCGACCCCCGCTGGGGTGAGGAGTTGCCCAAAGAACTTTCCCCTGCTGGCCCCGAAGACGCACTTCAGGGGGTTCAGCCGCATCTTATACTTGCGCAGGGTGGCGAAGGTTTCTTCTAGGTCCTGGAGGTGAGAGTACACGTCCTGACTCTTGATCATGAGGTCATCCACGTACACCTCCAGGTTCCTCCCCTTCTGTTCCCTGAAGACCCTGTCCATCATCTTTTGGTAGGTCGCCCCTGCGTTCTTCAGCCCAAATGGCATCATTTTATAGCAGTAGCACCCATCCCCCGTGATGAATGAGACGTCCTTGACGTCCGGGGGGTGCATCCTGATTTGGTGGTAACCTGAAAACACATCTAAAAAACTCATTGCAGAAAAACCGACGGCTGAGTCAACCAGCGCGTCTATCCGAGGCAAGAGATAACAATCCTTAGAACACGATTTATTAAGCAAAGAAAAGTCGATACACATACGCCACCGGCCGTCTTCTTTTTTAACCATGACTACATTAGAGACCCAGCCGGGGTATTGGATTTCGGATATGAAGCCGGCCTTAAGAAGTTTTGCCACCTCCTCCCTAATGGGCTCGACCAGTTTGTCCGCGGTGGACCTCTTCTTCTGCTGGACGGGGCATGCTCCCGGGTCCAGGTTGAGGCGATGACAAGCCACATCCGCGTCAACCCCCGACATCTCCGCGGCGCTCCATGCGAAGATGTCCACGTTCTTCTGGATGCACGTCAGCATCCTGCCTTGAGCCTCCGGGGTCAGCCCTCCGCTGACGCGGACCTTCTCCACCCTGCCTCCAAGGGTGAGAACCTCCAGCTCCACCACCTCTTCCGCAGGCTCCAGCCTGGACTGCTCCCCCCATTCTCAGACGTCCCCCTCCTCTGGGACAAGAACCTCCTCCTCTACTCCCTCCACGACCATCGTTTCGGCCAGCTCCTCCTGACCTCCTCCTGCCACCTCTACCTCGGTGCAGTTCTCCACCTCCATTTCCTCCCTACCAGCCTCCTGCTCCGCCTCCTCCATCCTCCGCTCCATCTCCTCGGCTCCTCCTGCCAAGAGATGGAGTTCACGACGGTGACGTAGCACTCCCTTGCTACTTTGGGGTCACCCCGGACCCGGACCTGGATCCCTTTGGCGTTAAACTTTAAGCATTGGTGGAAATATGAGGGGACGCAGCGGAAGGCGCTGATGAGGGGCCTCCCAAAGATGGCGCTGTAGCTGCTGGGGGCATCCACGATGACAAACATGCAGTTCCGGGACTGCCCCCTCCCAGGGTGACATGGAGCGCCACTCCTCCTACCTCCTTCCTCTCCCCCGAAAATCCAAACAAGGGCCCATGCAAGGCCAACACTCTCTTCGCCTCCACCTTCATTACGTCAAACGCATTCTTAATGATGACGTTGACCGAGCTTCCGTTGTCGACGAGGATCCGGGAGACGGTGAAATTTTCGATGGCTGTCTGGATGACCAGCGCATCGCAAAAGGGATCCTCATGATCCGACATATCGCTCCTCGAGAAGGTAATCCTCTCTTCCGGGGGTGGGGTTTGGAATGTGGAGCCAACGCTCCGGCGATACATAGTATGGAGGCTCGCCCTCCGAGAAGCCTCAAACCCCACCCCCCCATGGATCACTCCGAACCCTCCTCGGGTCCCGACGTCCACCCGGTCTTCACATCGATCCTCCTCCACCCGAGGCAGAACCTCCTCGATCCTCACCTCCTGGCGCCCCTGTTGCTGTTGCTGCTCCCTGTTTCCCCTCATTTCAAGGAACTCCGGGCACGTGGCTGTGGCATGCCCTTCCTCTTGATGGAAGTCGCAGTAGGGCAACTCCACCCTTACTTCTTTTCTCCTCCTCCGTGCTGCTCTCCTCCTCTCCCCCATGGCTATGTCCATAGCCTGGTCTTGATTGGGGAGTGGAGGCCTTTTCGCCTGCCTCCAACCCGGGGGGTGGAATTGATCCTGGCCTCCCTGGTGGTGATCCCTTCCCTGGTATCCTCTTCGAGGCCCCTAGTCTTGCCACTCAGGCCTCTAGCCCAACCGACAGTCCGGCTCCTGTCGCCCCCACCTGGGCTGCTGTTGCCCCTGGAGCTGCCTCTGCTCCCGCTGCAGGGGCTCTCCTCTCCTCTCCTCCTACACCCTGCCGCCTCTCGGCTCCTTCTCTTCCTCCGTGGCCCACCTGGCCAGCTTCTGGGCAAACTCCGGATTCGACGCCTCCCCGTCGACTTCCCTTGCCGCCCTCTCCATCAGCTCCTCGTAGGAGAGGGGGGCACTCTCTTCAACTCCATCCTGAAGAAACCCTGTTGCAGCCCCAGGGTGAAAGCCATCATCAGGCTGTGGCCCGACATCTCCTGGACCTGGGTGACCTCCTCCTGGAACCGGTCGACGTAACTCCCCAACGTCTCATTCACTCCCTGCTTGATGTGGAACAGGGACTCCGACTCCTTCCTCCTCTTCGAGGTAGTGAACCTCAGCATGAACCCTCGGCGCAGGTCCTCGAAGCAGTAGATGGAGCTGGCCGGCAACTGGTGAAACCACTCCCTCGTCTTCTCCTTGAGGGTGATGGCGAAGAGTCGGCACTTGAACCCATCCGACATCTGCCGGATCGAGACCACGTCCTCAAACCACTGGACGTGTTGGACCGGGTCCCCCTTCCCGGTGTAGTAGGACATTTCGGGTTCCCTGAACCCCTCTGGAACCGGGGCAGAAGAAACCAACTCGCTAAAGGGACTGCCTCCCTCTACTGGGCGAGCTGGCACATCTCGCTGTCCCAACTCGCCGATCCGTCCTCCGCTTGCCGAGCTGTGGAAGTGCACGCGCCCGGGGAGCTCGCATCCCCTTCCTTCCTCGGCTACCTCCTTCCCAGCTCGCCTGCCGGGGGCGTCCTCGCCCAGAGATGGGGCGGCTGCGATCTGGGCAGCTGAGGTCGAGCACTCGGCCCGCGCGCCGAGTGCGAACTTGACGAGGCCGGGCACCTCGTTCCTGAAGTTCTCGAACATTCCCACCGTGGCCAGAGGTGGGGAAGGGGGGGGGGGCGGCGAGTCTGACCCGTCAGATCCTTGTCCTCCTGTCATCGAGCTCGCTGAAGATTTTTTGTACTGACCACACTCCACGCTCACCGCACCAAAATGTTGAAACCGAAAACTCGATCTTTTGTGGAGTTCACCCTTGGGGAAGGAGTGATCGCGCACCTACTTCTCTCATGCAAGCAAAACAACAAAGGGAGCAAAGAAGAACTGACCCAAGTGCTCGGCGTGGAGGACCCACCACACACCCGGAAGATCTTAGAGCGCTTCCCCTCCTTAGCCAAAGGCCGAGCTAAGGTGACCTCAAAAAGCGCTTAGAAGATCAGGGAACAAGTGAGCATCAGAAGCATGCTTTCCGAGGTACCCCATTGAGTCCTATTTATAGATTTCTGAAAACGGCCTGCAAATATGCAACTCCCGCTGTTCCAAATAGCTATGTGCAGTCCAGGTTGGCCTGCCAACAACGTAACTCCGCTGTTCTGAAAGGCTATGGGCAGGCCAGCGGGGAAAAATGGTAAAAAATACCTCACAGATCAATGGGCGAGTAGCCTTCGACAGTCTCTACTCGGCAAGGGCGGCGAGCACGAGCACGGACTGCCCTCCTTGCGAGCTGCGAGCCTACCAAGCTGTCAAGACTCGGCGTGCCATCTGGAGGTCGGCAAGAAGGTCGAGAGACGAACGTTGAGCTCCGTTCGACGAACGCCGAGCTAGCGAGGTTGGCCGAACTCGCGTGACATGCGCCGGGCTTGCCTGGGCGAGCTGGATGTTGTCGAGCCCCGTGTCTCTCTTGGTGTTCGCCCGAGTCTCAGAAAAAGGGGGCCGACCGGTCTGGTTCCTGGCAACCCCACTCGCCGGATACGGGGTTGTACACCCCTGGAGGAGGGAACCTGCGGCGTCGCACTACAAATGGCTCTCAACATCGCTCTAAAATTAAGGATTGAGCGGTTCTCCTGAAAAACCGTAAAACTCTAGATGCCTCATCACCCTAGTCGAATGTGATATAGCGTGTAGGGAAATTTAGGTTAAGTCATATGACGGTCCTAAACGCACGATCAGATAACTTAACATAAGTTTCAAAATTAAAGTCCAAAATAAAAAAAACAAAATACAGAAAAAATATACAAATCACGATGAACGCTGATGCGATTACGACAAGTGCACTGATCGTACAAGTAATATAAAACGAGAAGTAGGTCCCCGAGTAACGATCTCACAAGGAAGACGACATGTATTTCTTCTCTATTTCAGAAATTTAATTGTCTAAACGAAAAAAGTTCAAAAATGTTCATTTGGATGGTTTGTTTTACTACTTTGTGTAAGAAAAAGAAATTATGCAGGTCGTTGGCATCGCCTCGCAACACAAGAACATGTGCGGGTCGCCTTCATCACCTCACTCATTCAAGAATGGTGTGACGGTCGACGGTGCCTCGTCGCTTACGAGCATCAAACTCAAGCACAAAATTATCACAACAACTAACTAGAAGCCTCAAATACTAAGCATGAACAACATCAAGATGTGTTCATACAAAGCATCATCATCATCATAAAAGAGCATTTCCTACCAATAATCTAAAGGGGGCGAAGGAGAAGAGGAGAAATATAAACGAAGATTAAGTCTTTGCCGTAGAAGTGAAAGGAGTCCACCGGGTTGCCAATCCGAGGCCATTGCATGTTTGTCAGTTCCGTCTAGGTTTCGGGAGAGCTGTCGCCACCTCCTAAGTTATCCGTCTTCTTGAGTGTCTACTTCGTTCACATTACCCTCGGGCTCAACCATGCTTTGCGGAGAAAAAGAAGGGAAACACCTTCACTTTGAAGCTCTTGATGAAGGAGGACCACTAGGATGGCTAGCTCAACCTAGGAGAGGAGCTCTTGTTGAAAATGGGAGAAAACGACGCTGAATGCGTCTACCTTGTGGAAGACATTAGAATATATATTAAAACAAGGCGCACGTGCGTGCAATACAAGCCCACACATACGCGAAAAGTCTGCGGAGGGAATATCGACCGAGTGCCAAATCGCTCACGCGCGCACACACGTTTGGAAATCACACATGCGCAAACTCGGAACACCCATAATGGCACTGGAAGCACAAAGGTTGATAACGTACGTGCAATTGCCCGTGCGCGCACAGGCGTGCGACAATTCCGCACGCCCAACAATAGGTCGACAAAGTTGGGGCCCAGGTCGACGTAGTTGGAGCTTAAGTCGACAAAGGAGATGCATGGGCATGCGGAAATTCCGCATGCCCGATCTCTTGTCGACAAGCTGACAATCATGTCGACATGCCGGTAGTCAAGTCGACATGATTCGTACAGTTCAAGTGAACATGAGGCGCACACGCGTGCGAAATTCCGCACGAGTGTACGTGAGACAAAATTAACTTAGTCTCCTCTGAATCGCACAAAAAGTCCACATCTGCAAACATAACGCGACCATGCAATCCAGAAATATCATATATATCAAATAGAAGCTAAAATCAAACATAAACAATACATACATGGGTGGAATCAATAAGAAAAGTCGGACGAAAACAACGCAAAAATCACACTCATCACACCCATAGACTTAGATGTTTGCTAGTCCCGAGCAAACCACATTTCAATCAGGGATAAAAGGAGAAATAGGCTAAGCTAAACGTGAATGTGATGAGTGAGCTGAGAAGTGCTATGCTCATGAGTAGGAAAATTACTAACAAACGTCTCTATGCATAAATAGATTTTATAATTTTTCAAAACTAATATACCACACACACTAAACACTTTGTAAAAAGAAAAAGTAACTCGTCGTAGATTTAGCCCGGGGAGAAAACTACTCAGATTGTCATTATCAGTACAAAGCTACTGGGTAGCCTCCAAAAAAATCCATCAATGACGATGATCATAGACTTACCCAGTCTCACCCTCTGCAGTACACTGGTCTAATTTAGTTGACGAATCAAAAGGGCTTTATTTAGGACTGTAGAAAAGTACGAGAAATAAAAATTATTTTATTAATTCCTCTTAAATATCTTTCATACCTTAATGAATAATTGTACATCTGTACATTTATATAAGAGGAGAAAGAGAGGAGAAATCCTATCCTAAGATGTGGGAGTAATAAAGCTAACAAGATGAGCCTCAAGATGGGTCTTTGGGCTTTTGCATATATTCTTTAACACTCCCCCGCATGCTGGAGCATACAAATCGTAAGCACCAAGCTTGGAAAAAAATTGGTAGTATAGCGGACGAGGTAAGATCTTGATGAGAATATCAATAACTTGCCTAGCAGCAGGAACATGTTGTAATTCTATCTTCTTCAATTGAACCTTCTCCCGAATGAAATGACAATCAACTTCAATGTATTTCGTCTGTTCATGAAAAACATGATTATTCACAATGTGTATGACAACTTGACTGTTACAAAATAGAGTGGCCGGTGAGGAAAACTTGACTCCTAAATTACCAAGGAGACCCTCAAGCCATGTAAGCTCAGACACAACAACTTCCATTAAACGATACTTGACTTCAGTAGATAAGCAAGCAACTACAGACTGTTTCTTGCTGCGCAATGTAATGAGATGTGATGCAGGATGACGCGTAGGGTTTGCGACCCTGCCAACTTTTCTAGGAAATCCTAAATGCGTTCAATGAGTAATTGTAATTTTTTTTAAAAATAAATTGAGTGTGCGCTGCACACACTTTAAGAAATTAAGCAGCGTTTGATTATTTTTGTAAGCATAAAAAGAAATCTAGTTAATTTCAAAATGAATTTCTTAAAAAACTTGTTCGTTTCAAAATCCGGGGAAGCAAGTTTGTAACTTTGGTTCTTTTCCTTTTGTTGTAGCAAAACGAAGATCGTGAAATCTAAATACGTTTCCGTTTGGAGATTTCGATGTAGCGTTCGCTGATAAAATTCGGGCGAAAACCCAACAACGAATCTAAAAACCTAAGAAAAAATATAGACACACACAAAGGTAGGGGAAGAAACAAGTTACCCACGAAAAGAGCTGTCTTTTCGTATTCGAAGTTGACGGAGATCACACGAGGAGTTCCTCATCACCTTCGATCTCCCGCTCCGAGGTCGACCGTTATCGCACACGGGTATCACGGAGAAATTTCACTCACTCTCACGCGAAAGTGGTTCCAAGAAATCTTATTCACTAAACTACGTGAGGAAGCCACAAATTAAATAACCTAAACTTCACTCGCTCTCACATAAGTGGCTCCACGAAATCTCAATCACTCAAGGTGGATCCACGAAATCTCAAAGCAAACAAGTCACTATTCAGGGAGCTAACACCTAATTCTTTTCTAACTGAATTCAATAGAGGCTAAAGCTACGCGACAATTTATCACCTTCCACTGTTCACAGGTTCAGCAAGCTAACCCTCCCTATTTTCTCCTTCAGGGTGGCTCCAACGAGAATCAACAAAGAACAAATCTAATTCACTCCTAATCTCACAACAAACTCACGCACGAAGCAGTTAAGCTTCCAAAATCTCCAACTCTTTTAACAGAAACAAAAAATAATTAATACATCAAATGTTACTGTTCATTGTCTTCTCAAACGGGAAATGAACACAAACGTAAAGCAGCAATCTTCAAACATAAATTTTCCTACTCTACAACTTTCTAATAGGCTACAAGACTCGAGAAGGAAACTCCACACAAATTCATACATTCTTCATCAACATCATCATATTTTTCATCAATCATCCATCACTCCTCCAAAACATAATACATCCGTCCCTTTTATAGGGTTCAAAAAAAAAGAAAACAGGTAACCTATGAGATCTGGACCCGGCGGAAGCTTGGATGAGTGGCCATGGCGGAATGATGGGAGATGTGGCTGGGAACTGCAAAAATAGTCGAAGGAGGTTGCTCGTGGGGTGTGGTTGTAGCGTGCGTGGCCGCTGATGGCGTCGAGGAGGGGCTTCAAGCGTTAATCCTACTTGGTTTTTCGCCAGAAATGACGAAATCCATAGACCTAACCCGCGGGTTTCACAGAACCGGGAAGAAAAGCTGCGATTTCAGAACAGGAATCCTGGACCTGCCTCTTCTTTGGCAAGGAATAATTGGCTCTTTTGGTATTAACACACACACACACACATATATATATTTCACATAAATACAAATTGCAAAATTTCACATATTGCAAAATTTTCAAAAATGCAAAAATAACAAAAATTAAAATGCCATAGATTAGGTAAATAATTCCGGGCTGTTAGAGGTCGGGTGCGACGTCGGACACTTTTGCGACGACTTGATCTGGGCTAGTCTCCATGGCCGCCCGCCACCCCGGATGTTGGAAAGCCTCCTGTATAGAGGTAGGGGTGGTAATAGAGGATAAAGAAAGAATAGATCTTTGGAGTTCTGGAGAGAGGCGGTGTAAAGAGACATAACTCACAATTGGGTGAGCAATAGAGACAGTTGCCGGAGCTGCAGACCGCAAAATATCATCAGTGGAGGACATCTCCCATAGAGTAGTTGGCGAAGGAGGACGGCGAGTATACACTCGAATCAAAAGTGGTTTTGGTGGGATTGACATGGGAAAGAGAGGTGGAAGGGGAGAAGTAACGGGAACAACAATCTGCGAAAGGAGAGGCGGAATTGGAGAATCAGTTGGTTGAGAATGATAAGGCCGGTCTTCGAGAAAAGTGACGTCAGTAGAAGTAACAACCTTGCGATTCTTGGGAGAGAAGCAGATATAACCCTTCTGAGTATGAGAGTAACCAATAAACATATATTTCGTGGCACATGGATCAAACTTGTCGGTGGATGAGCTAAGATAATGAACATAGCAAACGCAGCCAAATATGCGAGGTGAGACAAAAAATGGGTTTGTGGTGGGAAAAATGAGATTAAAGGGAGACAAAGTTGAGAACAGAGGAGGACATACGGTTAATAAAGTAGCAAGCTATAAAAACCGTGAAATTCCAATAGAGTTTGGTGACATTTATTTGAAACATAATGGAGCGTGTAACGTCAAGAAGGTGACGATTCTTGCGTTCAACAACACCATTTTGTTGGGGGGGGGGGAGTATAAATACAAGAGGTTGAATGATTTCAAACTCAGCACACAGGTTAGTAACCCCAGTACTCACAGGCATTGTCGGTCTGAAGTGTTTTAATTGTAGAAAACTGATTGCGAGTCTCGATAATAAAAGCATAAAGAACCCGAGTTAGGTCACGACGATCATGAAATAAATATAAACATGTCATTCGAGAGTAATCATCAATAAAGGTGATGAAGTAATGATAACCAGAAGCACTTGCGGTTTTATAGGGTCCCCAAATATCTGAATGAACAAGAGCAAAAGGAGTATTACTCCGTGTATAAGACGGTGAGAAAGTAGCACGATGTTGTTTGACGTAGATACAAGACTCGCATGTGAAGTCATGGAGAGACAAATTAGGAAGAGCTTTTCAGAGTATGTGGAGAGGAGCATGCCGAAAACGCAGATGCCACTCGTTAAAGCTAATAAAGAAGAGAATCATGGGGGGAGAGGGGTCCAGGATGTAGAGCCCATTCGACGGCTTCCCTCGACCAATGATAGTTCGCGTCTTGCGATCCTGCACAATACAAAATGTGAAAGAGAATGTTACATAGTAATCAAGGTTTTTTGTGAGACGGCTAATATAGAGGAGGTTGAAAGGAGAGCGCAGAACATGAACTGAGCGAAGAGTGATGGTGGGAGTAAGGTTGACGTCTGGTGATCCAGAGACTGGAGTCGGGGCCCCATTAACAAAAATAATGAACTTAGGATGCATAGAGTCCAAGTATTTGGATGGTTTCCATGGAGTAATGTGGTGTGAAGCCCTGAAATCCGTAACCCAGGATGAACTATGGGCGGGACAAGAGATACCGCCATCTGAAATAGACACAACAGAGTCAGGAGAACGACCAATCATCCCTTGAATTTGCTGAAGTTGTGTGCACAAGATATCAATGTCAGCTTGAATGTTGTTCGGAGTGTAATTGTGTTGCCGCTAACCGGAGGAGAGACGCTGCCGCCACAAGAGGGTCGAAGAGAAAAATGAGATGGAGGTGAATGCAAAAACAAAAGAGATGAGGAAGCATGATCGACCATTAGAGGCGACCTAGCGGTCAAAACAAACTGCGACGAGCAGAAGAAGGGCGGTGCAGCAAGGTAAACAACTGCGGGAGGTGCACACTGCGACTAGAGACGCGGCTAGGCAAGCAACAAGATGCAAGATGCTGAGCAGCAAGTAGCGAACCAGCACGGGCTGAGCCAGCGACAAGACTGCTTCTTGAACAACGGCTTGGCAAAAACAACGGTAATAGATGAGGCCGAGCGACAAGCTGGAGGTAGAGAAGCGACCAGGAGACCAAATGCTGGCGGCAAGAAAATGGGTGGCGAGCAAGCTACGCGGCTAGAGGTGCACAAGCAACAACGATCTCGCGCAACCAATGAAAGACACGGGCTGAGCAGCAGGATGATGCGGCAAGGACGAGCAACGACGATCTCCGACAAGGATGCAGCTAGCAGTGGCAAGATCGGCGGCAAGGTGCTGCGATTAAGAGTTGCAGTGACTAGAAGCAGGCGGCATACAATGCATAAAAGAAGCTACAACTAGAGGAAAGGAGGTCGCGGGAGGTTTGTGAGCCAGGAGAGCTAGACGACAAGAGGAGAAGCGGCGACATGGCGAGTTGCGGCCTGGAGGAGAGTTGCGGCCGGAAGAAGAGCCGCGGCTACAGGCTGAAGAGGCTGCAGATTGGATAACTGCGGCTTGGAGAAGAGAGGCTGCGGCCTGGAGTTTGCGACCTGGAGCTGCGGTTCATGCGCAAGAGCTGCGACCTGGAGTAGACTTGAGCTGCTGTTTTGAGAAGAGCTGCGACCTGGACTTGCGACAACAGATCACGAGCAAGAGTTGCGACCTGGAGTTGCGGCAAACAAATACCCGCAATGAGGGTTGCGGTAAGCGAAGACGCTAGATGGGAAAAGCCGAAGCCAATGGGCCCCGACAAAAATTGCATAAAACAGAAGATGGAGGGGGTGTTTTCAACGGAGCAACAAAAAAATGGCAGAGATGCGGGTAGAGTTAGTCTAGCCGCCCAGGGCAAGGAGCAGAATAAGGCAACACACAAGGACCGAATTTTCGCTCTGATACTATGCAGAAAAGTACTAGAAATAAAAATTATTTTATTAATTTCTCTTAAATAGCTTCCATATTTTAATGAATAACTGTACATTTGTACATTTATATAAGAGGAGAGAGAGAGATGAGAAATTCTATCCTAAGATGTGAGACTAATAAAGCTAACATGATGGGCTTTAAGATGAGCCTATCTTTGGTCTCTTACATTTACTTTTTAACAAGGACAACTTTAGGCTTAGGTTTAAGGCATGAATATCAATGGTAAATGTTACCGAGCTGCAGCCGGAGGAGCCGACATGGCAAGTGCACACGCGAAGGCGGCGGACTCTGGTTGAACCACACAGCTCGGAGGAGGATGCCGCGGCACATACGAGCCGGAGGGCGATACTCGCGGCGCGAACGAACCGGACCCGCACCACTCCGGATGATATTTTTATTCAGTTTTTATTTTCGGTATTTTAATTATTGTATTGGACCCCTCACTATAAGAGGGTGTGTGGTTGGACTTATGTGCATCTTTGGATCAATTATCTAAGGAAGGGGGCTGATCCCTCTTATCTCTCTCTAACCCTAATCCTCTCCTTTCCCTGCCTCTCCCTTCTCTTCCGCGCCGCCATCCGCCTCTACTGTCGTGCGACATTCTTGCCGCCAGGCGATACCGATGCCGCTTCCCCTTCCCCATCGATAATATTTGGTTCGACTTGCCGCTCCGCTCGCCCGCGTGCCGCCAGATCTCGCTCTCGCTCGCCAATGGCGCCCACTACCCGTACCCACCTCACCGACGCCCACGACGGCACCGACGACAATCGCGCCCGGATCGACTGCCGGGACGCCCGCCTCGACGCCCTCCAGTCTTCCATTGAAGCCCTTCTCGCCGGTCAGGCGCTCCTTGGCCGCCTCGACGCCATCCATCCCCCGATCTCCACTGCAACTTCCGGCAAAACCTCGGCCGACGCGGCATCCATCTTAGGGATGCCGCCCCCCTTGCAACCTCCCGTGTCCCCCCCCCTCCCCCGACGACCGGGCCCGGGCGGCACCTCTGTTGGATATTACCCCCTTTTCCGGTGTAGATCCTTTGGGATGGATCGCGCGCGCGGAGCAATTTTTCGATCTCAATCTCACACCGCCGACGGATCGGGTCGGCACGACCGTAGTCGGCCTCAACAGCTCTGCTCTCCACTGGGCGCGTTGGCTCCGCCAAGTTCAGCCCACCATTTCCTGACACGAGTTCAAGCAAGAGATGATCACTCACTACGACCCGCGCTACACCGACTCTGCCATTGAGCGCCTCTGCAGTGCCTGACAAACGACGGACTTGGACGCTTTACATCGATGAGTTCGTTGCTCTGGTGACACAAGTGCCGGGCCTCCCACCCGACCACTATTTGGTGTTTTATCTTCAAGGGTTGCTCCCTACTATCCGCTCCCGCATTCGAACACATCACCCTCGCACTGTCTCAGAGGCATTAGAGCTTGCTCGTGCGGTGGAGGCGGACCTTGGCCTTTGCCCGACCCCATCCCTGGGCCACCACGCGCCCCGACCGCCCGTGCCTCGGGATCGTACCCCGCTTCCGGGGGCGTGCGACCGGGCCGCACCGACAACCCACACCGTATTTCCAATAATGATTACCACGAACTCCGCCGCAAGGGGTTGTGTTTCCGGTGCCTCCAACTGTACTCTCCCCAGCATGTGTGTGCCGTCAAGGAGTTTCATGCCCTTTTCAGTGATTATGAGCCCGAGGTAACTATGGCCGACTTCGATGCGCTCGTCATACGGGATGACGACCCACCCTCACCGGCCGAGGGTGCGGCCTTCAATGTCCTTGACCTTCTGTTCTTTTCCGTGAGCGGCCGTACTGGGCCCCGGACAATGAAAATGACCGGGGTGATCCTCGACCAACCGGTGATCATGATGGTAGATAGCGGATCAAGCCACAGCTTCATCTCGACACGACTAGCGCACGACCTCGCCCTGCCGGTCTCTCCATCCCCGGACTTTTCGGTCTGCCTGGGTGATGGCCGCCGCCGACCGACCCTAGGACAATGTTCCGGGGTCACTCTGTCCATAGGCTCCTGCACTCTCACGGCGGATTTCTATGTGTTTGAATTGGGCGGCCTCGACGTCATATTGGGGGTGGCATGACTCCAGACCTTGGGGGATGTCCGTGTGAATTGGGCCGCTATGACCATGTTGTTTCAACACAAGGGTCGCACATGCCGCTTGGAGGGCGAGGCGACTCTTCTTCGGTCACCAATCTCGGCGCGCGCTCTTACTCGGGTCACGGACGTGGAATTTTCAGCCTGGCTTCTGCCCGTTCTGGCGGAGTCCTCCTCCCCAACCTTGGCCGTGGACTTCCAAGACCTCCTCGAGGACTTCTGGGACATCTTTGCCGCACCACAGGGGCTTCCACCTGCGCGCCCAACTGATCACCCGATTGTGCTCTAGCCAGGGGCAACGACCGTGTCGGTCCGCCGTTACCGCTACGGGCACACTCAGAGAGACGAAATCGAACGCCTCGTGCGGGATATGTTGTTGGGCGGCCTCATCAGACCCAGTGCCAGTCCTTTCTCCAGTCCGGTGCTGCTAGTCCGAAAGAAAGATGGAAGTTGTCGCTTCTGTGTCGACTACAGGGAGCTCAACAAGGTCACAGTGATGGATAGGTACCCCATTCCGGTGATTCAGTAGCTCTTGGACGAGCTACATGGCGCCGCCTACTTCACGAAGCTGGATCTCCGGGCAGGCTACCATCAGATCCGAGTTCGCCCGGATGACGTGTCGAAGATCGCGTTCCGGACGCATGACAGCCACTTCGAATTTTTGGTCATGCCATTCGGCCTCACCAACGCGCCGACGACGTTTCAAGCGACCATGAATGAGATCTTCCGTCCAGTTCTCTGTAAGCATGTGCTCGTTTTCTTTGATGACATCTTGGTGTTTAGTCGTTCTTGGCAGGAACACCTTGATCACGTGCGGCGCACCTTCTTGACGCTCCAGCAACACTAGCTCGTTCTCAACTGCAAGAAGTGCTCGTTCGAGGTAACGACAGTGAGCTGCTTGAGTCACACTATTTCGGCCGCCAGCGTGGCCATGGATGCAGATAAGATCTAGACGGTCCTGCAGTGGCCGACTCCCGAGTCCCTTCGGAAAGTCCGCGGATTTCTCAGGCTCACCGGCTACTATCGACGGTTCATCAAGGAATGTGGCGCGTTGGCTCGCCTCCTCACCCAGATGCTCAAGCTCTTGGAGGAAGGTCCCTTCTCATGGTCACCCGCCGCCATGGCGGCTTTCTCCGCGCTCCAACCACCCTCGTGCAAGGGCCGGTTTGGAGCGCGGAGAAATCCGCCATGGCGGCGGGTGACCATGAGAAGGGACCTTCCTCCGAGAGCTTGAGCATCTGGGTGAGGGGGCGAGCCAACACGCCATAGTCCTTGATGAACCGCCGATAGTAGCCGGTGAGCCCAGAAATCCGTGGACTTCCCAAAGGGACGCGGGAGTCGGCCACTGCAGGACCGCCTGGATCTTATCCGCCTCCATGGCCACGCCGACAGCCAAAATACTGTGACCCAAGTAGCTCACTGTCGTTGCTCCGAACGAGCACTTCTTGCGGTTGAGAACGAGATGGTGTTGCCGGAGCGTCAAGAAGATGCGCCGCACGTGATCAAGGTGTTCCTGCGCACGGCGGCCGTGCCCGAAGTTGGCACCACGTTTTTTTGGGCCGTTCGAGATCACATGAAGGCTCACATGCGTAAACCACAGATACGAGCTCGTACCAAAATAGT
Source organism: Platanthera guangdongensis (assembly GCA_039583875.1). NCBI lineage: Eukaryota > Viridiplantae > Streptophyta > Magnoliopsida > Asparagales > Orchidaceae > Platanthera > Platanthera guangdongensis. The sequence continues at coordinate 151,584,958 of CM077165.1, forward strand.
AACCACACACAAAAATGGGGACATGACACCTCCAGACCAGGCACTTTTTTACACGTGGGGTCACACTCACTAAGCCATACAACAAAACATGTCAAATTCTTGATTTTTTTATTTTTTAATTTTAAAAAGATTTTTTTTCTTTTCATTCCACTTAAACAGCGTTCACCTATTAGATGTGCATGGAATAGCTACCAAACCACAATAAAATCATTGCACACGTAAAATGATATTTTTTTAAAGTGAGCTTCGTTTTAAGCGTGTACTTGGGAAATGCTTTTTAGGTTGTGGGGGAAAAGATGGTAGAATCGAAACAAGTGAAATGGTGTTCGAATTAAAAAGGGCTTGCAATGGTTGGTGAGTAGGACATGGTACAAAAGCTCAAGCTATCCAAATAACAACATAGATCTTTTTCATTTAACTAAATAGACCTATGCACTTATTTTGAGGATCACTTGAGGCTAGTTGTAGACACTGAGAAAGGATTTCCTTTCACCGTGTTCTGATAATAACTCTCTAGTGCTTGTTACACACATCCCCTCACCGATCACCGGACGACATCATCTTCTAATTAAAAGTGATTATTGTGCGTGTATACAAGCTAGAAAATATAAAATCAATTATGCATAGAGAATTACGCTAATTAGGATACCTACTTGTGTACACGTGCATTGCACTAGAACACTGCGCGAGCCTCCGTGCGCTCATTAATTCACTATTTAAAATAACTATTTTTAATTCTCTCCCCTACACTGAAATGTGACTCGCTACAAGAGTTAACAAAAATCTATGTGACGTGTACGTGCAACGGTGTGTGTGAATGAGTGGATGAAAAATAAAGACATGGAGCAATAAAATAAAGTTTGGATAAAAGATTTACTACATGATGTGCACATGGTAATCGAGACACTCTCCTCCAGAATTAAACGACGCTACACAGCAACATTCAATATTGCAATAAAATTGAAATAAAATCTGAGAGAGGGATTCGTTACCCAACCAACGCTTTTATCGAAGTTTCTTTTAAAATTTGCTCCAAAGATGTGCGCCACAAATGAATTCAGTTTGCAGGTAGCCGAGAGCACTAAAATCTGCAGGGTGTGATCCGACAAAAAAAAGAACAGAGATATATCCTAGGACAAACTAAATAAAATAAAGACAAAATAGCAGTAAACACTTAATCTAATAAACACAACACACACAACAAATTAGGGGTGTCTCCCAACAATGCTTTTGTTTAACGTCCTTAAGCTGAATGTAATTACCTATATTATCGGTTATAGTTCAGATCACACACTAAAGTCTAGCAGAAAATAGAGCAAAAACAACCAGCAAACCTAGGAACCATCGACGAATTATCTGCACGTGAATTTGGATGATTCTCTCCGGCCAACCGAGAACGTCTGGAGGTGAAAGCTTTAGAGCCCGAGAAGAAGTCACTCTTCCCACCTCTAGCCTTCTCCTTCTCGTGCCGAGGGCAGTGGAACGTGGCGCATTCATCAGTCTCTCCTTTTTCCTCTCCACACCGGGAGATCACCATCGTTCAACAAAAATAGATTTTGGAGTAGTTTTATGATTATGCTCGGGCTTCATCCCCTCTACCTATGGCAATATAAGATCAACCAACTTTACCGACTTTTTAGAATGTTCATTTTTAGGCATAGGAATAGAAGTTTTTATTGGGCTGCTAGCAGTAGCCTGCCCCATATGCTTTTCATCAGCCCTTTTCTGTTCCTCTCCGCTTCCACCATCACTCTTTTCTCATTCAACTGTCCACCATCATGTTCTCCTAGCGGCGCGACGATTTTGTCCTGTCCCATAATCCACTTATTTTCCTTCACGTTCACCACCTCAGCATCAACATTTAGGATTTCTTCTATTCTTTCAACTATACTTGGATTACACAATGCTGCACTTCCAATCTCATCAAGCTCTTCACATGAGATAACTATCTCCTTAGATACTTCAGGTTGAATAAAAAATTCAGGAATGTTGATATATTACTCTCTAGAAGGAAGAGAGACGTGTCCCTCTACAAGATGCGGAGTGACACCAAGTGATTTCAAAAATGGGTCCCCAAAAATTGTGGGAGAATCATTCTCTATAGGCCCAAGATATGAAAATCAACAATTATGGTCTCTCCTTCTAAAGCCACCAGAATGTCACGTGCCTCCCCCACTGTCTCAACAATAGCCCTGTTGGCTAAGACCAGTGACATCTGTTCGTCCGTGCTCGGGATGAGAGTGAATTTCTCCACATCCTGCAAAAAAATGATATTTCACGACGAACCGGTGTCGCAAAGTGCAGGGTCTCAATGTTATTAATTTCACAGTTCAAAGAAATACTCCGCTCAAACTTTGGAGGCGGTAACGAGAGTGCTTTGCTATCTTGGATTTCTCTCTGTTGTACTTGGGAGGGATCGTTGTGCTCGCTCTGAGAGAACTTGGGCTAGCTGCCCCATTTGTGTTTTCCATGTTCCGGATGGAACTGCTCTAATTCACCAAAGCTGATTGAGTGACTTCCACGAACTTCTCCAACATCTCCTCAAAAGTTTTTTCTTCGGAGCAGACATCATTTGAGCGGCATTTGCAAATTGTGGATGCCGTGTTTGGCTACCAGACGCTTGTCCTTCTTGTCGGTGTTGCCCTTACTGCCATCTTTGTCCTGATATATTCTGGTTTCAAGAGAAATTAGGATGATTTCTCTGTCCCGGGTTATACGTGTTGTAGTATGGATCGTTCCTGCCCTGATTCCCTACATAGTTGATAAGTAGGGGCATGTGCAAGGCGCTTCAACAATGATGGATTGTTATACATCTGTGCTGGAGGCTCAGCCTGAACCACTTATTGTTGGTGAGCACCAACTTCGTATAAACCCACCGTCCTCCTAGAGGTATTTTCGCCCCGAAGTCTAATATGAACTTTAGGACTAAATTTCTTGAATGAGCTCAAATGCCTCCTCCAAGGTACGCTTCATTAAGTTCCCTCCAACAACAACATCAATGGCGGCTCTATAGTGCGGATCTGAAGAAAAGTAGAAGATTTTCATTAGTAGGCATTGGGAGAACTCATGCTGAGGGCACTTTCGCAGCAGGTTTGAAAATATCTCCCAAGCATCAAGTCTTGATCCGCCTGACGGATGTTCGAAATTTCTTGGCAAATACTGACAATCTTCTTTGCTGGGTAGAATTTCTCCAAGAACTGCTTTAGGACCTCCCATGTAGCAGCAACCCTCAGGTTGATGGTGTGGAGTCAGGCCTTGGCCTTATCCCTAAGAGAAAAAGGGAAATGCCTTAGCTTGATCACATCATCCCCAATGCTTGCATAACTGGAAGTTATGCAGATTTCAGAGAAATGTGCCAGATGGAGGTGCGGGTCTTCACTTGGGAGCTCGGTGAATTGCACATTGCTTTGGATCATATGCAGAATGGCCAACTTGATTTCAAATTGATTATTGCTGATGGCTGGGCTAAAATCAGGGTAGACACTACCTACAGTTGGGGTAGTGTAATCTCACATATTGTGTGGCCACGGACGCATCACTTCCTGTTCCTCCTGGGCTCGGGCATTAGGGTGGTACACATTTGCATTCACTCCAGGTGCCTGCAGAACAGTATTGTCGTCCATCCTTTGGACGACTCACCGCTGCTCACGCAGGGTACGCTTTATTTCAGGATCAAACGGTGCTAGATCACCAAGGTTTCTTCTCTGCATACAAAAAAGTACTTAAGCAAGCAAGGGAAACTTAAACAACTATACAATTCTTCTAACTAATTTTCTCAGACACGAAAAACATCGTATCCGTGTTCCCCGACGCTAAAAACTTGATGCGATTACGACAAGTGCACCGACCGTACAAGTAATATAAAACGAGGAGCAGCTCACAGAGTACCGTTCTCACAAGGAACACAAAATGAATTTCTTCGCTATTTTATAAATTTAATTGTAAAAACCAAAAAAAAATAAAAACGTTCATTTGGATGGTTTGTTCTACAACTACGCACAAGAAAAGGAAATTATGCAGGTTGTCGACACTGCATAGCAACACAAGAACATGTGCGAGTCACCTTCACCGCTTCGCTCATTCGAGAACATGGTCTGTCTACTGACAAGCCTCTTTGCTTACTAGCATCGAACTCGAGTACAAAATCTCACAACAACAAACCAACTAGAGGCCTCAAATACTAAGCATGAACAACATAAATACTTTCAGGAAAACTAAAAGTAAATGCATTAAACATCAAGACGTGTTCATACAATGCATCCTTATCAATATAAAAGAGAATTCCCTACCAATAATTCTAAGGGGGCAGAAGAGAAGTGGTGGAATACCAATAGAAATCAAGTCTTTGCCATAGAAGTGAAAGAATTCCACCGGGTTGTCAATCCGAGGCCATTGCACGTTTGTCGGTTGCGTCTGGGGTCCGGAAGAGCTGTCACTGCCTTTTAAGTTACCTGTCTTCTTGAGTGTATACTCAGCTCATGTTACCTTCGAGCTCAACCTGGCTTTGTGGAGAAGGGAAACACCTTCACTTTGAAGCTCTCGATGAAGGAGGACCACTAGGATGGCTAGCTTAACTTAGGAGAGGAGCTCCCGGCTGAAAATGGCGAGAAAATGACGCCGAATGCATCTACCTTGTGGAAGCCTTCACGCTAGAATATATATTAAAACAGGGCGCACAGACGTGCGGCGCAAGCGCATGTGCGTTCGAGAAGTCAATGAAGGGAAATCGACTGGGCGTCAAGCTGCATACACGCATTTACACACACACGCACGCGCATGTGAAAATTACACGCGCAAACTCGGAACACCCAAATTGGTGCTCGAAGCACAAAGGTTGACAACGCACATGCAATTGCACGCGCGCGCTCGGGTGTGCAATAATTCCGTACGTCCAACATCAAGTCGACAAAGTTATGGCTTAGGTCGACATAGTTGGAGCTCAAGTCAACAAAGGAGGCGCATGGGCATACGAAAATTCTGCACGCCCGACCTCAGGCTGACAATCAATTCGACACGCCGGCAGTCAAGTTGACATGATTTGCACAGTTTAAGAAAACAATGGTGGAGACCAGCCCGGATTAGGTCGACACAAAAGTACCCGATGCCGCACCCGCCCGGAACCCTACCGGCCCTGAAACATTCCAAATATTGTATTTAATTTTATTTTTATTTATTTTACAATTTTATGATGGGACAATTAATTTCATTGCTTGCCAGCGTGGGTGGCGAATTTTTAATTTTTTTCTCTAAAGAATCCCCTTGGATGATCACCTTTTCGATCAGAACGAGCATCCACTTCCCCATTTCACAGCTACACATGAAACTGAGTCGCATCCCCCTTGCAAGAATCAGCACTACGCTAGTAATTGTCAGAGCTCCCACCGTCTGCAGCGAGTCCTCTCCTCGAAAGTTTCGGCATTCGATTTAACAACGTCCCAACGTAACTGCCGGCTACGATTCCTTCCTCGACAGTTTCGGCGACCAGTCTATAGGCGTTCCGGTATAACCACCTGCGGCGATCTCTTCCCTGACAGTTTCAACAACTGTCCCATCGCCTGGCCATGACCTCCCCCGTGGCACTGATGATTCTGTTCCGCTTCTCGTGGAGACGACGGGTCGATTTTTGTTTTATTATTATTATTTTATTTTGAAACCGTATAAAAAGGGATGTACCTAGAGGTGACGTGATGGAATGAAATTTACCTTCAGCTTTCTGTGTTTTTTCGTTGGAGCCTCGAGAACAATCTCTGTGGTACCCGTGTGCGATAGCGGCCGATCTCAGAGTGAAAAGATCGAAGGTTCTCTTTCTGTGGGTAGTTTGTTTCTTTCCCCCTCCTTTGCGTGTGTCTAAATTTTCTCTCTAGGATAAATCAGGTCATTCCTTAATTTTTTGATTGAATTTTGTCATCAATTGTTACGTCGACAAGCCAACCAGAATCGTAATTTTAAGTTCACAATTTTTGTTTGCCGTGACAGAGGTAAATGAACGAAAGTCACAATCTTCTTTCCCCACATTTTTTCGTCAAACTGTTTTTCAATACTTTCATTTTTTTGAAACAAAATAGTTAATTCTAAAAATATTATTAGTTGTTTTTTAATGTTATACAACACCCGCTCAATTCTTTATACAAAAATCAATTAATCATCGCCTACATTAGAGTTTCCTAGGAACAACCCGACAAGCGTGCTATCCCTACACGCTGTCCTGCATCAATTTGGTATTAGAGGGAGGTTCCAAAATTTTCCGAAGTTTCGGGATCCGCCATGTGTGGATTAGGAACCCGCATATCAAATTTTTTTCTTTCGCCTTACAAAAAAAAAACAAAAATTCATCACTATTTCGCTTGTTAGACAACATAATCATACATTCATTTATATTGTTTGTCTTGAATGCATCTACATTGCGGTAGGTTAGTAAGAATGCATTCACCCCATCAAAACCTTCCCCCTGAACACCCTTAAGAGGTAAATTCAGAGATGTGTCGAATTGAACGGGGACAAACGAGTCAAGCGAACGACAAGATTGAACCATTCTCGTAGGTTTTACCTTTCGTCCACTAGATGACGACGGTAACCGAAAGCATACTACATGTGCGAGAAGGGTTCAACAACCTTAGTGTTATGATGAATAGTCTTGAAGTACCCCATCATGTCTCATTGCCATCTCAACTCCGAGATGAACATTCCAATTGACCCCATCACGAAGCCTCTCATCACTACTTAGAAAGACCAACACTTAGGAGGAACCCTCTTTTTGAAGACGAAGCTGGGATTCCCATAGAGAGACCTGAATTTGAACAAGACCAGAGTAGGAATTCCCCTAGGCATTTTCCTGACGCTCTGTGAGAACCTTTCTCAGGAACGCATGGTAATTATCAGGAGAGACCTTATTTTGACATAGCTAGAGAAGAGCGACCTTGAGACCATCGTTGACCTATACCTGCCATGCATCGTGAAGATTGTCATAGAGATTGACATCGACAATCACCCCTACGACGTCGAGACAATCGTGATCCTTATAATGACGATTATGACTACCCTCCCTGAGATAGACAACCTGATCTCACACAACTAGTGAAGCTGGACCCGTCCCTTTATGACGGTTCTATGGATCCCAAGGTCTTCTCTGACTGGGTTATAAAAATAAAAACCTTTTTTGTGTGGTATCGTATGACAGAGGACCAAAAGGTTCAATCTGCTAAAATAAGATTGACCGGGTGAGTGAAAACCTTTTGGATCTGAGAAGAGCGAAGTCTAGAGAGTATGATCGCTCTCCCGTTACCTATTGGCCTCACATGAATGCCATATTAGAGGAGCAGTACATTCCGCAGCACTATCAGACCCGTTTATGAGATGAGCTGACATCACTATGCCAAGGATCCAAAACAGTATCTGATTATCTCACTGAAATGAATGATCTAATGATTTGTTGCAACGTTGTAGAACACATACGGGATACCCTATCTAAGTTTAGGTGTGGACTGCGACCTGGAATTCGAGATGAGTTGATTTGATATGAACACTACTCCCTAGCTGAGACCATATTTATCATCATTGATATTGAGAAGCACCAAAAGAGGACCTCCCAGTTTAGATCTCAGACCAAAACCAATGCCCCTATCAGGAGAGAAGATCCTAAGGGTAGGGATAGTGGAACGAAGACTACAATGACTCCCTCGAGTGATCAGAATGGGAAGTAACCTATCGGGACCGTGACCCCTTCACAAATCTGATGTTATGAGTGCCAACAGATGAGCCACATATCTAGAGATTGCTCCAAGAGGTAGAGTACACTAGTCATTTACAATGTGGCTGAGGAGAATGAGCCCGAAGAGGAGGCTACAATCGAGAAGGACTCTCGCATCCTGAATGACAAATAGTATGGTACCCGTAGCGATAAGGAAACAGATCCCAACGTTCTAGTGATGAGATTCATGTTATTTACGCCACAAGAATCAGCATATTATTGGCGAACGAATACCTTCCAGGCTTACTTTAAAGCTGGGGAGAAAGTATGACGATCAGTGGTGGATAGCAGAAGTTGTATGAACGTGATAACAGTGACTACATTAGCCCCCATGGGACTCACTGCAGAGCCACCCGCATCCCCATTTTAGGTAGCTTGGATCACCAAGATCGCCTTACCGGTGACTAGGAGATGTCTAGTACCCATCATTACTGGTACCTATTTTGACATGATCTGATGCATTGTTATGCCAATGATTGTGTGTCACGTATTACTTGGACGACCTTGATATACGACTGAGATGTCACCATACACGAAACGACCAACACTTGCTCCTTTATACTGAACGAGAAGAGGTAATGTTGACGCCATTGCGATCCAAAGCAACGACATCCGCACGAGTATCAAAGCAAAAGAGTTGCTTCCCCCTACCGAAAGGAAGAAGACTCTTAGCATCCTATGAGGCACATAGTTTCGTCGAGAGAGTTTTGACGGTGGATTTTTATACACACTGGTGGTATTACATGCGTCCGACTTATCAAATAGTTATGCATCTATTCCAATACCTGCTCGGAGACTCTTAGCGGAGTTTCAGGATATACAGTTCGATGAGCTTTTGACTGAATTACCTCCCATGAATCTTATCGCAGGATTGAACCTTTTAAAGTGGTAAAGCGGATTGAGCAAAATGCATATGAACATGAGTTGTCTTCCGTTCGGGGAGCAAATCCAGTTTTTTATGTAACCGATCTGACTTTATTACACAAATATTCACATGAATCTTTAGATTTTCCCTTGGATTCCCCTCTGTTTGATTCTTCTGGGTTGGTGAGTGATAGTGAGGAACCACATTCGGGACATACTGACACTCATTCAGCTACTGACACATCCTCATTTTCCCACTGTCAGTTTTCAGACAGAGCATGCGACACCGAGAGATACTACTTTACAAGTTCCTAGAGTCGCTGACAGACTGCCACGACATATATTGGTTCCCAAACAGATCCTAGACGACAAGATAGTGACCACTACTTATGGTGGTTTTCAGAGGTACTTAGTTTGTTGACATGGCAGACTAGAAAGCATGACCAGTTGGGTCTTGGACGAGAAGTTACAACGCATGGATGCTGATCTTCTACATCACTACTGCTTGGAGTACTCACCAGAGATTAGTGATTCGAGAATAGGAGAATTGGTGGACACCAGCCCAGATCAGGTCGACGCAAAAGTATTCGACGCCGCACCCGACTAGCTCTGAAACATTCCAAATATTGTATTTTATTTTCATTTATTTTGCAATTTTATGGTTGGACAATTTATTTCCTTGCACACTTGCATGCATAACGAATTTATAAGTTTTCTCTAAAGAATCCCTTCGGATGATCACCTTCCCGATCGGCCAGAACGAGCATCCACCTACCCATTTTTCAGCTACACGCGAGACTGAGTCGCGTACCCCTTGCAAACGCCATCACCACTTCCGCAACTGCCGGAGCTTCCACCGCCTGCAGCGAGTCCTCTCCCTGGAAGTTTCAGCATCCGTTTCATCAGCGTCCCAGCGTAACCGCCGACTACGATTCCTTCCTCGACAGTTTTGTCGACCATTCCAGTGGTGTCAAGGTATAACCACTTGCCACGATCTCTTCCCCGACAGTTTTAACAACCGTCCCAGCGCTTGGCCACGTCCTCCCCCACGACACCGATGATTCCGTTCCGCTTATCGTTGAGATGAGGGTTTGATTTTCATTTTATTATTATTGTTATTATTTTATTTTGAAACCCTATAAAAAGGGATGTACCTAGAAGTTGACGTGATGGAATGAAATTTACCTTTAGCTTTCTTTGTGTTTTTTCGTTGGAGCCTCTAGTGTGAGAGTGCGAACAATCTCCCTGATGCCCGTGTGCGATAGCGTCCAACTTCAGAGTGGAAGATCGAAGCTGACGAGGAGCGCCTTGCGGGATCGCCATTGACTTCGAATGACGGAAAGACATTTCTTTCTGCGGGTAGTTTGTTTTTTTCCCCCTTCTTTGCATATCAAAATTTTCTCTCTAGGATAAATCGACTCATTTCTGGATTTTTCAATTGAATTTTGTCAGCAAACGCTACATCAAAACGCCAACCAGAAGCGTAATTTTAAGTTCGCAAGTTTTGTTTGCCGTGACAGAGGGAAATGAACGAAAGTCTCAATCTTCTTTCCCAGGTTTTTTTTCATCGAACTGTTTTTCAGGACTTCCATTTTTTTGAAACAAAATAGTTAATTTTATTCTTAAAAATATTATTAGTTATTTTTTTTAAAGTTATGCAACACCCGCTCAATTTTCCTTATGCAAAATCAATTAATCATCGCATGCATTAGAGTTTCTTAGGAACAAGCCGACAAGAGCGCAAACCCTACGCGCCGTCCTACGTTAAACAGGAGGCGCATGCGCTTGCGAAATTTCGCTTGGGTGTGCGTGAGACAATTAATTTAGTCTCCCATGAATCACACAAAAAGTCCACACTTACAATTTTGCAAACATAACCCAGCCATGCGGTCCAAAAATACCATATATATCAAAATAGAAGCTAAAACCAGACAAACAGTTCATACATGGGTGGAATTAATAAGAAAGTAGGATGGAAACAAGGTGAAAATCACACTCATCAAACACAGTTTCTGATTGCCCATCTGACAATTCAAATATTATTGACCCTCCTCCAATGTTGTGCTAATGATCTCCATCTCACTCACTACTGCTTAAGCTTTTGATTTTACGTTAGAATAACTTTATTGCTTTTTTTGCTATTTAAATCATATTTTACATGAGTTTAGGTACCACATTTTAGCTGCTGCCATTATGTAGAAGTTGAACTTGATTTAAGGCATGTATGTACCCAATTATACCCATTTGAGGTACTTAAACAATTTGTTGGTGTAATTTTAGACTTGATTCTTCAATTTGATTTAAATTTGTTTTTCATTTCCGTGTAATTGGTTGAACATGCTATGCGGCGTAATTAGCAATTGATGTAACTAAATAATGAAATCATTACTATGTGATGCTATTTAGTCATTTCCCTCATCACCCCTTAGGTAGGAGCAGGGGCAAAGTAGAATTTCCGCTCAACCCGGGCACATTAGATTAAAAATAAAAAATATTGTTGAAAATATTTCGCATTTTTTTTGCTCGTACGGTAATGTGAGAAGACCTAATTTACATTTTTGTTATAAATTAAACATAAAAATGAGGAGAATCACAATGACTATATGAAATTATAAGGAAGAAGAAACTCCAAATTCCCAAAGAAATCACAAATACAAAGCAACAAGGGCAAAATCACATAAAAAATTTAATACAAAGCAACCTAGAGCATAAAACTCCGATCGCTTGGCATTTCTTGTTTTAAAAAAACAAAACAATTGACAAAGTAATTGAATTGAAAATTTGAGTAATTGTCTTGCACAAAGCTATAGATGGCACACAGTAATTGGCTTTGCAAAGCCTAATATCTCTCAGTGTTCTAATTTAACATAGCAACAAAAGTAAATCATAGCCTAAAATTGTATCTGAAGGGAAACTTCAAGCCTCAATAAAAATAACTTTGATAAAAATTTCTCTGTCATATTATCTAACAATTACTAACCTGTAAAAACACCGTTAATGGCAAATGATATATGTTGGTCTCCAATACTAACAATAGATGTTTTCAAAGTACTAATATTTTACAAATAAAGGATAAACATTTGTCTACTGGGAAACAAAGAACATGTTGTAAAATAACAATACGAATTAGGAAAACTAATTCTTGAAAATAACCAAAGAAACAACTATTTTTGAACTAAAAGCACTTGTCTTCCTAAAAAAGGTCAATCAAATGTAACCTTGCACAACGTGAAATTTTCTTTGGGAAATGCACCAAACAGACACAAGAACCGAGCCTATAGTTCAGACACAACACAAGTACATAACAAGATCAGACTAGAAGAATTTAATTCCATTTCGTTGCTTTGTGAAAAACCTCTCCCACTTTCAACTCAAATCCGGCTGCACAATCCCGCTGGGTGATTTCCGGTGGAGAAAAAACAAAAAAATGTTATCTGCGTGGTGGCCGAGTGACGAAATTTGATGCCAACGTCAAGGAAATGGACACCAACGACAAGGAAATGGATACCAAGTCACCAATGACTAGGCCATGGAACGAAACTGATGGAGACAAAAATGGAATAGGCGGTGCAGCTAAGGCTCGGGATTACAGGTGAATCGACGAAGGAGGCGAGTATTGCGTGTGGCACTGAGAAATGGAAGAGAATTGCACAATGCCCGACAGTTTCCGCGAAAACTAACACCCGGACACAGGCCTGGGTGTCTTAAGGTGGGTCCGCCTATGGGCAGGAGAATGTTATGGGCTCTCAATTTGAGAACGGGTGCGCCGCCCGAGGGTGAAGTCACAGAGGGGAACCCTTTGTCTTTTCTTGGACTTAGGGTTCCCAATGGAGGTAGAGGGAAGGATATTCCCGACAAGGAGCCAAGCTCAACCCACGCTTTGTGACGAGGGAGCCTGGTTTAACCTCACGATGCCCTAGAAGTGGGTATTTGTTAGAGATAGAGAGGAAGATAATGGTGCGTGTGTGTGGGTGGGGGGGGGGAATAACAGTTTTGGCTTTCCATTCGCTCTTTCCCTTACATAGTGAGTGGAAATGTTTGTAATATTACAAAATCGCTACCTCCCTTACATAGTGTGGGGAAAGGTTTGTAATATTACAAAATTTCCCCTCACACCATGTACATTATCGATGAGTGAAAATGCAGAGCGCGGAATATAGAATGAAGTACTTGAGCGATAACATGAAAATACATGTGTTCGAATCTTGCAGGTTTCTGTAACAAATAAATAAGTACTTATGGTGAACATTCATGCCATTGCATTTTGGTACCTTCATTTGAGGCATGAATTCTTTGCTCATAGTTCTAGCTTTTTTCTCATGACATTCATCCTCTGCTCTGTACTTCTCTTTTGCTTTTCTCTTGCAACTCATCTAATGGCAATTTTGACATGTTTCTCGTTAATGTTTGCCTAACAAGTAGTGGTGTGTGTCCTCATGCAGCTTCTTCAGAATTATAAAGTTCAGTTTGTTCCTGGTTGGGATTGCCATGGCCTTCCTATAGAGTTAAAAGGCATGTTTTTCTGTATTCTGTGCACTAATTTCTTTGGTATATTTTATGGACAATATATGATCTTTGAGTATTACATTTTAGTCCAGGTTAGTTTCATGTTTTCTTATTCTATGGTTGATTTTATGGAATTAATCAGGCTCGCTACCCACTTGCAAAAAGTTGGCAACCCTTTACTCTTAAACATATTGTTTTATGCAATCAATTTATGAAATGGTTCTGATATACTGCCCAAATCTGCCAATGAGCACGTTCTCTTCTTCAGTAAATACTTTCTTTTGGTATAAGACATTAGTTATAAGAAGAATCATGAGATAGTAATAGGGCCAAACCTCATCTCCTTCTTCTTTGTTACTGGATTTGGTTTGACGTTGCCGGACCTACATTACCACTACCTTTATCAAACGAGCTGAATGTGAAGAAACATAGGAAAAATTGGGATGCGGAATTAAAAAAAGGCTAAAGAGAAAACATACTATAATTAAAGCTAGTGCATAGGAGGAATCGTGTTGTTAGCATCAAACAAAACAAGTACATAGATGAAACATGCTGATAGCCTCAAACAATGCAATACCTCGGTGGAAACAAATTCCTTGCCTCCATTTTAGCTTTCAAACTCAGTTTTCTGATCAAAACAAGCATTGAACAATTTCATCCACTGCAAAGATGCCGGGAGGAAAAAACGGTCAAAGACCCAAGCAAAAACCTTAAAGCCTTCATATCAATTAGGTTTAGGTCCATTCTCTTTTGATGTTGTTGTATAAATCTTTTTAATGCCTTGATTGTTTCAATTGCTGTATTCTACAGCGTGCATTGCATAATATCAGATATGTTGTTGTGCATTAATATCAATTTTCCTCTCCCATTTGATCTGATATCCAACTGAGATGTATATTGATTTTCTTGTCTAACATGCCAGTATTGCAGTCGATGGATCAAGCTGCTCGAAATGATTTAACTCCATTGACCTTGAGAGAGAATGCTGCTAAATTTGCAAAAGAGACTGTCTATCTTCAAATGAAGGCTTTTAAGGTCTCAACTTACTCTCCTTTCTTTTATTGCTTGTTCTCTTTGTATGATACATTTCACCCTTGTGGTAGGACCCTTCCCCAGACCCTCGCTGCATGGTGATTATTTGTGCACCGGGCTGCCCATTATTATTCTCTTGAGATTGTTTAGTGCAATATTGTTCAGCTAGTCATTTGTTTTAGTTTTTAATGACAATTGCAGCGTTATGGGGTGTGGGCAGATTGGAAGAACCCATATTTAACACTTTCTCCAGAATATGAAGCTGCACAGGTTGGTGCCTGAATTCACACGGATCTCCACTTAAAGTTTGATTAGATGACAAACTGTGAGCGTGAGCTCTCTCTACATTTTCTTACTGACTCAATATATTTATGTAATTTAGTTCATGAGTTTCCTCTTTTGATTTACTTTGGTTGATTTCTCAGTCTTATGTTTCTATACTTCGAAAATTAAAAGTGAATTTTTTTCTTTTTATTTTCTGTTAGATAGAAGTATTTGCTCAGATGGTAACTAAAGGATACATCTACAGAGGTCGGAAGCCTGTCCATTGGAGTCCGTCCTCCCGGACAGCACTTGCTGAGGCAGAGCTTGAGGTAATTTTCAAGTTGAATTGAATGTTTTTAATCACTACTCTTCATTAATTTGAGATATAACCTTTCAGTAGAATATATTAATTTGAGATATAACCTTTCAGTTGAATATATTTTATGATATATCATTGCCAAGTAAACAAAAAAAAGGAAGTTTCCTCCCTAGCTCTATGAGAATGAAATAGTCCGTCTCCCTCTAGTGTTTTGTAAAATTAATTACATTTGGAATACCCAACACGAGGGAAATAAGGACTCTTTTATTTTGACTCTTTTAACACTATAGCATGGGTACTTTTATATGTGATGACATAACTTGTATTTACATTTGGAATGAAATAGTCCGTCTCCCTCTAGTGTTTTGTAAAATTAATTATTATAGTTCTTATTATTCGTAGTTAAGGAACAAGAGACATGTTCTTGATTTACTTAAAATATGTTGTGTTAACAAATACTTCTTGAGTGCGGAAACGCCTAACATGAGGGAAATATGTTGCATGTGAAGTAAACTAATTGAGATCGAACATCGCAGGAAACACCGAGGTTTGCGTGGTTTAATCTGAAATGGTCTACGTCCATGGTGCAGAAGAGAGCATACCATCCACTATACAATAAAAGAAACTTACCAACCCTCATCTTAACCTTGAGTACACTCATCTCTCATACAAAAGTAGGAAACCACAAACCTATAATTTATGCCTTAGATTTCATGCACTTCAGACATTGATACAATTCAGACTTAGACGACAATCACCAAAGACTAAGGTCGTACCTGCTAATTAAGCTACTTGCGGACATTGTTAATCAGACCAAAATCCTGACATTCATGGACAAACCAATCTGATCAAAATTTGCTCAAATGGGACCTTGGCTAGTTTACTCCAAATATATTCCAACATAGGCAAAAAAAGTATATGGAATTGTAAATTTGAAATTGTTACGTTGTGAACTAGAATCACAACGGCAATTTATTCTACTTCCAAGTCGGGAGTCATCATTACTGATCCACCAATGCCAGTAAATTTAGAATAAAACCCCTACAACACCTAATGCTGATGCCGTACAGAGAATAATTGGAAAATCCCTATTGCATTATATGACTTTGATCCACACACACACTACTCAGGTGCTCTTACTAAATCCTTTCTTCCCAGGACTCATTACCTTTGTGCCTCAGCGCTTGCTTAGCTTTTATTTTCAGTCTCATTCTTGTTATCGAGTTCTTTGAGAAATGTATTTTCTACTATTTTTTTGTACATGGGTCATTATTTCCTTGTTTATGTCATTATGTGGCTAAATATTTTATTTCATCTAAACTTGATTTTTAATACATAAGATACTGCGTTTCACACTACAATCATTCATTTCTCTTTCTTTTTGCAGTATCATGACGATCATGTATCAAAGAGCATATATGCTATTTTTAAGATGGTTAGCGCATCTCCTGCTTCTCATGCTCTCTTGGAAGGGTTTTTCACGAACTTGTGCTTGGCCATATGGACAACTACTCCTTGGACCATTCCAGCAAATGCTGGTAAGATATTTTCATGGTAATTTATTGATCGTCTTACCATTACAACAACAACAACACTCAAGCCTTTATCCCACTATATTGGGGTCAGCTATATGGATCTTTTGTCACCATTGTGCCCTATCTTCGGTCATAATCTCACTAATGCCTAAGTACATGTCTTTCCTTATAGTTTCATTTCATGTCTTTATTGGTTTACCCCTCCCTCGTTTAACATGCATAGTGACTAGGCTCTCACAACGCCTAACAAGTACCTCTAATGGTCTCCTTTGTACATATCCAAACCATCTTAGTCGAGCTTATCACATCTTCTCTGCAATTGGTGCTACTCCTATCTTATCCCTGATATATTCATTTCGAATTTTATCCAGTCTCGTGTGTCCACACATCCAGCTAAACATTCTCATCTCCGCAACTCCCATTTTTTGCTCATGTACACAATTCACTGCCCAACACTCAGAACCATAGAGCATTGCTGGTCTAATTGCATTTTTCGGAAATATATGTTACAATAAATTTTAATTTATAATTAAAAAATGCTAAATGAGTCAGAAAAGATAAAGCAAACGAACAAGAAAACGCGGGACGCCTTATATATGAAAGAGTACTCAAAATCAAACAACTAGTAAATGAAATTCACAAACTTAAAGTGTTTGAAACAAAGATTACAAACGACACGCCCGAGTATGCAATAAACACATAATTCATCACTAAGAATTAACTTCAAAACAAAGATACTTACACGACAGTAGTAGTAGTAGAAGTCTTGGAGAGGGTCTCTTGGAGTGTGGGCAAGTCGTGATAATGAAATTCAAGCTCTTGGTGAACCTTGGGCCGTTGGACAGCGAGCGGCGAGGCTGTCCCTGGAGTTTCCGGGGCTGTAGCTAGCCATGTGGAAGATGCACAGGGCGTTGCTGGATGGGGTTGGCAGCAGGTATGAGAGGAAGCTTGGCGTACTTCCCGGTAATAGGAGTCTCGACAGCTACTGGAATGGAGGTTAGGGGCTACTTGTTAAACCAGTTATATTTAAACTTTGGCAGTAGGAATCAGTCCTTTGCAGGTTATGCCAGCCATGGAATTGAGGGGAGGGGGGTCGGCTTGTATGTGGGTGCTTCAAGAACGATAACAAGAAACACGAACTTGCATTGCATGAAATAAAAGATACAATCAGAAGACAAGCTCTCGCCAAGTACCCGGAGGCCGAGTCTACCAAGACACTCCTCCCTCCCAAGGGAGTCCAAATGACAATCACTTCAAAAGATGAAAAGAACTCACAACGTAATGCTCCTTATATAGATGAAGCCCCCACTACAAGACAAAATGTTCAAAGAAATACATAATTAATTGCGAATAAGATAATCTGTAACAGTCGCCACGTTTATGTTCGCAAGGCATATACGTATCACTTCACACGACCTGAAAAACGATCTTGTCCCCAAGGTCGAGGCGGGAAGGCTCCCAAGGACATGTTAGCGAGACTTGGGTGGCTCCTCTAGTTGGAAGATTAGGTGAAACATCAGAAGCTTAAAAGCGTCGTGACGAGCAGGTTGTTGCAGATCTGTGATACACGTGATCGAAACAGGCGTAAAACTCGGCATGGGACTGCCCGAGAGGTGAAATGATGTCATACCAGCAAAATATCTCGTCCTTGGTCAAGCGAGGTACATGCCAGTTGGGCCAGAGCCTTGGTCCGAGACCGGATGCTATGAAGACTGATGGAGGAAACCCATCCAAATTCTGAATAAGGGTCGTGGGGCTAGACATTAGATCGATGAGGAGTACGTAGTGATGATTTGGAATCAAACCCGATGGAAAGTCTGGTAGAAGTGGGAGAGTGACAAAATGTGAGGGTAATGTAAGGGCTCGAGAGATGTTGGAAAAGAAGAGTTGGGAGATAAGGGAGCTGACAGGTAGGCGGGGGTTTCCATGAAACTGTGGGGAGTAGAAAATGCATGTGTCGGCGTGGGAAAGGCCGGCGAGCCACCAAGTGGATCCTCTATCACAAGTTTGTCGGAAGGCGAGCGGAGTGGAGGGAAATCGGTGCAAATCCAAAGATGAGGGGTATTAGGGAGTGCGTGCCGCAGTCGACAATGAGAGAACGATTGGAGTGTTGGGAAAGGAGGAAGCAACAATGTTTCTAATGGTCAATGATCCACTGAGTGGCGGTGGGATGGAGTATGGAGGCTTGTCTGGAAGCAGAGGGGTGGGCATGGGCTGTAAAGGGGTGTGTGGAAGAAGTCGACGAATAAGCTCAAGCGCAATGACAAGGAGGTTATCCATGGGAGCTTCAATTCGATTGCATCAAGCATATACCGAGTTCGAGATGCATTCCAAATTTCCGAAATTACATTTTAAATATTAAAAGTGCGATCTTTTAAATTTTGTGGCGCATGCGATATTTTACCTATAGATTGCAAACTCACATAAATATTAGCATTATCTCGCTTTCAACGATACGCAAATTCATCCACAGGCAAATGATGACGAAAAAAATTACGAGACAAAGCAAGAATTAAAAATAGTGACAAACAGGAAAGATAATAACTTAGTAAAGGTCTGGAGTTTTAAGAATCATTTATACTAATATAAAAGGGAAAACTCGAGTTCTACAGTGCCGTCTGTCCGTTACATTTGGAATTCCCGTTTTACCCGCGCCGCAGGCGTTGCTCCAGTTCCCCGTCACCGCGTTACATTTGGATTGTCTCCGCTCGGGTGGAGGCCACTGCCGCCGCTGGCGGCCTGACCGGACCCCACTGACAGGGTCGTCACACTCCGGCGACCCCGACGGCGGCAGGCCGTAGGCGGTCCGACACAGGTTTTTTTACATTTCGATCCCGCCTGCCCCCTCACCCAGCCACAGACCTTGCCCAGGCTCCTGCCTCGCCAGGCCTCCGACGACCTTGCCCAGCCTCCCTTACCCCTCTCTCTTTCTACACAGAGATTGCTGATGGGGTGTGATGGGGCCTGTTTGGGCAGACCATCTGCTTGCTACGCCCCAAAAATGGTGTTCAACGGACCTGTGCGGCGGAGATGGGTAAGGGAGAGATAGAAAGAGAGAGAGAGAGAGGGAGAGAGAAGAGAAAGTGAGGGGAGAGAGAGGGAGGTGGCAGAGAGAGGGGCGACAACATTTCCTGCATCTATACTTCTGTCGGAGATGCGTTTTTTGTTCTACGGAGAGGGAGGGGAGAGGAGAGAGAGAAAGAGAGAGAGGGAGAGAGAAGTTAAAGTGAGGAGACAGAGAGGGAGGTGGCAGAGAGAGGGGCGTCAGGAGACCCTGTGCTTCTACTTCTGCCGAAGATAAATGACGGGGAGAGAGAGTTTCACCTCCTCAGCTTCACTCCGACAGAGGAGGGGGATGAACATGGTTTATATTTACACCTTTATATTTTAATTTAGTTTTACATCATTTAATAAATTCCATTTTATTAAAATTTAATTTTTATATTCTGTTTACTTTAATTGTAAAATTATGCATACAGTGTTTATAAAATTAAGCATACGAGCTTCTTCGCACGGGCTATACCCGTGCTCGAAGCTCTCGGGCGGCCTTCGGCCGCATCCAGTCGGGCTTCGCCCGCCAGCGCACGGGCTACACCCGTGCTCGAAGCTCTCAGGCGGTCTTAGGCCGCATGCAGGCGGGCTTCACCTGCCTGTCCACGAGCTACGCCCGTGCTCGAAGCTCCCGGGCGTCAAGTGCTCGCGACTCCAAAGTCTTGGCGTCGAGTGCTCTCAACGCCAAGATCACTCGACGCAAAACAGATCTCAGTGTCGAGAGCACTCGACGCCAAGAAAGGATACATGGCGTCGAGTGCTCTCGACGCCAAGATCTGTTTTGCGTCGAGTGATCTTGGCATAGCCCATGCGGAGGCGGGCGAAGCCCGCCTGGATGCGGCCGAAGGCCGCCCGAGAGCTTCGAGCACGGGCATATCCCGTGCGAAGAAGCTCGTATAATATTAAATATTGTTAGAAAAGCCTTAGTAAGGGCCCATCTAAGGACCCGTTTCTCTCTCTTCTCTCTCTCTTTGTATTTGTCCCACATCTTGGATTGAGATTTCTTTTCTTCCTCTTTTCCTATATAAATGTATTCATACTTGTAATTGATTATTCAAGAAGTATATACAATGTTTGAGGCCATTCTTTATATCGTATCAGAGGAATCGGTCTCCTCCTTGACTGTTCAGTCTTCTATTCGCGGCTACTCGCGGTCTCATCTTTCCTTACCGCCCGAGCTCGGTTAGTAGGACTGTCTGTTTGCAAACCGCCTGGTCTCTCGTCTGACCGCGCGGCCTGTCCCTTCTCTTGCTTAGCCGCAGTATTGAGCGGCCTGTTTGCGGCTACTTCCTATTGTGGCCGGGGTGGCCATCTGGAGGCTACCTGTTACAACAAGCATGAGTTCCCTCCCCACCTTGCTGCTACTTCCTCTGCTGCTCTTGCTTCCACTGGGGCTTCTGCCCAGGATCCGACGTCCACTACCCGCCAAGATATCAATGAGATCCGCACCCAACTCCACCAGCTACATGGTGCCCTCGGCCGCTCCTCCGGCTCGGTTGCGTCTTTTTCCGGTGCTGCTCACTATATTACCTCCCAGAAGCCCTCTCAGTATCTCCAGACGGCTCATCCCCCATGTATCACTATGGCCAATGGTGACACCCTACTGGTCTCTGGCGCCGCTGCTCTCCAGCTTACCCCGACCGTTTCTCTTTCCTCGGTTTTTCACGTTTCAGGATCTCCTTTCAATTTACTTTCTGTTAGTCGCCTGACGCACAACTTTGATTATTGCATAACGTTTTCTCCCTCTTCCTTTCTTATGCAGGATCGTCGCACCTGAAGTATCATTGGTAGGGGGCAGCTGTTGAATGAGATCTACATCTTGGATATCCCACCCACTCTTCTCTCCGCCATCTCCACCGTTGATTGGCATCGCCGCCTTGGACATGCTCCTCTTTCGATTCTCAAGCGGGCTCTTCCTGACGTTTCTTTACGAGAGTTCTCTTGTGAATCTTGTATCTACGACAAATAACATCGTTCTACCTCCCCCCTGCATGTACCAGGAGTAGTTAGCTATTTTGTAACATTTTTTGATGACTACTCGCGTACTACATCAGAATGAACTAAGGATAAAAGAGTTCTCTACCTCCTTTATCCTTAGTTCATTCTGATGTATGAGGCCCTTATAAAGTCCCCGGTATCTTTAGCTTTCGCTATTTTGTAACATTTTTTGATGACTACTCGCGTACTGCATGACTATATTTAATGCATGATCGTACTGAACTTACATCTGTGTTTCGTGGCTTTTTAACTGAGATGCGTACGCAGTTCGCCACCCCCTCAAAATCATCCGCACTGATAATGCTCGCGAGTATACGAGGCGCACCTCCAATCTCTGCACCGAATTTAGCGTAATCCATCAAAATTCGTGTGCGTATACCCCTCAGCAAAACGGGGTGGCCGAACGGAAGAATCATCATTTACTCGATGTTGCTCGGTCCCTTATGTTTCAAATGAAGGTTCCGATCGAATTTTGGAATTTTGTCGTCTCCACATCCTGTCATCTCATCAACCGCCTACCTTCCTCTGTTCTTGACTTTGTCGTTCCTATCCAACTCCTTTATCCTACTACCAACCCAACCTCTCTCACCCCGCGGGTCTTTGGGTGTGTTTGTTATGTTCATCTTCTTGGACCTCCCTCCGACAAACTTGCTCCTCCGGACGACCAAATATATGTTTGTTGTCTACTCCCTTACTCAAAAGGGGGTATGTTTGCTACTCTCCTTCGGATGACAAGCTGGTCGTCTCCGCGTATGTCACATTCTGCGAAGACCAGCCCTTCCACTTACCTTCCCCCACCCCGTCTTCCTCTCCTTCTCTTCCATGGCCTGCCGTACCTATCACGCTCTCCTTTCTGCCATCTCCTTCCTCCTCTATCCCTGCCCCTCCTAAAGTTCCTCCACCCGTTATCCGTGTCTATACTCGTTGCGGCTCCAAGGATGGTTCCCTGGCCCAGCTCCCTGCTACCAGTGACACCCCGACAACGGCGGATCCGGCTCCTGCTTCTACGGCCCATCCCCTGACCAACTACGTTTCTCTCCACCGGCTCACACCACCTCTCTACGCCTTTGCCACTTCGCTTTCCTCTATTTCTATTCCTAACACTGTGCAGGAGGCGCTTCAACATCTGGGGTGGCAGGCGGTCATGGACGATGAAATGAGGGCTCTCTGGGCTAACCGGACTTGGGAACTGGTTCCTCTTCCTGCAGGCGAACACTGTGTTAGCTGCAAGTGGGTCTTTGTTCTTAAACATGCAGCGGATGACACGATTGAGCGTCTAAAGGCCCGCCTCGTGGCCCGGGGTTTTACACAGCAATATGATCTTGATTATGAGGAAACCTTCTCTCCGGTGGCCAAATTGAACACGGTCCGCGTCCTTCTCTCTTTGGCTGTTCACCGTCATTGACCTCTTTATCAACTGAATGTTAAGAACGCCTTTCTCAACGACGATCTGCAGGAGACTGTTTATATGCACCAACCTCCCGGGTTTGAGATCACGGGGGAGTCTTCGGGTTTGTCATGTTTGGAAATCTATTTATGGTCTCAAACAGTCCCCGCGCGCTTGGTTTGAAAAATTTAGCAAGGTAGACTGTGATATTGGCTTCATTCGGAGCTCGGCGGATTTTTCTCTCTTCACCAAACACCGGTCAACCGGAATTGTGATCCTACTTGTCTATGTTGACGATATCCTCATTACTGGCGACGATACAACAGGGATACAACATACCAAGAAACAGTTGAACTCTGCCTTTCAGATCAAAGATCTTGGTAACCTTCGGTATTTTCTTGGGCTTAAGGTTGTTCGACGCCCTGATGGTCTTGTGTTATCCCAAAGGAAGTACTGTATGGATCTCCTTCATGATGCAGGCTATTCTGGATGCAATCCTATAGATACTCCTATGGACGCTAATCACAAGCTCTCGGCCAACAGCTCTGACTCCGATAAGCTGCTTCGGAATCCGGAATACTACAGACGCTTGGTTGGGAAACTAATCTATCTTACGATTACTCGACCGACATCTTTTTTGCCGTGGGAGTCGTGAGTCGATTTATGCATGCTCCTCGGACATCTCATCTTCAAGCTGTCGAGCGCATTCTTCGGTATCTCAAGAACGCTTCAGGAAAAGGGCTTGTGTACAAGCCATCCACATCCTTATCTCTTGTTGCATACTCTGACGCTGACTATGCAGGATCCATTGATGATAGGCGTTCTACATCTGGTTTTTGTACCTACTTCGGTGAACATCTCATAACCTGGTGTAGCAAAAAACAGAATGTGGTTGCTCGCTCTTTTGCTAAAGCCGAGTACCGTGCCATGACTGCTGTTGTTTCCGAGTTAACTTGGCTTGAGAATCTTCTGGGAGACTTGGGTGTTCGTTTCTCATCACCGACAACCCTATTTTGTGATAGTCAAGCAACAATACATATTGCCAAGAACCCGGTCTTTCACGAACGCACAAAGTATATTGAGGTTGACTGGCACTTTATTCGGGAAAAAGTACAGTCAAAGAAGATAGATTTGGAGCATGTCTCTGCTACAAACTAAGTGGCTGATATCCTGACTAAAGCTCTCTCCCGACCGCTATACTACCAATTTAAATCCAAACTTGGTGCCCACGACTTGTACGGTCCAGCTTGCCGGGGAGTGTTAGAAAAGCCTTAGTAAGGACCCATTTTTCTCTCTTTTCTCTCTCTTTGTATTTGTCCCACATCTTGAATTGAGATTTCTCTTCTTCCTCTCTTCCTATATAAATGTATTCATACTTGTAATTGATTATTCAAGAAGTATATACAAGGTTTGAGGCCATTCTTTACAAATATAAATATTCCTTAAAATTGTTATGAGCAAGATAGGGAGACTAACAAACCATAAGCTGCCGTAAGACAGGACTTAGAGTTTCGGGTGGTGGAGCCCGAAAGTGACTCTGTTGCAATCAAGGAGCTCAGAATGGGCTCTGGGAGGCTTCCATAGAGTTGCACAGGTGCCTAACGGGCTTGCTGCACGGATGCTGGGGGCTTGGGTCCAACATAGGCTAGCAAAGGAGGGTTTGTCGGGGGTCTCCGGGCCCTTAGGAGGCATTGTACGGGTCAGGTGAGCAGGCAACAGCTCAGGAGGAGCAGAGTTGACGTTGTTTTCATCATGACGAATAAAAATTGGGTCGTGCGACGTCATCCCAACAACAGATGGATGACTGCTCACCGGAGGCTTGGAAGGGCTTCGACGTCGATGTCGATGGAAGGCAAGCAGTGGTAGGTGCGTCGATCGTTCGCGTGCGGGAGGAATGGAAAGCTCCAGCTGGGAGTTGCAAAACAACAGAGAGATATTCGCCGTCTTTCTGTTTTTCCCCATCCGACCTCCACGTGTGTGGGACTATCAACTTTTATAAAGGAATGGTTTTAGGCATTGTTGTGGATATTGTCCGAATGTCGACCGACATGAAGGTTTGGGAGCAAAAACGACACAAAACCGGCACAAATTCTGGGTGTGGCGTTTTGAAAATAGCGGGCCGACATGTCGGTTTTAACCGACATGTCGGCCCCAAAAAACGCCCATATCGGGCGTTTTTTTAAGTTTTTTTTTATAAAATTATTAATTTTATATTTTATTATTATTTATTAATGAAATGAGCGGGTCGGGCTACTGTTTTAACACCCCCGACCCCGCTCATTTCATTCCATCCCGTCGCTCTGCCCTAGCTCTCCCCGTCGCTCCTGCCCGAGCTCTCCCGCGCGCGCCGTCGACACTATCTCTCTGGTTCTTTCTTCTCCCTGCTCGTTGGTGCCCTCTGGTTCTCTGGTGCTCTCTAGCTCGTTGGTGCTCTCCCTCTCTCGCGCGCTGTCGGCACTCTATCTCGCTGGTTCTTTCTTCTCCCTACTCGCTGGTGCTCTTTGGTGCTCTGGTTCTCTGGTTCTCTGGTGCTCTCTAGCTCGTTGGTGCTCTCCCTCTCTCGCGCGCTGTCGGCACTCTATCTCGCTGGTCCTTTCTTCTCCATACTCGCTGGTGCTCTTTGGTGCTCTGGTTCTCTAGTTATCTGGTGCTCTCTAGCTCGCTGGTGCTCTCCCTCTCTCGCGTGTTGTCGGCACTTTATCTCTCTGGTTCTTTCTTCTCCCTGCTCGCTGGTGCTCTGTGGTTCTCTGGTTCTCTGGTGCTCTCCTCTCTCGCGTGTTGTCAGTACTTTATCTCAGTGGTTCTTTCTTCTCCCTGCTCGCTGGTTCTCTCTCGGCTGGTTCATTCTTCTCCCTACCTCCCCCTCTCATTCTATCGCTCTGCATTTTTTTTGTTGGTTGTTGTGCTAGCTGTCGGCTGTAGCATGATGGCTGCCTTGTGGGTTGTTACTGGTGGCTGCCGACCCATTTAGTTGTTGGTGGCTGCCTTGTTGCTTTATTTGTCTTATTAGTTGCTGCCGGAAGCTTTCATTGATTGCCCTGTGCAAACTCTCTGGGCTAGAAGAAAGAACCAGAGACATGTTGTCGGACATGTCGGTCCGTTATTTTATTTGTGGCTATCTTGCTGGTTGTAGTATAGTGACTGCGTTGTTATTTTATTTGTCTTATTAGTTGCTACTTTATTTTTATTTGACACATTTATTAATCAACAAATGATTTGAAATACCCATATTAATAGTTATTTATCCAACTTCATTTTGCAATCAATGATGCATGTATATCCAATCACATTTTTAGTTGCCCTGCTGCTTTGTGTCTTTAATAAATAAAGTGTGAGATGCTTTGAAAATTTGATGATACTTGAATGCTTTGTTCATTTTGTTGGATACTTTAAAAATTTGAATGATAGGTATACTAGTATACTACTGAGAATGTAAAATTTTGTTGGATAAATAAAGTATTGAATGGATACTATAAAAGATCTGAAGATATATAGGAAAGATCCCTACACAGGATCACAAGGATATATAAGAAATATAGGGATCCTTCTACACAGGATCACATGCTGGGCTTGATGTTTACCAATACCAACAATGGTTATTTGGTAAAGAGATGGCAAAGAGACAGCTACAAAATCCCAACTTAAATACAGGTACATTTTAATATATATATTTAATTATTTATTAACAATAATGATGTATTTATGTATAATAAATGAATAATTAATAGTTTAATACATTGTGTTGTCATTTTAATTTTCACAGTACATTGATGGCGCTTAACGTGCGATACGCCGTACCTTAAAACTATGGCCATGAAAATTTTAAGTCTGACTACTTCATCTTCTGGCTGTGAGAGGAACAGCACCTTCGAGATGCTATACATTAATTTAGTTATGTGCTTATTATATGATTGTATGCATTATTTAACTGTTTTTAAAAATGTATAGATACATCGAAATAAACTTGATAGCAAGAGATTGAACGTTCAATGCTTTGCTAAAGTCGAGGACATCTGGATCCAAGCTAAGAATGTTGATTCTGGAATGGTACAGATCCTGACGATGATGAAGTTGACACAAATTGGCAATATAAATCATGATGAGGAGATATTAGCTCAGTGGCCGAAAAATATCTTTCTGTTTTTCTCCTATGCCAACGACAGGTGATGAAAAATGAGGTATGTTTAGTTTCTGCCACGTGTAGTGTGGACTATCAACTTTATATAACAGACATCTGAATGGTTTTAGGGTATTCAAACTTCAAAGGCTTCATGTAATTAATGGATATTAAACAACACAAAAAGGGGGTTTCAAAGGATGTGAGCCGGCTTTAAAGGAATGGGAAGGGTTTGATAAATGTTGAATGGGGCTTAAGTAAGGCATTAATTTTGGTTCTTGGTGTTCAAAATACATTTCACCCTCGTGGTGGGACTCTTCCCCAGACCCTCGCTTCGCGGGGATGCTTTGTGTTACCACGCTGCCCTTTTGGTCTTCAAACTACACGATGAAAGGGCTTTAAATATTCTCCCATCAAAATAATAATTATGAAAATAAAATATAATTGTAAATTTTAATTTTAGAATAACATAAGTACTTAATTTATATATATTTTCATAAGCTTGCCCTAATCATTACCTAACCTAATTTGACGTACCTGTTCATTCATGATCTTATTGGGCGGTCACTCCAAGAAGTCACACAAACAAATACTAGTACAAATATGCTCGAGTAACAAGTGCGATTCAAATGCACACACTTACACAAATAAAACAACATGCGCAAAAATAAATTAAAAGAACTTGCGCGATACTAATAAATTTGCGGGAAATAATAAGTAAAATACGATGCGACTCACGATGCGGTAGGAGGCTCTGGAGGGCTGCCAGAATGCTGCAGGAGACGCAGGAGGGCCGCCAAAGTGTGGAAGGGGTGCAGGCGGGTCGTTGAGGAGCAAAGGGATGTGCAGGCGATTGATTGAATGCTAACGGAGGCCGCTGGGAGGCTATAGGAGGCACTGACGGCATTGGAAGCGCCGAAGTAGCCGAAGAAGGCGCTAGAATAGCCGAAAAAGGCGCTGTAATACAGGAGCATTGGAATAGCTGAAGAAAGCGCAGAACGACGGTTCCGGAATTGGCGGCGCACGGGCGGCGGAAGGTCAAACTATGCTGTTGTCGAGGGAACTAAACGGCCCAGGAATTGAGCGGCGCCAAAACTGAGAGGCGCAGGAATTGTGCGGCGGAATCGTCGAGCGCGTAGAGGCTGGCGTCGGGTGCGGGTCCAGTGCGGTGTCGAGTGTGGGTCTTAAACTGATGCATAAATAAATCAAGCAGTTATAGATGGAATTTTTTTATCCCCCTGTGCCAGGCTGCTGACTGCAAGCCTTTTTTCAAACATTAAACTTTCCCAGATTTTTTTTCGGACTTGTGTCCACCAAGAATATTTATGAGCACCCAGACTTTCTTTCAGTGTACATGTTGTCATTGATGGTGAACTCGAGGACAATTATACCGCATTGTGGAATGGATAAAAATAATAAATATAAATTCTTGGTCTTCCATAATCATCGTTTTGATGATTATATTATCTTGATAATTTATATAGACAAAATCACAATGCTTTCCATCAAGTTTTTTCCTCAAACAACCCAACGTTTTTGTACCAAATCTAATCAAGTCGTGATCAGTTTGGATGGTTAACACATGCAAGACTGGGATTTACTTACCCCTAATGCCATACCATACACCTTCTTAATTATAACATAAACATGCATACTTGGGTTGGGTAAACCTAACAATAATGAGAATTTGATTTTTTTTTTTCACTTTTGCAATTTTAATGTGATGTTGATGCTGTAATGTTTCACATGGGATTTCTTACACAATTCTTTATGGGATCCTACAATCCGGTGCTTGGTCACATCTTACTGGGATTCATTCACCAGCTAAAGCCTGCTGTTGACCCTCAAAGAGATGGTGGTGAGGGATTGTGTTATGCCGCCGCATCCGCTACAATTTCAAGGGCAAACGTACACTCGGCGACCGAAAGCACAGAGGCCAAACAACGGGGCTGAACCATCCGGTTCAGCCCCCAACCTATGAAGACGCCAAGGGGGGACTGAACCGACCCGGTTCAGTCCCCAAGTGGGGGGGCCGGCCGGCCCCCTTGAGCCCCAGGTATTAATAAACCCGGGGCTCCCTTTCGTTGGCATGCATGATCATTCTCAAGGTATTTCCTCTCTCTCTCTCCCTAACCCTAATTCCTCTCCTTGCTCTCTCTCTAAATCTCCCCCTAGATCTCTCTTCTACTTGCAAGTTCTTATCATTTGGTATCAGAGCAACATCCTGCGATAATGGTGACTCGCTCAGAAGCCGAAACCGCGCGGCTTGCATCCCTCGAGGAGAACTATGTAGGGTTGTCGGACACGATGACGGCGCTCGAAGAACAAGTGAAATCCTCCCAAAAAACCCTAGAGGATCGCTTGGATGCGCGCATGGAGGAGATCAAAACCCTACTTGCACAAAATCTGAAGGGAAAAAATCCTGCGGTAGAAGGATCGGAAACGGAGGCATCCTACCATCCTATGGCGCAGAACGACACTGGAATCGGAAGCGGAGTGCAGCAGGGGACCGGATCGGGGCCTATGGGGGGCGGTTTCGTCGCTGAGGGATCGGCGGAAGCCGATCCTACGCGGATCGACGCGTACGCCTACCGCGCGGCAGGATCGGCACCGGAGGGATACAGGGGCCCTGGGGGGCACATCGGGGGGTCGACGGAGGCCGGCTACCGCCGCCCAGGTGGCTGGAGGCAGCCGGAGGGCCTGGCGGCTCCGTGCGGACCGTTCGGCGCCCAGCCCGCCTGGAACGGACCCGGGACTCAAGCTGGCCCCTCTTGGCGGGGTCCGGGGCAAGGAGTGACCCCTTTTCGACCAACTGGAGCGAATGCGGTCCCAATCGGAGGAGTGGTGGGCATCCTACCGACACCTCCGCTCTACGGAGGACCGGCGGACTACGGAAATGGCAACCCATGGGGTGGAGGGCAACAAGGAGGCTACGACATGGACCGGGGGCGGCCCGGGCCCGCAGCGGCCCCGGCGCAACCTTACCAACCAGCACATGCAGAACCCCGACCATACATGCAACCCAAATTGACACGTATGAACTTACCTAAGTTCAAGGGCGGCGACGCCTTAGAGTGGATCCAGAAGGCTGAGCTTTTCTTCAAGTACCAAGAGATTCCTGAGGGGCAGTGGGTCCAGTTGGCGTCTTTCCATCTGGAGGAGGACGCCTTTCAGTGGACCAAGTGGTTTCTGAGGGGACGCAATTACGCACCGTGGGAGGAGTTTGTGGAGTCCTTCTCGGCTCGTTTCGGGCCCTTAGAGTATGAAGATGTGGAGGCTATGTTACAGAAGCTGCGGCAGAAGGGATCAGTCACAGAGTACCGGACAGAATTCGAACGGTTGGCCAATCGGGTCAATTGGGAAGAAAGGACAATGCTGAGTTGTTTGGTATCTGGACTGAAGGACCATTTGAGAGACGAGGTCCACGCGTACATGCCACGCAGTCTGAGTCATGCCATCAGCCTAGCCAGGATACAGGAGGAGCGGTACAACCGGCAGAAGACCCGAACAACAGGACGGGCACCCACAGTGACAGAGGTAATCAGAAAGGAACCACCGGCCGGGGGACGTCCCACTGTGACGAAGTTGACGTGGCAGGAGCTGCAAGCCAGAAAGGACAAGGGGTTGTGCTTCAAGTGTGATGAGAAATTCGTTCCGGGGCATCGGTGTCAGAAGGTCCAAGTCTTCATGCTGCGGAACGAGGACGGCGAAGAAGACACTACGGGTGACTCAGTTGAGGATGATTTGGATCTTACGGAGTTTGGAATATCTCTTCAGGCGATGGCAGGGTGCACAACCCCCCTCACTTTACGGATCGCAGGGGAGATTGGCCAGGAGCGGGTTACTATACTAGTCGATAGTGGGAGCACCCACAATTTCATTGACCCCGGGGTGGCTCTCAAGATAGGGATTCCTATTGATCGGGAGGCCGCATTCCAGGTCATGGTTGCGGATGGGAGCAAGTTGCGATGCGAAGGGGTCCTGAAGGGGGCCGAGCTGCGGATGCCGGGGTACATTTGCCACACCGACGTCTACCTTCTCCCCATTCGAGGCTCGGATATGGTCTTGGGCGTGCAGTGGCTCCGACAGTTACGGCGGGTGACCACAGATTGGGACAGGATGACGTTGGAGTTTACTCAGCAGGGCAAGGACCACTGTTTGCAAGGCATCAGGACATCTCCACTCAAGGAGATCTCATTCAGGGGTTTGCAGAGACTGGAGGAGCAAGGCGGGACAATAGCCATGATTCTGGGGGTGGCACCCGGGGGATCAGAGGCTAGCGCAGAGCCCGAGCAGATACAGGCACTTTTGGGACAGTACGATGATGTTTTCCAGGAGCCACGCTCCCTTCCACCGTCCCGCTTTAGGGACCATCAGATCCAGTTGAAGGTTGGGACGGATCCCACCAACATCCGACCTTACCGCTACCCCCATATTCAGAAGATCGAGATAGAGCGTAGCGTACGCGAGATGCTGACGTCCGGTATTATACGTCCCAGTACTAGTGCTTTCTCTTCCCCGATCATACTAGTGAAGAAGAAGGACGGTTCGTGGAGATTTTGCGTGGATTATCAGGGGCTTAACAGTTCCACCATCAAGGACAAATTTCCCATTCCCATGATTGAGGAGTTGCTGGATGAGTTACACGGGGCGCACCTGTTCACTAAATTGGATCTCCGGTCCGGTTACCATCAGATTCGCATGAAGGAGGACGACATCCACAAGACGGCCTTCCGTACCCACGATGGTCACTATGAGTTCTTGGTGATGCCATTTGGGTTGGCCAACGCACCTTCGACCTTCCAGGCAGTCATGAATGAAATATTCCGCCCTCTTCTTCGAAGGTATGTGCTAGTTTTCTTTGACGATATACTTTTCTACAACAGGAATTGGGAGGATCACTTGCAGCACGTCCGCTCCGTCTTCACCATACTGCGAGATCACAAGCTGTACGCCAAGCGGTCCAAGTGCTCATTTGGACAGCCGGAGGTTGAGTACTTGGGACACCTGGTGTCCGCACACGGGGTACAAGCTGACCCAAAGAAGATCGCGAGCATGGTCGATTGGCCACCTCCTACGACGGTCCGGGCTTTGAGGGGTTTCCTCGGGCTGACTGGGTACTATCGGCGGTTCGTGAAGGATTACGACAAGATAGCCCGCCCCCTCACTCAGCTGTTGCAGAAAGACGGTTTTCACTGGAGTTCAGAGGCAGAGGTCGCCTTTCAGTCTCTGAAGGCGGCTATGACTACTACCCCGGTTCTGGCGCTTCCGGATTTCTCCAAGACATTCGTAGTGGAGGCCGATGCATCGGGGGTCGGTATTGGAGCTGTGTTGATACAGGAGGGCCGACCCTTGGCCTACTTCAGCAAGGCGTTGGCACCCCGGACACTGGGCCTTTCGACGTACGAGAAGGAGATGTTAGCCATCCTGCATGCGGTCGCCTTGTGGCGGCCTTATCTCTTGGGACGACACTTCCAGATCCGTACCGATCACCAGAGCCTGAAACACTTTCTGGAGCAGAGATTAGCCTCACCATTGCAGCAGAAGTGGCTGACAAGGTTGCTGGGATACGATTATGAGATTGTGTATAAGCAAGGGAAGGAAAATGTGGTGGCTGATGCACTCTCCCGCCTACCAGAGAGTTCCTTGTCCCATATCTCAGGACCAGTGATTGAGTCACTGGAAGAGATACATGCAGAAGTTCAGCAGGATCCGGATCTACAAGCCATCATTGCAGCACTGCGACAGGGGAAGCCTACTGAAGCCGGCTACCACTTACAGGGAGACAGGCTTTACCATCAGGGCCGGCTAGTCCTCCCTGCCACGTCGGCCTGGCGGACGGTCATGATGCAAGAGTTTCACGCCTCACCCACCGGCGGACACGCCGCCATCTTGCGAACACTACAACGGGTCCGGGCAAATGTTTTTTGGAAAGGGCTGCGACGCGATGTTCAGCGGTTTATACAGGAATGTGAGATCTGCCAGCGACAGAAGTACGAGACTACCTCTCCCGCCGGGCTGCTGACACCGTTGGAGATCCCCCGTCAGATTTGAGACACTGTCTCTATGGATTTCATTGACGGCCTGCCCAAGTCTCAGGGCAAATCCGTCATCTTGGTCGTGGTTGACAAGTTGTCCAAATACGGACACTTCATCGCTATGAGCCATCCGTACACTGGAGCAACAGTTGCTGATGTTTTCGCCAAGGAGATTGTGAGACTTCACGACATTCCAAGCGCGGTCATATCAGACAGGGACCCGTCTTTGTGAGCAATTTCTGGCAGGAGCTGTTTCGACTTCAGGGGACTTCCCTCCGCATGAGCACGGCCCATCACCCCCAGACAGACGGGCAGACGGAGGTCCTCAACCGTGGGGTTGAAACCTATTTGCGGTGTTTTGTCATGGATGAGCCACGCTCCTGGACTCGGTGGCTCCATTGGGCGGAATACTGCTACAATACCTCTTTCCATACGGCTAGCAAGCTCACTCCTTTTGAGGTGGTCTACGGCCGCCCCCCGCCTACTTTGAGTTCTTATGAGCCAGCCAGCACCGCTCTGCCCGCGGTCGACCGGATGTTACTGGATCGCGACCGGACTTTATCGCTACTCCGGGAGAACTTACGCCTCGCCCAAGATCGCATGAAGATTCAGGCAGACAAACATCGTACCGAGCGGGAGTTTGCAGTCGGCGATGAGGTCTTCCTTAAGCTCCAACCATATCGACAACTATCGGTCTCTCGACGGACCAACCAGAAGCTGGCACCGAAATACTATGGCCCTTTCCGCATCCTCCGCCGGGTGGGGCCCGTGGCTTATACTCTTGCTCTCCCGGAGGGTTCTCGCATCCATCCAACGTTCCATGTATCCTTGCTGAAGAAGAAGCTCGGGACCTCCACTACCATCAGCCCTACTCTTCGAGAGGCTACTAGCAGCGGCGAATTGCGGCCTTCGCCGGAGGCGATTCTGTTGACCAAATGGAAGCGGCGGGGTGCCGAGTACCGGCTCGAGCTCCTCGCGCACATGCCCGCCGAACATAATTCTTGGGTTGACTTCTTGGAGTTTCACGAGGCGTTTCCGGATTTCCCACTTGAGGACAAGTTGCCGCTTGAAGGGGGAGGGAATGTTATGCCGCCGCATCCGCTACAATTTCAAGGGCAAACGTACACTCGGCGACCGAAAGCACAGAGGCCAAACAACGGGGCTGAACCATCCGGTTCAGCCCCCAACCTATGAAGACGCCAAGGGGGGACTGAACCGACCCGGTTCAGTCCCCAAGTGGGGGGGCCGGCCGGCCCCCTTGAGCCCCAGGTATTAATAAACCCGGGGCTCCCTTTCGTTGGCATGCATGATCATTCTCAAGGTATTTCCTCTCTCTCTCTCCCTAACCCTAATTCCTCTCCTTGCTCTCTCTCTAAATCTCCCCCTAGATCTCTCTTCTACTTGCAAGTTCTTATCAGATTGATGGTAGAAAATGGAGGAAGCAGGCAACAAAACAAAAAATGGTGATCTTTATATTATTAATTTTTAATGCCCTTGTCCGAA
This sequence comes from Platanthera guangdongensis, assembly GCA_039583875.1. Taxonomy (NCBI): domain Eukaryota; kingdom Viridiplantae; phylum Streptophyta; class Magnoliopsida; order Asparagales; family Orchidaceae; genus Platanthera; species Platanthera guangdongensis. The sequence continues at coordinate 151,619,319 of CM077165.1, forward strand.
TGAAATGAAAATTGTAATATTATGTTGGGGAAATTTCCCTTAATTTCTTCCATTCTTATAGCTGGCTGACATAGTTTGTGTATTTTTTAAATTGTCATGATTTTATTTTTTGAGATAAGGTAACCTTACAATGTTGCAGCGGTGGCGGTTAACCCTGCACTTGCTTATAGTGTGGTCGAGGTACATTCAGTTCTTGAGGAGACAGCAGTATCTCCTGCAAAGCAGTCAAGGTTGGGAGGCATTTTGAATAATGGGGAAAATAAGCCATTCATCATCGTGGCATCAGATCTTGTGCCTACACTTGAATCCAAGTGGGGGGTTAAACTCATTATCAAGAACACTTTTCTTGGGAAAGCTCTGGAAAACTGCAGGTTACATTCTTTAGAAATTAGTAAAAAATGTTCTTAAATATTTTTCTTGTGATTGGTATCTCTCTTATTTCTGGAAATTTAAACCATATTGTCATCATGCACTCTTTCTTATCACATGATCAAAACTATGATAATAGGTACCTTCACCCCGTGGATGGAAAGGAATGTCCGGTTGTGATTGGTGGAGACTACATCACTACCGAGTCAGGAACTGGGCTTGTTCATACAGCTCCTGGTCATGGCCAGGAGGATTATATAACTGGCCTAAAATATGGACTCCCAATACTTTCTCCTGTTGATGACAATGGAAATTTTACTGAAGAAGCTGGAGAGTTCAGTGGTTTGAATGTGTTAGGGGATGGTAATACTGCTGTTGTGAAGTATCTTGATGGCAAAATGTTACTTATTGTAGAAGAGCCTTATAGTAAGTGTATACTTTAAAATAGAAGTTGGTGGTTGTTAAGAACTATATAGTGAATTTGATTGATTTAATCTCTCTGCTGAATGTCTGATTGTTTTTGATAGAACATAAGTATGCATACGATTGGAGGACTAAAAAGCCGACGATATTTAGAGCCACTGAGCAGTGGTTTGCTTCGGTTGATGGGTTCAGGCAGGCTGTTATGGATGCAATTAACACGGTGAACTGGGTTCCTCCTCAGGTATTATTTTTGACTCCTCTTTGTCTTTGGCCTTCGGCCTTGTGTTTAATCTGTAGCAAATTTTAGTAGGCTCTATTGTGTGTCTCAAGTTAACAGAAGGCTGCTGTTTCTGATTGTTTTGTTTCATTATTTATGGAGCTTCTTGTTACCGGCTTTGCGCCTAATTTTTATCGAATGAGTCTTTCTTATTATTTTCTTTATTATTCTTGTCTTTATTATATTTTCTTTTAGTGTTGCCTTTTAATAGTGTTTGTGGTTTAGAGGCGAGGAGTTATCATTATGGGTATTTTTGTAGGGAAAATTTTTGGTATGCTCAGCGTATACATGGATCATGCGGAGATTGTATTTTCAGTTTAGATTACCATCGTAATTGCAATTACGATCGTAATTGAGCTGTATTTTCAGTTTAAATTACAGTCGTATCTGAGTTTAAAAAAATCTCGTATTAACAGTTTAAATTACAGTCGTATCATGGTTATTAGGATCGCGATCCGGATCGTTGGATCTTACGATCCCACGATCCAGATTTTGTCAATCGATCCGGATCTTACCTAGGATATAAATCGGTACATCTACGACTGGGATCACGATCCGGATCTTTAGGATCGCGATCCGGACCCGATTCTACCCGTCTGTGCAAAGATAATTATAAACATGTCAAACCCTATTCCGACTCCATTCAACCGGTCCAACACTCATGACTCATTGTTTAACCTTATCCCAATCCCGCCTCATACTCTATCACAAAATCATATCATGATGCTTTACCGTATCCCAAGTGTCGATTGTTGACTGCAAACTATGGTCAAGAACGGCTTCTTCGGTCGCTTCCAGTCCAGATTTGTTTTTATTGTTAGTAAACATTCAGTGTCTTACCCGAAACTGAAATTGAACTTAATAAGATTTTTTTTTGATTTAATTATTCAAAAAAATTAATATATTTATTCACATATTACTCAATTTATTTATTTTTTTTTGTTAATTGAGCATGAAATTTAATGATACAAAATTTAATTTTATTTTTTAGTCTTAATTTATGAATGTTGTAGGATCTTGCGATGCTCGATCCGATCCTACGATCCGATCCGATCCAACCTCAAAACGATCTCACCTAGGATCTCGATCCTGATAACCTTGATCTGCGCGTAACATTTGTTCTTTTTTGTGAGCCTATTTAAAGGCATATGCTATATGGAATGGAGCATTCAAGAAGTTAAATCTATTTCCTTTTCCCTTGATGCGATTATGGTAGCTCTCTCCTCCCGAGCACACCCCACCGAGACAGCCGCGGTTCTGGCTCAACAATATCTTTCGGCCACCCTCCAACTCTACCGACATTGCAGGCTAGGGCCATAACAACTTGGTATCAGATCCATCCTTCATCTCCTGTGGTTCCACGACAAAACAACCCATCCTTCCTCTTTTGATTGTTTGCGACCATTGCAGGTGATTCCACTGCAACATAACACAGCCGTCAGTGTGATCGAGCCGACGCCATTCTCTGTCGGGATCCAATTTGTTGATGCCATGCCCCACACCTGCGCGGTAGCTGAGCGCCCGACTACTGCAACATCGGGCAAAAGAAACTAGTCTGTTGACTCGATGGCCGCAATGGTGAAGTCTTGAATATCGCCCTATTCGACCGTCCGACGCAGTCCAGTGCAACCTGCGTGCCTCCTCTGTCGTCAATCCCCTTCCATCTGGACGCAAACATCTCATTCTTGCGTGCCCGAGCCCCTAGATTTTGTCAAGCCCTGTGCTTCTTGACCCCTACGCTAGAAGATGCACACACTTTCCCTCCTCGAGCCCACAACCGCCGCAGAGTTTTAAGCCCAACACTTTTTGAGTCCCGCGTTTTCTTTTTCGAGCTTCATTAAGGACACCAACAACCTATCTTTTGAGTAATTAAATAATTAATCCCTTCATTAAATAATTAGTTTTATTAAAAAAGTATTTTCTATTTGGTTGGCATCATTGGGAAGTCTCGCGACACCTTGAATAATCCATCCACCTATGAGGCATTGAGCCTCCCAGTCCCGCTTCTTATCTCGTGCTACCTTCATTTTTTTCTCCAACAGTAGTCTGCCCTATGGGGGACTCACCAGATCAGATGGATACAATAAGGGACATAATACAAATGTTCATGACATCCATGGAGGCACGCCTTCGGGACGCTGACACACGTCATCAGAAAGACATTACCTTATTCACCAACAAGCTTGATGCTCTCACAACCGCCATTCCAGTCGTTACTACCCCAACTACTGATCAAGCCAGTAGCAGTCAGACACCACCTCTTATACGTCACGAGCCATCAACCCTTGTACGCGCTGAAGTTGTTATTCTGCAACACCACGCAAAGTTAAAATTTCCAACTTACGATGGAAAGATTGACCCCTTAGGCTGACTAACCAGGTGTGAGTAATTCTTTGGTCTCCAACGAACATTGGAAGTAGAATGGATTCGCCTGGCATCCTTCCGCCTTCTTGACTCAACTCAGATTTGGTTCTCGTCTTCTCATCGACCAACCAAGGCTGACGTGGGAGGTCTTCAAGAGGCTCTGCAACCTACGATTAAGTCCTCCCATCCGCAACAGTCCCCTCAACGCACTCACGACATTACGACAAATAGGGCCTGCAGACGGTTATTTGGAACAATTTCAGTTTCTCCTGGCACATGCTATGATAACCCCTGAGATGCGAGTCACAATCTTCACAGTTGGGCTTCGTTAATGATTGCGACTGAATGTCGAATTTGATGCTCCACGCTACTTGGTGACTGCTATGAGTTTAGCCAGATTGAGCGAACGACAACATCAGCTTTTTTAGGATACTTATATACTTCTGGGCGCAGGACCTCATGTCGTACGACCCGAGGGTACCCAAATCCCCCATATCTGTCAGCTGTCTCGTGCGGAAATTCTGAACGGCGCACAAAAGGGTTTTGCTTTAACTGTGATGATCATTATACTCGCGTACATTGCTCTTTTATTTGAACCCGAAGGACTCAAATGACGAGAGAATTGAGTGATGTCGGCACCAATTGTTTGATGTTGCATGTTTCATCAGGTCTAAAAAGGCACTTTTTCTCTCTTAATAATCCGATAAAGCTTGAAACAGATGATTGCCTACAACAACAATATTTTCCTTGAATTTGTGGATGTTTTATTCTTGGCAAACGCTCCAACGTATGCATCCAATATAAAAAACAATTGGTTATCTGTGGAGGGGCGCACAATATATATTAACTATTTAAGGCTACATGAGTTTTCTGATGTTGGAATATATTCTCACTAGTAAGACTAGGCCGTTGCCAGAATATTTGTAGAAAAAATGAAACAATCAAAATCTGAATTATAAATCTAAAGGTTCAGAAATAAGTATGTTGCTATTCATGCAGTAATCAGAACATGAATTTAGTTATATTAAGTACTGGAAAAAAGTGGAGGATAATATTCTACGGTCTTATGTGTCGCCTATAGCTTACTTGCTATTTCTGGTGGTCAACTGTAGGGTAAGCTGGATCCATAACTTATTTCGTGGTGCATGCTATTAATGCATATAATGTATAGGAAGTCTCTTCCTCAGTGCATAAGATGTCTTTGCATGCATGCATGGAAATTAAACTTATTTCACTACATAGATGTTATGTGCTTACTCAGAGGGAGTGTATGGAGGATGACCGAAAACGGGGATGATCGAAGACGAGGATGACGACGGTGGATGATACAGTGAAGCCAAAACTTTGGCTACCTCAGCGGGGCTTACTCGAAAAAGAGAGCTACCAAGATCTCATTAGGGGACAAGGAATTAAAATTCTTTCATTCATAACTCATTCAAGCATACACATGCCTTTAGATAGGCTTACAGGAGACCAAACTCATAATTACTAACCCCCAACTTCTAACTTTCAATTTCCAACTAACCACTACATAAATAATAACAGACAACGATGAAAATAATGAAAAACCATAATAAGTTTACTAGGCCTATTGCCCGAATATCATAACACATCCATGCGATCAAATTGCTAGAAGCAATGACTGAAATTCGGATTCTAACATCTCTGTTTTTGGAAACCTATGATGGCCTATACACGTGATTTTATCCTTATGACGGTGACCTCTAAAAGGCTTCTGATAATCATTTAAATGGTCGTCCCTAATTTAATTAAATTGTGTCTGATGGTAGACGCGATCCCTATCAACATTTGGTGGTGAATGAGGATAATCAACATAATAGTACGAGGATCTTTCCGAATGAGCTCTATGGGGTCAAGTCTGTACGAACCCTAGTTCCTCAAACAATGACGAGGTGTAATGACAACGACATGAATGATATTCAACCCTATCATCATAAATTATGTTGAACGATCACTTTGACTAGTAATGAATAACCTATCGACTTTATAAGACCTACCATTGCGTGCATAAATGTGATTTAAACCTCAGGCTCTGATACCAACTGATGTAGGGTAGATTAAGTGAATGTTCAACTATAATGCAATTCTAAGGTGAAGTGTATGAAGATAATTCTATTCTCCTTGACTGCTATATGCAACACACATGCAAGAACCGACAACAAAATCAAAACAAAGCATTAAAGGGATAAATATCACACATATTTTAAGCAAGGTAAAATAATTTTTTAAGCAAGCGAGCTTACTCTTTTCTCTATGCGGAGGACCAAAGCAAGAGCATACATCGAATACTTCCTGCAAATCGCATATTGATCTAGAATGAGATTCCTCAAATGCTATTGATCCAAAAGTGAAAAAGCCGACAACACTATATATATATATATATATATATATATATATATATATATATATATATATATATATATAAAGAACAGAGATCCATACAATAATAAGAGACTTACAAAATAAGGGAATGCTGCCGTGTGATGGAGATCCGGTTTCCTGGGTTGGGGCGGCCGCTTTTCGGAGGTAGAAAAAGCTGCAGATTTGGGAGGTAATGATGGGTACTGAGGCATAGTCGATGTCAAGCAAGTTTCTTACAAGAGGAACTGGGAGCGGAATCACATCACGGGAGGGAGGGTTTCAACTGTTTGCGGTTTGTTGTGTGAGACAGGGAGCGACGGGATCTGATACGTGGGATTTCTGTTTCGGTGGGGGCTTTAGTGATTAGAGGAGGGCTACAGATGTGAGGGAGATGCAAAAGGATACAAGGGATGAGTAGGGATTTACCTAGGAATTGTCACTAGGTACTCACAGAGTTGACACCTTGAGATGATCGCCGGAATACGGAAGAAATTATCCAAATTCTACAGTACCTCATTCCAGGAACTCCCATTGCTTATTTAGAACAAATAAAGCAAGGGCAACCTTAAATCAACAGCTATGGTGGACTGTTAACATAAGTGGCCCCATGACGGTTGGTAGGCCATGTAACAAGAGTGTATCGATACTTATGTGACCGTTGGTGTTTGTGATGCAAGATTGACTTAACTAAATGTCGCTCATATGAAATGCAAATGGATTTTAAAATTTATATCCTGAAATAAGATCTTGCAGTGTCGATTTTATAAGAGAGGCGAATTAACACAAGGCGAACATTAATTTTCTAATACACAAGTAAACCACACTTGATTACCCACGAGGTGCTTTCTACTACAAATTTCACGAAGTAGGCTTTTAAGATAAAGAAAATGACGAAACAATAATGTTAAGACATCGAAGCACCCAAACAAATATGTTATGTTTTCCAATATTCAATATATGAAGAAGTAAGCACAATAAGCACAATACAATAATACTCACAAACAACGAGAATCAGCAGCGACAATGGCGTCAATTGCTGGGATGTGGATGTAGATCGCTGTTGCTATAGTGGTGAAACTATGAGGGCAAGGTGGGTCCACGGAGGAAGGGTAGTGGGGCTTGCTGTATACAAAAGGTTTCATGATAGAAGAAACGGGGAAGGCGGGAGGATGTACAGGGGACATGAGTGGTTGGCTGTAACTGGCGGTGTCTTACTGGTGGTTCCACGATAGGGAGGATGAGGTAAAGGAACAAGATGTTTGGTTGCTAGAGATGTGCGACAGGATGCTTGAAGGGTAGGATTTGTGACTTTGTGAAAAGGAGGGGGGTTGATAAATCTGTAATTGGACGGTAGCCTGGATTGTAGGAATTAGAGCTTGTTGTTGGTGGAGGACAAAGAAGACTGGATGAAGAGTAGTCGAATGGAAGACGATCGGTTGGGGAAGAAGAAGAATAGGGCCGACGGTAGCAGTTAGACTTGCGACAGGGAGGAATTTGATCGAGAGGTCGACATGCTTGGGATTGCTATGAGGTTGAGAGTGAGGAGAGGAACCGGAATTCGATGTCGTGCGGGAAGGTGAATGCGTAGAAATCGTCAGATAGAGGGCTGTGATGAACAAAACATGAGATTGAAGGGGATTTGGCTCACGGGAATAATAACCGAGAATTTAATTGATATTATCGAGGCTTCACACCTCGGGGCTCGCGGCATAGCACCCCGAACGATTGTCGGTCTTGAATCTCTCACAATACAGGCAATGAATGTAAACAACAACATCCACCCCCTATTTATAATAAGAGGAGGCAGTTGGGCACCGAGTGTGAACAATTATGATTGACCGTTATGCCCGAGACCCTAAAGCACCAAAAACAAATCCAATAAAGTAAAATACATAAAAATAATAGAGCGACGAGCCGGACACACTCATGGTCTCAGATCGCCGATTCGATCATCGCCTCCTGCGCGAATATACAAAAGTGGGCCTCGCCGACTGGCGACCCATACTCCAACGCCGACTCCATCACCCCATTTGACTAAATAATACACGGAATGACAATATAATATATGATAAAATATGTAAATGCGGATCCGGGTGCATACTACATGTTGGATCGCGGATCCGATTATGCTCTTTGCACTATTAGATAATAGTGGGTCCCGCCTTGCGACGATCCGATGAAGTATGATCCCCATCATATTCTCTATTACATGTTTATTGTAGAAATCTTTGTTACCTTAGCTCCATTTTTGTTCAGTATTAATTTACTTGGATTTCTGCGACAGTATGCAATATTTTCTGTTACTCCATGTTTCTGATCATGAATCTGTTTTTGTATTATTATTCTTATAAACTCTATTATATATCAAATAGTTCTGTTTATGCAGGCTGAAAATAGAATTAGTGCCATGATAGCCAACCGTTCTGATTGGTGCATTTCACGTCAAAGAACTTGGGGTGTTCCTATTCCAGTCTTTTATCATGTTGACACAAAGGAACCATTGATAACAGGAGAGACTATATTACATATTCAGGGTGAGGAACTATATATGTCTTAATTTTTATTCCCCCTCCCTCTTAATTGATTCATGCTTGAGATTTATGTGTTATTCTTTGCCAGTCCTTTGTGTAGAGGTGAGATTTATCATTTATGTTTGTTTAGTTTGACTCTATTATTTAGTTTGAATTTCTTCTCATTTTCCTAGGTAGCCTTTCAATTTATTTTAGTTCATCACATGCATGTGCATTTTGTAATGCTCGAGCCGTCTACCTAAACCCTCTCAAAATGCTTGATGGGGCGCGCGCACACAATATGTGTATACTAGCGGCCGTGCACGGACTCCCCCGTGCACATTGTGCATCAGTGGTAGTACATGATCGTCGCTCGAGTAACGACCGAGTATTACTGCTACGGCACACTGCACGTGGGGCCCAACTCTGCTTCTGGTAATATTACTACTACCGCACACTGCATATCGTCGCTCAAGTATTACTATGCTTCTGGTAATATCTATAAACTGAGATCAAGGAGATTAAAAATGGAAGGACTGAGAAGGTCCTTCATGGATAATATGATAAGACTTATTACCCAACTATACCACCCAAAACTCCATTACAAATTTGGAGTAAGGATTTAAACATCAACCTCTATGTTTCCAATAATTCCTAAGAGACTATTTGTTATTGAAGAATCTTCATAGAGACCCTCCTATTTTGTTCCCTAGTCCTTCTCTATCATGTATAACCAAACTTCCATCTCTGAACATTATCGTCCTACTATGCATGGTCTTGCGAATTCCTTCTTTTCATTGCTAAATTTTCAGCTACATAGTCAGCCATTATGGTATTCCTTATTTGCTATCACGAAGCGTATCTTAATTCACCAAAACTGCGTTCAAGGCCTAAATAACATGGCTTTAACATTACTCCCTGCACACTTTGTTTTTATCCACTTCTGAAATACAATACGGCAATATGTAATCAAATAAGGTTTTTAATTTTCCTCTAGGTTTCCAAAATTCAACATGATTGTGATATTGTGACAATTTAATTAGTATACATGCTTAAATAGTAGTTATCTTTCAAATACTTGTACCTGTGGAATCAATCATCTTTTTATAGATGACATTGTCTTTTTGTTTCCTTATGCCATTTATAAAGAAAACCGATTTAACAGCACTAATGTTTAATTTTAACATGGCTATATGGGGATTTCAAAATGACACCCTTTTGGATTCTCTATTTAAATTTATTTACTTCTACTTTCTAATTATTTTGGGATTATATTTGTAGCAATTACAGAATGCTGGTAATTGTTATGTCAAAACAGTTCAAGTATTTTTTGTATTTAATATTCTCTATTTTGCAGGTATTATATCCAAAAAAGGAACTGATGCGTGGTGGCACATGTCAACCGAGGACCTTCTCCCTGAAAAATATCGTAGCAATGCATCAAAATATCAAAAAGGATCTGATACAATGGATGTTTGGTTTGATTCCGGTATGTCATATTTAAATTCAACATTTTGTTGAACTTTCATGGCAAATTGAGCTTATCTTTGATTAATACTAACCAGGTTGTTTAGATAGTGATTAAGCTAGCTTTTGATTAGCATTGTTTTCTTGTAGATGATCCGCTTCTCACCTCACATTCATTTACCCAATTTTTTGTACAGTTGGATCTAGGAAAATTGTTTCTAGCATCATGAGTTCTATCACGAAGAAGGATCTCACTTTATGTTATCAAACATCAAATTAGCTTTCTGACCATGTGGACCATTTTGCCGTCTCACCAAAACAGTTTTATTAAGACTGCAACACGTGCACCCCAACCTGTCTCCAGTCCGACCACAGGGCACAACGGGTTGTTGAGGACGGGGATCGAACACTCGACCTCCTTGATAAAGAGTCATCAGACAGACTCTTTTCACCAATTGATCTGCAACTCAGTTGGTGATGAGAGTCTGCATGAAAACTTTTTATGAAAGAGGCCGAGTGTTCGATCCACGACCTCAACAACCCATTGTGCCCTGTAGTAAGATCAGAGACTGGCTGTGGTGTACGGGCTACAAACTTGATAAAGCCCCATTGGTGAGATGCCCAGGTGGCCCCCTAACTCAGTTGGTGATGAGAGTCTGCCTGAAGACTCTTTATCAAGGAGATCGGGTGTTCGATCCCCGAACTCAACAACTTGCCGTGCCTTGTGGTGGGACCAGAGACATGTTGGGGTGTACTGGGCTGTAGTCCCTGATAAATCCGCCTTGGGGGGATGCCAAGGTGGGCCCCCAGGGGCAGGTGTGACGCCTGTCCTGCATCATTTTCCCTTGTAAACCCAGACAATCACACCATAATTTACCCATTTAACCTTATTGACTGGTGATGCACGAAAAAACTTCCTATAGCTGGGAGCTTTGTGAGATCATTTCCACTTTTTTAACAATGCAACACCATATTAATGTCATGCTTACCTAGACAATTACATCTTAGTAGTATAATATTGAAATAAATCATCAATGCAATAAATTAAAAGATATATAATTAAATGTTCCTCTACCAAAAAATGTAATTAAAACATCCTTCAAAAGAATAATGATGAACAGTTACAAAGTTTTATCATGATAGGGATCAATCAGACAATAGTAAATTAGCAACCCAAGGATCTCTTCCATTTAGGATGGGTAGCGTGACACCTATTTGAGACCCGCCCAAATGCACTCCCTCTTAAATTATACTACTGCGCGTGATGATGGAACCAATTCCCGCATGACTTGTGGGGACCAAACAGATTATTAGGGAATGTGACATGTTTACTTGTGTATGAACCTACCAACTCTTTGATGTAGTCTTCCATCACGCTTTAACAAGAATTGCAAAAAATCCGTTTCCACCCATCAAGTGGGAACTTCCTCATCAAGACCTCAATACTCTTATTGGATATTTGTAGGTATTTGGGCCCGATTTGTTGGAGATCGACGTTTAGGCCTTACTTGTCAATTGAAGACTAAAGTCGTTAAGAGGGTCCGACTGTGTGTGTGAGAGAGAGATGCAAATCACGAGGGAGAAAGAAAGAGGAGGGAGAGAAAGGACCTCCTAAGAGTGTTACTGAACTCCCATTTCGAGAACCATAGTCTCTGAGCTGGGACTTCAAGGAGAGAATGATCAAATGTACACAATCTGTATCCTTCTTCCTGCGATTTTACATGTATATAAGTGCTCAGGTGTTACCTAGGGCGTGAGCCCACCTTAGGACGTGAGCTTCCAGCTGTAGGTTTTTCAGAGTCCGTGTAATCCTTTACATATACTGCATCTGCATTAAATGAGCGTGTGCTATCTTAGTTGTTCGAGACATCTGCTCTGCTTGTACTGTCTACAACTCCTGAAAAGTTGTGGTCGACCTTGAGATCGCACCTTCATGATGACTGTCGTTCCGAGTGGATCTTTCCAGAGGCACATTCTAGGAATGAAAATCTTTAGGATCAGTTACCTGAATAAAACTTCTTGAGGAATCTATGAGAAGGACCTCACTGATAGGCATTCATAGATGGATTTCATCTCAATGAATGTTGCTTGGAAGTATTTTATTTGTTGTTGAATTCCCGGTGTCACTATTATGTAAAAAATAAGCCGTAAGATACTTTTGACTTGCCATTTTGAAAGGACATGATGAGATGCACAAATTCTCGCTTTCTTAGGGCTTTGAATGACCCTAATGGCCATAAGAAAATTCCTTGAGAATCAAAATGTTAGTGTTTGTTTGAATTGAAACAACCTTCCTTCGCCTATAAATGTTATGTACAGGCTTGCAAGTCAGATTTTCATCTTTCATCTTCCTTATTGCCTCTTTTTATTCATCGTGTCCATGACATATGATGGTTTCTCTAAGAAAACACAACCACGGGAATTCTCAATAGGGAGTTTTATGAATCCTTTGACCAAGATCCGCTTGCTTCATTTCCTTTTGTTCATGTCGTTGGTGTTAATGATTTTGCTCTTCATTTCTTTATACAATCTCTACTTGCTCCTCCTTCCCCCTTTATGCGAGTGTGGCGTTGACCTATTATGTTATTGCCCAGCAGTGGGAACATTAGTTTCTTTCGCCATCCTTGTTGTTGAAGAGGAAGCACATTGTGTTGGATCACAGTATGGAGTAGACATCGACTGCCCTTAGTAACCATGTTTAGGCATATAAGCAAGGACATAACCCTCGTGATTAATGGAATCATCAAGAGCGGTGCAACTATTTGTAACCATTTGTAGAGTGTGGTGCCATCCTTTATGGAAATGTGGGAAGCATGGGGAATTCTTGACAAGAGGGAGTCCTACCCCTACACTACAGTTTTGAGAAAACTAATGCCTATGCTCAGTCATTTGTGTAGGAATAGAGAAACCTTCAACCTTGTATATACTTCTTGAATGAATAATTACAAATATGAATACATTTATATAGGAAGAGAGGGAGAAGAGAAGATCCCAATCCAAGATGTGGGACAAATACAAGAAATAAATGAGCCTCATAAATGGGCCTTTACACGGTCTTTTCTAACACTCCCCCGCAAGCTGGAGCGTACAAGTCGTAGGCGCCAAGCTTGGATAAAAATTGGTAGTATAATGGCCTGGAGAGAGCTTTGGTCAGGATATCAGCAACTTGATTTGTAGCAGAAACATGCTCCAGATCTACCTTCTTTGACTGTACTTTTTCCCGAATAAAGTGGTAGTCAACTTCAATATGCTTTGTGCGTTCGTGAAATACCGGGTTCTTGACAATATGTATTGTTGTTTGACTATCACAAAATAGGGTCGCCGGTGATGAGAGACGAACACCCAAATCTCCCAGAAGACTCTCAAGCCATGTTAACTCGGATACTACCGCAGTTATGGCCCGGTACTCAGCTTCAGCAGAAAAGCGAGCAACCACATTCTGTTTCTTGCTCCGCCAGGTTATGAGATGACCACCGAAGTAGGTACAAAAGCCAGATGTAGAGCTCCTATCATCAACAGATCCTGCATAGTTAGCGTCCGAGTATGCAACGAGGGATAGTGATGTGGATGGCTTGTACACAAGCCCTTGTACTTGAGCGTTCTTAAGATACCAAAGAATGCGCTCGACAGCTTGAAGATGTGATGTCTTAGGGGCATGCATAAATCGACTCACGACTCCTACGACAAAGGAGATGTCTGGTCGAGTAACTGTAAGGTAGATCAGTTTCCCAACCAGACGTCTGTAGTATTCCGGATTTGTAAGCCGCTCATCAGAGTCAGAGCTATGAGCCGAGAGCCTGTGATTAGCGTCCATTGGAGTATCCGTAGGTTTGCATCCCGAATAACCAGCATCATGGAGGAGGTCCATACAATATTTCCTTTGAGATAATACAAGACCATCAGGCCGTCGTGCAACCTCAAGCCCAAGAAAATACCGTAGGTTACCAAGATCTTTGGTCTGAAAGACGGAGTTCAACTGTTGCTTTGTATGTTTTATTCCTGTAGTATCGTCTCCAGTGATGAGGATATCGTCAACATAGACAAGTAGAATCACAGTTCCGGTCGGCTGGTGTCGAGTGAAGAGAGAGAAGTCAGCCGAGCTCCGAGTAAAGCCAATATCGCTTACGACCTTGCTGAATTTTTCAAACCAGACACGCGGGGACTGTTTGAGACCATAAATTGATTTCCGAAGATGACACACCCGTGACTCCCCCGTGGTCTCAAACCCGGGAGGTTGATGCATGTAAACAGTTTCCTGGAGATCATCTTTGAGAAAGGCGTTCTTAACATCCAGCTGATACAGAGGCCAATGACGGTGAACAGCCAAGGAAAGAAGAACTCAGACCGTGTTCAATTTGGCCACTGGAGAGAAAGTTTCCTCATAATCAAAGCCATGTTGCTGAGTAAAACCCTGGGCCACGAGGCGGGCTTTCAGACGCTCAACAAACCCATCCGCGGTATGATTGACAACAAAGACCCACTTGCAGCTGACACAGTGGTGGCCTTCAGGAAGGGAAACCAGAACCCAAGTCTGATTAGCCCAAAGAGCCCGCATTTCATCCTCCATGGCCGCCCGCCAGCCTGGGTGTTGAAGCGCCTCCTGCACAGTGTTAGGAATAGAAATCGAGGAAAGAGAAGTGGAAAAGTCGTAGAGAGGTGGAGTAAGCCGGTGGAGAGAAACGTAGTTGGCCAGGGGATGAGCCGTAGAGGCAGGAGCAGAATCCGCCGGTGCCGGAGTGTCACTGGGAGCAGGGAGCTGGGGCAGGGAACCATCCTTGGAGCCGCGACGAGTATAGACACGGATAACGGGCGGGGGAACTTTGGTCGCAGGCAGAGAGGCGGAGGAAGAGGGTAGAGAGGAAGGTGCTGTCGGAACGGCAGGGCGGGGCAGAGCAGGAGAGGAAATCGAGGAGGAGGAAGGTAAGTGAAAGGGCTGGTCTTCGCAGAAGGTGACATCCGCGAAGACAACCATCTTGCCATCAGAAGGAGAGTAGCAAACATACCCCTTTTGAGTACGGGAGTAGCCCACAAACATATATTTGGCCGCACGAGGAGCGAGTTTGTTTGAGGGAGGTCCAAGAAGATGAACATAACAAACACACCCAAAGACCCGTGGGGGGAGAGAGGTTGGTTTGGTAGTAGCATAGAGGAGGTCGATAGGAATGGAAAAATCAAGAACAAAAGAAGGGAGGCGGTTAATGAGATGACAGGCTGTGGAGACTGCAAAATTCCAATATTCGATTGGAACCTGCACTTGAAACATGAGAGAGCGAGCAACATCGAGTAAATGATGATTCTTGCGTTCGGCCACGCCATTTTGTTGAGGGGTATAGGCACACGAAGTTTGATGAATAATGCCAAACTCGGTACAGATGGAGGAGAAGGTGCGCCCGGTATATTCGCGAGCATTATCAGTGCGGAGGATTTTGAGTGGGGTGGCGAACTGCGTACGGACCTCAGTAACGAAGGCACGAAAGACAGATGTAAGGTTAGTATGATCATGCATTAAATATAACCATGTAGTACGCGAGTAGTCATCAATAAAAGTGACAAAATATCGAAAACCATAAATACTAGACACCCTATAGGGGCCCCATACATCAGAATGAACTAAGGATAACGGAGTACTACTCCGGGTACATGCAGGGGGAAAACAGAACGGTGGTGTTTGCCATAGATACACGATTCACAAGAGAACTCCTGTAAGGGAACATCAGGAAGCGCCCGCTTGAGAATTGGAAGAGGAGCATGTCCAAGGCGAAAATGTCAGTTAACAGAAGAAACAGCGGATAGAAGAGTGGGTTGAGTATTCAAGAGGTAAAGCCCATTCACCAGCTGCCCCCTACCAACGATACTCTGACTGCGACGATCCTGCATAAGAAAGGAAGAAGGAGAAAAAATTATTGAACAATCAAGGTCGTCTGTCAGACGACTAACAAAAAGTAAATTGAAAGGAGACCCCAGAACGTGAAGAACCGAGGAAAGAGAAAGGGTCGGGGTAAGTTGGAGGGCAGCAACACCAGAGACCGGTAGAGTGTCACCATTAGCCATAGTGATACACGGGGGGTGAGCCATCTGGAGATATGTGGAGGGCTTCTGGGAAGTAATATGGTGAGTAGCACCGGAATCAACGATCCAGTGAGGGCTGGGAGAGAGACAGGTTATACCTTCCGCAGAAAAGGTCGCAATCGAGCTGGAGGAGCGGCTGAGGACACCCCGTAGCTGATGGAGTTGTGTGCGAAGCTCATCAATATCGTGTCGGGTAGCGGAGGCCGGATCCTGGGCAGGAGCACCAGGGGAAGCAGGAACAACATATGAGGTGGCAGCGAGGTGGGGAGGGAACCCATGCTTGCTATAACAAGTGGCCTCAAGATGGCCACCCCGGCCACAATATATGCATTTGAGAGACGAGCGGCCACCACGTCCGCGTCACCGAGAGGGAGGTCGGCCGCCCCGAGTGGAAGAGCCACGAGTAGGAGGGGGAGTGGGAAGGAGAGGCTGCTGGAGAAGAGCAGGGGCATAGCTGGAAGGGGCCTCCGTAGGAGGCGTAACCCGAAGTAGCATAGAGCAGACGTCAGACAGTGACAGAGTCGTCGTGGAAGAGAGGATCTGGGCCCGAACACTATGCAGGTGGGGCGGAACGCGGGACATCATCATCGCGTTGGTAACCGCCTCTTTCTGGGCCCGTTGAGTAGCAGGATCCGTTGTAGGAGGCTGATGTTGAATCCATGCCTCGGCTAGGGTCTTGGCCTGAGCAACAAAAGAAATCATGTCGCCGGGAGCACCTGGAGTAAGATTCTGAAGGTTGGAGATATCATAGAGGTGCTGAAGACTGTTTTGCCCAGGGTAAAAGGAGTGGAGCTCCTCCCACATCACCTTGGCCGTATCATGGTACATGGCCATCCGATAGGGTTCGGTGTCCATAGAGTTGAGAAGCCAAGACTGGACCCGACCGTTATCACGAAGCCAATCATCAGAGGGAGCAACAGGGGTTGCCCGAGTCAGGTGGTGGAGAAGACCCTTCGTCTGCAGGACACGACGAACAGAGTGAACACATTCGACAAAATTGCGTTTGCCAGTCAGATAGATGGTAGTAATTCGTAGTTCATCACGGAGGTTAGAAGCCGGAGTAGCCTCACGGGCTGGCGGAGCAGAAGTAGCAACAGAGGCGTCGGAGGCCATGAGGCGAGTAGACGAGGTCGGATAGCTTGACAAGGTAGGCCGGGCAGCTTGGAGACGAAGGAAGCCGCTCGGCTAGCAGAAGGAAGCCGCTCGGCTAGCAGAAGGAAGCCGCTCGGCTAGGAGAAGAAGGAAGCCGCTCGGCTAGCAGAATAAGGAAGGGAAGCCGCGTGGCTAGCAGAAGAAGGAAGCCGGGCAACTTGACAAGGAAGGCCGGACGGCTCGGAGAAGGCGCAGCGGCTAGGAGAAGACGCAACAGCTAGGGGAAGTGGCGCGGCTTGGCAAGAAAGACCGCGAGCAACTTGACAGGGCGCTGCGTGTAGAAGGGAGAGGAAAAGACGGGAAGACCGCACGGTTAAGAGAGAAACCGCAGCGGCAAGGGGAGAAACCCGCAGCGGCTAGAAAGAGACCGCGAGAAGCGGGAAAAGAGAGAAACCGCACGGTTAAGAGAGAAACCGCAGCGACAAGAAAGAAACCACGAGAAGCGTGAAGAAACGGGAAGACCACACGGTCAGAGAAGAAGACCGGGCAGGAGAGAAAAGGTAGAGAAAGTGGACCCCACGTGAGAGAAGGTTATAAAAGAGGGAGAGAGGAAGAGAAGGAGGAGGGGAGAACAGAGGGGAAGAAGGAGGAGAAGCGGGTAGGGAACAGGTCGCCGGAGACGGCGGCTTGGGCAGGAGAGGAACAGGCCGCCCGGTCAGTCGGGTGACCAGGCGGTTTGCAAACAGACATGAGGTTAGAGGGAGACCGGTGGCTCTGATACCATGTAGAAATAGAGAAACCTCCAACCTTGTATATACTTCTTGAATGAATAATTACAAGTATGAATACATTTATATAGGAAGAGAGGGAGAAGAGAAGATCCAAATCCAAGATGTGGGACAAATACAAGAAATAAATGGGCCTTTACACGGTCTTTTCTAACAATTTGCACGGTTTCTGATTTCCAGCATGACAGATTTGGTTGAGAAGATAATGTAGTTAACTCTTAGTTATCAGTTTTGCATGGTCCGTTGAGTTCCTGAATTTTTTGTAATATGTTGATTTTAATTGGATTCTTCCGCTTCTGTTTATTTATTTTGTGTGTCAATGAACTTCATTTTTTTGATAGATGTGATAATAGATTTGATACCTACTCCTCGTAGTGCAGTCTAAAACCTCAAGCTTTCTTTTTAATATTTCAATCGTTCATATTGGTAATGAGTGAGCACCATTTTGTATTGGGGTTTTATAAGTAACCAAATACTTTTTTTTTACTTGCGCAAAATACCTTCACCCTTGGAATTTCTGTTCTCCCAAGATCCTTCCTTATGATGAAGGAGATCCTTTTGATCACTCAAAGTGTCGGTTTTTAGTTTTCAAAAAACCCTTGACATTAAAAGGGGAGCGCCTTGTGTTTTTGCATCAAGAATATTCGATTTCCCTTGAGTGAATCCTAGAGTCACTGACCGACAATGGGCATAATAATTCTCATATGGAGGGAGTTGGTTGAAGTTTTGAGCTTCAATTGCTTTTGCTCCGCCCCACTCGATTCTAATTCCATTCTAACAATGATTGTGTTTATCGTTTAGTTTCGCAAGGAGAGCACATGATGGTGCATCTATGCTTTTCTCCAAATGTAAAGGGCTGCTTGGATAGAACCATCTACCTTCTTTATTCCTACATGTTGGACAAGAGCTTGGCGAACAATGTCGATGCCATTTGGGGTGGTGGTGAACTCGTGCGCCACGGTATCAACAATGCTCTCATCTCTCATCTCTCGTGCTGGTGGATCCAAAATAACCGGTGGATCCAAAAGAACCGGTGGAATTATGGGAGGTACAAGCAAGTCCGCGGGTGCTCGTCTAAGGTGATCTGGGGAATGGTCAAGCTGTAATTTTGAGGGTGTCAGAAGTTGCTCAAGGTATGAGTTTCTATGCTCAAGAGGCTCAAAGTAAGGTGTCAAATCTTCCGTATTAAATACAAGATGAATACCCATATCTGCAGGGCTCAAGGTATGAGTTTCTATGCTCAAGAGCCTCATTTGCATTTGTTTCAATTTTCTTTAAGGACCCATTCGTTTTGGTTGTAGCTTCTTAGTGGCTCCTCTTTGGAGCCTCTCCATGCGAAGTCGAATCATGACCTGCTCGCCTACTGATGCAGGACGACGTTTAGGGTTTGCGTGCCTGTCGACTTTTCTTAAGAAACCCCGATGCATGCAATGATTAATGAAGTTACAAAATGAATTTTGAACGGGCATTCCATAAACTTTAAAAAATAAAACAAATTTTAAAATTTTTTGTAAAACATAAAATAAACTATTTTATTTCAAAATTGAATTTTCTTGAAAAATAGTTTGAAATGAAAAATCCAGGGAAGAAGATTCGTAGCTTTCGTTCCTTTCCTCTTGTCGTAGCAAAACGAAAGTTGTGAACTCCAAATTACGCTTTCGATTGGAGTTTTCGACGTAGCGTTCGCAAACAAAATCCAATCAGAAATCCATCAATGAGCCTATTATACTAAAGAGAAAATGTAGACACACGCAAAGACGGGAGAATAAACAAATTACCCACGAAAAGAGTCGCCTTTCCGCAATCGAAGTCGACGGAGATCTCACGAGGAATTCCGAGTCACCTTCGATCTCCCGCTCCGTGGTTGACTGCTATCGCTCACGAGCACTGCGGAATTAATTCGCTCACTCACAACAAGTGGTTACACGAAATCTCAAGCACGAAAAAGAAAAATAAATTTCATTAAAATTTTAAACAGGAGCAAAAAAGCCAATATTTCTCCAGGGAACTATTCACGGAAGCACAAAACCAAGCAGCAATATTTCTATCATTCAACAACAACTAACTCAAACAGGCGCAGGTCTCCCTTTTTATAGGGCATCCAAAACAAACAAAAATGAAATAACATAAATTAAACAGTAAATTTCCCTTAACCGCCGGCTTCGTGGACCATGGCGGCAGCTTGGGGCAGTGCGGAATTGTTAGGATGCAACAACTTGTTGCAGGGACAGGACCGGAAATGTCGTGGAAAGAGCTCGTGGGGGCGTACGTGGCTGATTCGAACACCGAAACAGTCAGAAGAAGGTATCATCGAAGCTTCTCCAGTTGAGGGAGGCGTCGTGGGGCAACAATGTGCGTGAACCAGAGCTGCGTGTGTCCGAAGGAAGCGGAAATAGCTTGCGGCTTGGAGCCCTCGTTCGTGCTTCGGCCGAACCAGGAGAACACCTGTGTTTTTTAAGCATAGCAGGAGGTAGGACTGGCTTCTTTCTTCATGGACCGACTTCTTTCTTCATGGAACGACTTCTATTTAGGAGGATAATAACAAGAAAATTAAAGTGGCTACAATAAATAATAAGGAAAAATAAGAGGCTACGCTCGCTGACGCACAATTAATCAAGTCCCAACATTAAACTACAAATAAAATAAAAATGCAAAATAAAATAAAATGCAATAACTCAGGGCCGGTAGGGTTTCAGACGAGTGTGGCGTCGGGTACATCTATGTCGTCTTGATCTGGGTTGATCTCCACCAACTCTCTCCCTCTCGAAATCACTCATCTCTGGCGAGTGCTCCGATCGGTAGTGCTGTAGCTCAACATCCATCCGTTGTAATTCCTCGGCCAAAACCCAACTTGTCTCAGGTCTGCCATTGCAACGAATTAAGTACCTCTGGAAACTACCACCAGCAGTGGTCACTATCTCGTCGTCCAGAATCTGCTCGGGGACCCAAACATGCCGCGGAAGTCTGTCAGTAGCTCCAGAAACTGGTATGGTAGTATTAACTGGTGTCACATGCTCGGCCTCAAAGCTGTTAGTTGGAAAACGAAGAACTGCAGGTGATGTGTCAGTGACTGAATGAGTGTCAGTATGTCCTGAATGCGGCTCCTCACTATCACTCACCAACCCAAAAGAATCAAACATAGGAGAATGCAAGGGAAAATCTAAAGATTTATGTGGATAATCATGGAATAAAGTCAGATCGGCTACGTTAAAAATCCGATTTGCTCCCCAAACGAAAGACATCTCAAGTTCATGTGCATTTTGCCCAGTCCGCTTCACCACTCTAAAGGGTCATGTCCTACAGTCAACTAACTTATTTACGATACCAGAAGGCAACTGTTTCAGATTTAGCCGAGCCATCACCAAGTTATCTACTTTGAAACTTGTAGCTCTTTTATGCTTATTTGCTTGAGTTGCATAAAAATCATTAGTACTATATAATTTTTGCTCAATTTTCTCATGCAAATCATGCAAATGTAATGAATAGTCATGTGTAGACTGTGTAGACTGACTAGTCCTAAAAGTGGGTGATATTGATGCTAAATCTAACGACACTCATGCATTGTGACCATGAACAACCTCATTGGGAGATAAACCCGTAGATCTATTCTTCGAATTATTATAAACTAATTGAGCATGCAGAAGAACCAGATCCCAATTCTCCTGATGATCTCCTACTAAATAACACAGTAAAGTTTCTAAACTTCTATTTACAACCTCAGTCTGACCATCGATCTGCGGATGATAGGAGGTCGAAAATAGAACTTTAATACCTAATAGTCTTCAGAGTGACTTCCAAAAATAATTGGTAAACTTGACATCCCGATCGGTAATGATAGTCTTAGGTATTTTCGATGTGCGACAATCTCTTTATAATGAATATGGGTAATATGAGAGGCATCATCAATTTTGTTATATGGGATGAAATACTTCATTTTAGAAAACTGATCGACCACCACAAGAATATAATCATGCTTCCTAAAAGTGCGCGGCAATCCAAAAACAAAATCCATTCTAACATCTTCCCAAGGAATATTAGGCACCAGTAAAGATGTATACAATCCATCGGGCCGTTTATTGTCCTTTGCTACCTGATAGGTGTTGCAACTACTGACAATCCATGCGATAACCCGCTTCATCCCGGACCAATATAATCATTCCTCTGCTAAGGCTATCGTTTTGTCTCGCCTGAAATATCCACCTAAACCTCCACAATGTAATTCCCATACGATAAAGTTTCGCAAAGAAGTACGGGGAATGCATAGACGGGTTTCACGAAAAAATATCTGTCTCTAATTAGATAATCGGTCTCATCGTGAAAGGGATCCGACGTATCACATCATAAATGCTACTAAATTCGGGACAACTGGGATATTCACCTATGAAACACTCAAATCCTATCACCTGAGTGCTCATCTGAGATAGTACGAGCGTGACTCGACTAAGGGCGTCAACAACCCTATTCTCCATTTCTTTGCAGTGCTTGAGCATGATGGTATACTCCTGCAGAAATGATACCGACTTAGCCTGTCAAGGGTTCAATTTTTGTTGCGAATTGATGTAACGTAGCGCCCGGTAATCGGAGTCAAAGACAAACTCCTTGACAAATAATGCCTCCAGTGACGCAACGTCTGCACAATCGCATAGAATTCATGCTCGTAATTGAAATAATTCAACTTCGGGCTTGAAAGCTTTTCACTGAAAAATCCAATGGGGTGACCCTTTTGACTAAGTACACCTGCTTTCCCAACACTAGAGGTATCACATGATACATAGAATACTGAACCAAAATCAGGTAATCTTAGGACATGTGCGGTGGACATCTTATCCTTGATGATTTCAAAAGCTCTAGCGGCTGGAGATGTCCACAGAAAATTTTCCTTTTTGGTACATTCGGTGACTGGCTCCATAATAACACTAAAGTTTTAATGAATCGACGATAAAAAGTGGCTAGCCCATGAAAACTACGGACATCGTGGATGTCCTGGGGTGTAGGCCATTCACGAATTGCTCGAATTTTCTCGGAATCCATAGTGATACCAGCAGAGCTCTCTATATTTTCAAGAAAGATCACAGACTTAGCCATAAAACTCATTTTTTCAAATTGATGTATAATCGCTCGGCTCACAGGAGCTCTAAGATAGTATGTAGGTGAGTCAGATGCTCACTATCAGTCTAACTATATATCAAAATGTCGTCAAAGTATACTACTACAAACTTCCGTATATAAGACTTGAAAATTTGGGTCATCATCCGAGCGAAAGTACTGGAGGTATTGGATAACCCAAAGGGCATCACAAGCCACAAATAAAGTTCGTCCTTCGATTTGAAGGCATTCTTCCACTCGTCTCCTTCGTGGATCCGGATTTTGTGTTAACCACTACAAAGATCGATCTTTGAAAAAATCGTGGCTCCAGTCAATATATCTAACATGTCATCCAGTCGGGGTATCAGGAAACAGTATTTCATCGTGATCTTGTTGATTGCATGAATGTCAACACACATTCGCCAAGTACCATTCTTTTTCTAGGCAAGGAGGGCAGACACCGCACATGGGCTAAGGTTGTGTTGAATAAAGCCTCTATTTAATAGCTCTCTGATTTGCTTCTGCAGCTCCACATGGACGACATAATTCAATCGGTAATGCGAAAGATGAGGGAGGGAAGCTCCAATAACAATATCTATCGCGTGCTGAATTGACCTCATAGGGGGTAACTCATTCGGAAGCTCATCATGCTGTATATCATGGAACTCCTCTAAGAGTCTCTTAACAGGTATATGAATAGACTCATACCTCTCTAATACGCCAGACACTTGTAAGACCACTAATCCGTATTAAAATTTGCCATCAAAACTCTCTCGATGGAACTTTGTGCCTCGTATGATGCTAATAGTCATCTTCATTTCGGTGGGAGGAAGAGATTCTTTTGCACTATTACACGCACAAGATGTTGGTGCTTTGGGTCACACCAGAGTCAACACTACTATCCTTCCATCCAGTAGAAAGGAGCAAGTGTTGGACCTGCCAGGTATGGTGACATCTCGGTCATACAACCAAGGTCGCCCAATAATATGTGACATACATCCATAGGCATAACATCTCACCATATCATGTTAGAGCATGTACCTATGGTGATGGCATTAGACATTTCCTAATCACTGATAATGCGGTCTTAGTGGCCTAAGCTATCTGAAATGGGGATGGGTGCGGATTAGCAGTGGGTCCCATGCGGGCTAATGCTGTCTCTTCTCTCACGTTCATACAACTGCTATCTGCCACTGGTCGATACACTTTCTCCTCAGCCTTAAAGTAGGTCCGAAAAATGTTCGTCCTCCAGTAATCGGCTGATTCTTGTGGCGTAGATAACATGCATCTCACCACTAGAACGTTCAGATCTATCTCCTCATCGCTTGGGGTACCACACACTTCATCTTTCAAGACACGTGAGTCCTTCTTGACAATAACCGCCTCTTCAGGCTCGTTCTCTTTAGTCACCTCGTGAATAACTAGTGCACCCTTCCTCTTGGGGCAATCCATATGTGGCCCATCTGCTGACACTCATAACATCGGATCTGTGAAGAGGTCACAGTCCCCATAGGTGACTTCCCTTTCTGATCTCTCGAGTAAATCACGGTAGGCTTCGTTCCACTTTCCTTACCCTTACACTACTAGAAAACAAACTTTTAGCCAGGACAAATTTCCGTGGCAAAAAGTCCAAAACCGTGGCTAAAAGGTTTTAGCCACGGTCTAGCCACAGGAAAACTCCGTGCCTAAAGTCGGCGTGGCTAAAACTTTTAAGCCACGAATTGGCCGTAGCAAATAGTATTAGCCATGACAAAAAATGTCGTGGCAAATAAGCCAACTATTAGCCACGGTATGAAACCATGGATAAAAGTGAACTCATCATTTTTAAAAAAAATAATTTGCCACAATTACAAGCCGTGGCAAATACTAATTTATGTTTTTAAAAAAACACATTCAAAATACTATAATACAATTACAAATTGTTACAACTGTAAATTAACGGGATACACGCTCAATCGTGTAAGACCCAAATCGAATGAATCAGATTCGATACCATATAAAAAACACATTAATAGAATAATTTATTATTTACTTTTTCACAGATATTATTACAATAGTATACAAATATTTCACATCCAACCATATATTTCATGAAAGGACTAAGTATATAGAGATTGACTGTCATTTTCTAGAAGAGAAGGTTCAGAAAAACATTATTATTACACCACTTATTCCTATGGGATATCTGAGGAAAATATTAATTTGCATACACATGGATTTCACCCATGTTCAAAGTAATTACAGGACATACACATGTTCGAATGACACAAAAAAAATTATGAAATCCAAATCCCTAAATGCATAGTATTGTGGAGTATACCTGCATACACATGGATTTCACCCATGTTCAAAGTAATTAAATGGACATACACATGTTCGACTCCACATGTTCTGTTCAGAAGAACAGAAAAATTTGCATACACATGGATTTCACCCATGTTCAAAGTAATTACAAGACATACACATGTTCGAATGACACAAAAAAATTATGAAATCCAAATCCGTAAATGCATAGTGTTCAAAGTAATTTCAAGACATAAATGTTCGAATGACACAAAAAAATAATGAAATCAAAATCCCTAAATGCATAGTATTGTGGAGTTTACCTGAATATCAGCTCTGAAATGAATAACCTAGCTCAGCTCAGGAAAGTGCTAGGGCAGAGGGCGGTGGCTGGGAATGGAATTCAGGCAGAGTGATGGTTATTTCTGTAGAGGAGGTGGCAGGTGGAGGCTGAAAATGTGGATCCGGCGGAGCGGGGAGGCTGGAAATAGTGATATTGTGACCTGGTGGCGGGTAGGAATGCAGTGGAAGCTTGAAAAAAAATGGAGAAGAAAAGCTTACCGGAGGTGCCGATCGATGAGGCCCTAGGCGTCTGCGGGAGGAAAAAAATGGGAAGAAGACCGCGGGAGGGGAAGCGGGTATTGTGCTTCGATTCCGACGCAGAGCTCTCCCGGCATTGAGGATGCGATGAAGCACGACCTAGGTGAAGCGGATGTTGGCGTCTGCGGGAGGAAGTATGAAGTAGGAGGGGAAATGATTTAGGGATTTGAGTTAAAGCGTTGAGGCGTAAAAGCAGGAAAAGAAATGATTTCGGGGCGTGCTGCTGGCGCTTCTTTAGGGATTTGAGTTAAAGCCTTTAGCCACGATTTCATCAAGGCCGTGGCTAATGGTTTAGTTTTTTGCCACGAATTTGTTATTCGTGGCTAATACTTAATTATTAGGGATGAAATATGATCCGTGGATAATACTTAACTATTAGCCACGAATTTTGACCCGGGCAAAAAATGTGTAGCTAATACTCATTTTTCTAGTAGTGTTAGGTTCTTTTTTCATAAAAGGGGTATTGGTTTTGGTTTGAGATCTAAATCATGAGGTCCTCTTTTAGTGCTCCTCGATATCAATGTCGATAGATATGGTCTCTGGTAGGGAATAGTGGCTATATCGAATCAACTCATCTCGGATCTCAGGTCGTACTCCCCATCTAAATCACATAAGGAAAGGTAAAAATCACGTGAGTGGTTCATTCCCTTCGTTCACACGACTCGTTTGACCACGTTCAATTCGACGCATCTCCTAATTTACCTCGGGGGTGTTCAGGGGAGGATTGTGATGTGATGAACTCATAGTTACTAACCTACCACTACGTAAATGCAGGCAAAAGGAGTAAATATGAAAGTATGATTTTTTTTAAATGCTTTGTTTTTTAAGGAAAAAATAAAATAAAAAATGCTATGCAGGGCGGATTTCGAAACTTGGAAAAAATTTCTGAACCCAACTTTGATACCAAATTGATGCAGGACAACGCATAGAGTTTGCGCTGCTGCCGGCTTTTCTTAGGAAACCCTAATGCATGCAATGATTAATGGACTTGCAAAAAGAATTTTGAGCAGGCGTTGCATAAACTTTAAGAAATAAAACAATATTTAATATTTTTTTTGTAAAACATAAAATAAACTATTTTGTTTCAAAATTAAAATTTCTTGAAACATAGTTCGAAATGAAAAATCTGATGAAGAAGATTTGCAGCTTTCGTTTTTTTCCCTTTGTCGTAGCAAAATAAAAATTGTGAACTCCAAATTACGCTTTAGATTGGAGTTTTGGACGTGGCGTTCATTTACAAAATCTAATTGAAAATTCAACAATAAGCCTATTATCCTAAAAAGAAAATGTAGACACACACAAAGGAGGCAGAAGAAACAAATTACCGACGGAAAGAGTCGTCTTTCCGTAATTGCAAAATCTAATTGAAATTTCTCGTCACCTTCGATCTCCCGCTCTGTGGTCCCGCTATAGCTCACAGGCACCACAAAATTAATTCGCTCACTCACACACACGTGGGTCCACGAAATCTCAAGCAGGAAAAAGAAAAATAAATTTCATTGCAATTTTAAATAGGAGCAAAAAAACCAACAGTTCTCCAGGGAACTATTCACTGAAGCACAAAACCAAGCATCAATATTTTTATCATTCAACAACTAACTCAAACAGGCGCACAGGTCTCCCCTTTTGTAGGGCATCTAAAACAAACAAAAATGAAATATCATAAATTAAACGGTAAATTTCCCTTAACCGTCGGCTTTGTAGAGCATTGACCGTGGCGACAACTTGGGGTAGTGCGAAACTGTCGGGATGCAGCGGTTTGATGCAGGGACAAGGCCGGAAATATCATGGAAGGAGCTTGTGTTGTAGGACGTGGCTGATTCGAACGCCAAAATAGTCAGAAGAAGGTATCGTGGGAGCTTCGCTAGTTGAGGGAGGCGTTGTGGGGCAGCAACATGCGTGAACCAGAGCCATGTGCGTCCGAATGAAGCGGAAAGAGCTTGCGGCTGGGAGCCCTAGAGCGTGCTTCGACCGAACTAGAAGAACACCTGCGTTTTTTAGCAGAGCAGGAGGAAGGACCGACTTCTTTCGTCATGGACCGACTTTTATTTAGGAGGATAATGACAAGAAAAATAAAGTGACTACAATAAAGAACAAGGAAAAATAAGAGATTATGCTCGCAGACGTGCAATTAACCAAGTCCCAACATAAAATTACAAAAAAAATAAAAATGCGAAATACAATAAATTGCAATGACTCAGCGCTGGTAGGGTTTCAGAGTAGTGCGGCGTCAGGTACTTCTGCGTCGTCTTGATCTGGGCTGATCTCCGCTACCTACCCAGAAATGCTACCCACATTTGTGCGCATCTTTCAGTGTTTATATAATTCATTACTGCTAGCAATTTTCTTCCAGATTCATTCATGCAGTTCATATATATGATGAATGAAAGACTCGGCGGACTCACTAGGACGTGACTCTAAGAGAACATAAGTAAGATCAATAGGCTTTCTAGGCTCATATTTTGACACTATATGAAGCAGACTCATGCCAATAGACCTATTGACGAAACTATTGCATGCAAACTCAGCTACGGGTAATACATAATCCCAAACCGACGGGTGCTCACCAACTAAATATTGTAGCAAATTCCCTAAATTCCTATTTACAATCTCATTCTGACCGTCGGGTTGTCAGTGATAAACTGTAAAAAACTTTAAAGTTGTATCAGTCTTATATTATAACGTCCTCCAAAAACAACTCATAAATAGTACGTCATGGTAAGACACTATGTATTTGGGCAATCCGTATATTCAAAAAATATCTCTCATGAATATGGCCGCCAAGTGGGCCGCATCAGCGATCTAACACGATGAATATAGAATCATTCTTCCTCAGGTTGCAACGAAGGCCTAATACAAAATCCATGCTGCTATCGACCCAAGGCTGGTGTGGGACAAGAAGAGGAGTATAAAATTCAGTATTCTTCTTTGAACCCTTCGTCGTCTGGCACATGCTGCAAAGGCGCACAATACGCGCCACATCCTTTTTCGTGGAGCATCAATAGAAGCAATCCTCAACCAAAGCTATCGTCTTATCTTTGCCAAAGTGGCCAACAATGCCACTCTTGTGCATCTCCCAAATTAGAAAGTCCCGAAAGGACGTCCTGGGGATGCAGAGACGAAACACAAGATATAAATATCCCTCTACAATATCGAACCTCTCAATTGGCTCCGGGGGCCCCTCAAAAATCCAGAATAAATCTCACCAAAATCAAGACAGGTGGGGTAGTCACTAGACATTCGATCAAAGTTAGTCGCGCTAGCGCTCACTGTGAAGTGTAGGGAAATATGTTGACTGAGAGCACCGACAGGCTTGTTCTCAACACCCGCACGGTGTTTGGGAACATAATGAAAAATCTTGCAAGCAATGTTGTGGATATCTTCCGACATGACAGACATGTCGTCCGACATAAAAGTTTCATGTACAAAATGACACGTTTTCAATATTTTTGTACTAAATATCCTTTTGGAATATTTCATCTGATATATCACCTATTGATTGATATACCTGTTAATATATCGACTGAATATCCCGATGTTATATCAGCTAACTTAATTCAATTTATTTTATTTATTGTCTAATAAACAATAAACCTAAATTATTTTGTTACTAGGTTGCTTTGTGTCCTTCCTCCAATTTTTTTCTCTGTGTCCGTCCAACATTGATTTTGATTATGCTTGACCTTAGTTTTAGACTAAAGGTTCCTTATCTTCCATCATTATCGATGACTTCATGTTCCTTTCTTACAAACGTTATAATGTTATTAATTGTATAATGTTGGAAAAGCACACTTAATATTAGACCCATTTGTATCGCATTTATTGTTTTTCTCTCCTCTCTTTAGTCCCACATTGTGTATAGGACTTTTCTCTCTCTTTCTCTCATCTATATATATGTACTCATTCTTTGTATTTGTATCAAGTGGACATATATACAAGGTTGGCTTTCTCCATTTCTACATGGTATCAGAGCCAGGTTCCGATCCCCTGCGGACTCCATCTTCTGTCCGCCCTGCGGCCTGCGGTCTCTGCCGCCTCCCTTGTCCAGTCCGCACCTTCTAGTCGCGTCTCTCCTGCGGCCTCACTTGTCCAGTCCGCTTCCTCTCCCGTGGATCCACTTCTATCCCCCCCTCTTCCTCCTCTGGCCCCTTTTTTATAGCCATCCTGTGGGGTCCACTGCTTCCCCTTGTCCGCTGCGGCCTCATTCTGTCCGGCGCGACCTCGGCGACCTCAATCCTTCGGTCTTCTTCTGACCGCTGCGAACTCTGTATTCGCCTCCTCTTCTTGGTCTCCTTCGTCCGCCGTTCGCGCAGCGTCTGCCAGCTCGCCAGTTCGCCGCTCGCCAGTTCGCCCGCTCGCCAGCTCGCCCGCTCGCCAGCTCGCCCGCTCGCCAGCTCGCCCGCTCGCCAGCTCGCCCGCTCGCCAGCTCGCCCGCTCGCCAGCTCGCCCGCTCGCCAGCTCGCCCGCTCGCCAGCTCGCCCGCTCGCCAGCTCGCCCGCTCGCCAGCTCGCCCGCTCGCCAGCTCGCCCGCTCGCCAGCTCGCCCGCTCGCCAGCTTGCCAGCTCATCGGTCTTCTTCTGCTATCCAGCTCGCCAGTTCATCGGTCTTCTTCTGCTATCCAGCCCGCCAGCTCGCCAGTCCGCCGTGGTCTCCTCTAGCCCGCCAGCTCGCAAGTCAGCCCCGGCTTGTCTTCTCTTCTCATCTCGCACCAGTCCGCCGCGGTCTGATCCAGTCCGCCGCGATCTCCTCCAGCTCGCCAGCTCGCCAGCTCGCCGCGGCCTCCTCCAGCTCGCCGCGGCCTCCTCCAGGTCGCCCCCATGTCTACGTCTGCCGATTCAGTCGGGCCGGCTGTTCCTCCTCCTGAACGCCCGACCTCTATCCAGGAAGTCCGTGACGAGCTCCGGATCACTACCATTTCGCTCACTGGCAAGAAGAACTTTGTGGAATGGGCACACTCGGTTCGCCGTGTCCTTCAGTCAAAGGGATTCCTTCATCACCTGACTCAGACCGTTATTGGTGTCCCTACTGAGGAATGGTTACGCAATGATGGGCGTGTGCAGACTTGACTTCTCAACTCTCTTGATGGCGAATCTTATCGCCTGGCCATGTATCATGAGACGGCCAAAGGCATGTGGGACGAGCTCCACACCCTCTACTCTGGCAAGGATAGTCTCCACCATCTATATGATATCATCACTGCTCTCCAGGCCCTTGACAACAGTGGCGCAACCGACCTGACGTCCTTTGTTGCTCAGGCCCGGTCTCTGGTTGAGGCTTGGATTCACCATCAGCCTCCCACTCTAGATCTCGCTGCTCAACGTACCCAAAAGGAAGCTGTGGGTATTGCCATGATGATGGCCCGGGTACCACCTCATCTTCACAGTGTCCGGGCTCACATCCTCTCCTCTACTGTTACACCGTCCTTTTCCGATGTGTGCTCCATGCTTCTCAAAGTCTCCCCGCCTCCGGATGTTCCCGGACTTACTTCTCCAGCCCTTGTTCAACAGGCACCAGCTCCCTTATTGCCTCTTCCCCCTTCTGCCCGGGGTGGCCGCTCTGACTCTCGCGGCCGGGGTCGTGGTGGCCGGTCTAGGCCTAAATGCTCGTTTTGTGGTAAAGATGGTCATCTTGAGGCCACTTGCTTTCGCAAACATGGCCGGCCTCCTCGTCCACATGCCTCTGCTGCTACTACCGACTCTGCCTCCTCTCGTACTGAGCTCGACGAGGTTCGTCTTCAGCTCCAGCATCTTCATGGCTTGCTCAGCCGTCCGCCTGCCTCGGTTGCCTCTGCTGCCTCTATCTCCAATGAAGGTATCGCCTGCCTATCCTCTGGCCCGCGCTGGATCCTTGACTCTGGTGCTACTCATCATATCACCTCCGTTAGGCCACCACAGTACTTGTCTTCACCTCACCCGAAGTACATTACTGTCGCTAATGGGGCATCGGTTCCCGTCTCTGGATGTGCTGATATTTCTCTCACCTCTTCTCTCCTCCTGCGCTCGGCTCTACATGTTCCGGGCTCTCCTTTCAATTTACTCTCTGTTGGTCGTCTTACAACTGATTCTAATTACTCCGTAACATTTACTTCTTCTTTTCTCATACAGGATCAGCAGACGCAGACTATCATTGGTAGAGGACGGCTGCAGAATGTGCTCTATCTTCTTGACGACTCTCCCACTGTCCTCGCATCTATCTCCTCTTCGGATTGGCATCGCCGTCTGAGACATGCTCCTCTTCCAGTCCTCCGGAAGGCTCTTCCTGATGTTACTCTCCCTGCTTTTCGCTGCGACACATGTATTTTGGGCAAACAGCCCCGTTCATCTTTCCCCCCTCATTGTACTCGGAGCTCCGCTCCTTTTATTTTAGTACACTCCGATATATGGAGTCCGTACAAATTTACTAGTATTTCTGGCTATCGCTATTTCCTTACTTTTATTGATGATTACTCTCGCATGACGTGGTTATATCTCCTTCGGGATCGCTCTGAACTTCCCCGCGTATTCCGGGCTTTCATTCTTGAGACTCGCACTCAGTTCTCTGCGACTATTCGCACTATTCGTACTGACAATGCGCGGGAGTACACCAGCCATACTTTTGCCACTCTCTGCTCTGAGTTCGGCATTCTTCACCAAACATCATGTCCGTACACTCCACAACAGAATGATGTTGCCGAGCGCAAGAATCATCACCTTCTTGATGTCGCTCGCTCGCTTATGCTTCAAATGCAGGTACCCAAACCGTACTGGAACTACGCTCTCTCCACGGCTTGCTTTCTCATCAATCGCCTCCCGTCCTCCGTCCTCCAGTATGCTACTCCCTTCAGCCTCCTCTTTCCCACAACTCCGCCTTTTCCCATTCCGCCACGGGTGTTTGGGTGTACCTGCTACGTTCACCGCCTCGGTCCCTCCACGGACAAATTGGACCCTCGTGCCACCAAGCATATCTTTGTCGGGTACTCGCGCACTCAGAAGGGTTATGTATGTTATTCGCCTACTACCCGCAAGGTTACTGTCTCGGCTGACGTAACTTTCCGTGAAGATCTTCCCTTCTTCCCTGCTCCGGATATCGCTCTGAGTCCAACTCCCGTCGTTCGTCCTGTCATTCCTGCTCCTCACTCCTCATCCTCTCTCCCTTCCATACCTCCGGTCCGCCCACCACCACCGGCTATCCGGGTCTATTCTCGTCGCTCTCCTAATCCCGTGGCTCCTCTGCAGTCGGCTTCGCCCTCTGGTGCTCTGCCCCCTGCTGCTCCGGCTCCCGTCTCTACCGCTCATCCGATGGCGAACTACGTCTCTCTCCATCGCCTCTCCCCCTCTCTTCTTCACTTTGCCACATCATTATCCTCTGTTTCGGTCCCTAACTCTTTGCAGGAGGCGCTTCACCACCCTGGCTGGCGGGCGGCCATGGACGAAGAAATGACGGCCCTCTGGGCCAACCAGACCTGGGTCTTGGTTCCCTTACCTCCCGGTCAGCATCCTGTTGGGTGTAAATGGGTGTTCGTCATCAAGCATGCTCCGGATGGCACTATTGCCCGACTGAAGGCCCGTCTTGTGGACCGTGGCTTCACACAACAGGAGGGCCTCGACTATGAGGAAACCTTCTCTCCGGTGGCCAAGCTTAACACTGTCCGCGTTCTTCTCTCCGTCGCGATGCACCGCCGCTGGCCCCTTCATCAGCTTGATATCAAGAACGCCTTTTTGAACGGCGACCTTCAGGAAACTGTCTACATGCGCCAACCGCCCGGGTTTGAGACCACGGGGGAGTCTCGGGTCTGTCTTCTCAAAAAGTCAATTTATGGTCTCAAACAGTCCCCACGGGCGTGGTTTGACAAGTTTAGCAAGGTGGTTCGGGACATGGGGTTCACTCGGAGCTCTGCAGATTTCTCCCTTTTTACCCGACACCGGGCCACTGACACCATTCTTCTGTTGGTTTATGTTGACGACATCCTTCTCACTGGGGATGACTCAAAGGGGATTCAAGACGTCAAACAACACCTGAGCACTGTTTTTCAGACTAAAGACCTGGGGAAACTTCGCTACTTCCTTGGTCTCGAGATCGCCCGGCTGCCGGACGGGTTGGTACTCTCCCAACGAAAGTACTGTCTCGATCTTCTCAAAGATGCTGGTCAGTCTGGTTGCAAGCCAGCGTGTACCCCGATGGAGGCAAATCACAAATTATGCGCTCATGCTTCGGATGACGATTTGCTACTTCCGAACCCGGAATACTATCGATGCCTTGTGGGCAAGTTGATCTATCTAACAGTCACAAGGCCAGATATATCATTTGCAGTTGGGGTTGTCAGTCGGTTCATGCATGCCCCCCGGGCTTCTCATCTCCAAGCGGTTGAACGGATTCTTCGATACCTTAAGGGAGCTCCAGGCCAAGGGCTGGTTTACAAAACCTCCGACTCTGCTCCCGCATTGGTTGCCTATTCTGATGCCGACTATGCGGGTTCCCTGGACGATCGACGGTCAACTAGTGGGTTCTGTACTTATTTTGGTGGGCATCTTATTACTTGGAAGAGTAAGAAACAAGCTGTAGTAGCCCGTTCCTCTGCAGAGGCTGAATACAGATCGATGGCCTCAGTTGTCTCAGAACTCACATGGCTTGAAAGTCTCCTTACTGACCTGGGAGTAAAACTCCCCTCCTCTGCTGTTCTATTTTGTGATAGTCAAGCCGCCATACACATCGCAAAGAATCCGGTCTTTCATGAGCGCACAAAACATATCGAGGTTGACTGTCACTTTGTT
Source organism: Platanthera guangdongensis (assembly GCA_039583875.1). Classification (NCBI taxonomy): domain Eukaryota; kingdom Viridiplantae; phylum Streptophyta; class Magnoliopsida; order Asparagales; family Orchidaceae; genus Platanthera; species Platanthera guangdongensis. The sequence goes on from CM077165.1 coordinate 151,653,778, forward strand.
CGTGAGAAGGTTCAATTGAAGAAACTTGAATTAAAGCATGTTCCAGGAACTGATCAAGTTGCCGACATCCTCACAAAGGCCTTATCAAGCACTCTGTTCTACCAATGTTTGTCCAAGCTGGGTGCATATGACCTATACGCTCCAGCTTGCGGGGGAGTGTTGGAAAAGCCCACTTAATATTAGGCCCATTTGTATAGCATTTATTGCTTTTCTCTCCTCTCTTTAGTCCCACATTGTATATATGACTTTTCTCTCTCTTTCTCTCATCTATATATATGTACTCATTCTTTGTATTTGTATCAAGTGGACATATATACAAGGTTGGCTTTCTCCATTTCTACATATAACATAAACTGTTTCTACTAGCACAGTAGATTTTAAAGTTAAATAAATGTTAAATTATTAGTATATTAATATATATAAAATTTAAAAATGATTACATGTATATATAATTATATATAAATAATTAATTATTAAAACCTGACATATGAAATATTCCTGATATATCCCCATGTTGGATCGTGTAGTGCCCTTAGCGGCGGGGGGGGGGGGGGGGGTTGGTGAATAAGGGTAATTAATACTTTTGATTATTTAGAAGTGGAACAAATGATTACTGGTTTCTTTTGCTACCGCCGACGATAGTGATACTGCTTGACGATATCAACAGGAACTTAGCTTTATAATTTAAACCTTTGATAAAAAAGAATTGCCACTTGATAAATGAAAACAATAATTTTATTTCAAAAGGAGTGATGATTAAAAAAGCTTTGATCCCAATCACGCCTGGGATCGTGGCGATGCTTACAATTTTTTTAACCTTTTCTATACCGACCCTTATCCCCAAAGACTGGTTGGTTCTAGCCTATCTCTCCAAGATAAGTCCTTGAACCGCCCCTAGATCTACCCAAGACCTAGTCGCCACCACACACGACAAATTCACAGAATCCTCCCAGGAAATTGACGTCTGCACCAGACAATTTTGCCTCCTAAGTCTCGTAAGACTTAGTCACCCCTACTTGTGGCGAATTTCTAACAGAATCTTTCTCGGAATCTGACGTTCTGCTCGAACGATTTCTCCACTCAAGTTATAGAAGGATACAATAAAAAGATTACAAGATTATAAAATAAACAAGAGAAAACACCTCAAGGATTTCTGCAGGTGAAGACAAAGGCGATGTCGACGTTGGCGTTCTTGGTGTGTTCGTCCTTCATGTTGAATAAACGTGGTAGCACTTCCTCTTCAAGAACTCTTTTAGATCTTTGTGTTTGCCCAAAGGATTTCTCTTGATGGTATGGAGACGAGCCTCTCTTAAAATATTCTGAGTTGTGGCTTTGATGGGAGAGAAATCAATGATCACAGAAGGAGAGGAGATGCTCTTTAAATAGACCTCAGATGCTACTGCCAGCGGTAGCAGTACCGCCCGACGATAGCTACTTTAGGTAGTTTTCTCTTTCTTTGGAAATCTCTATCTTTGGCAACGTCCATTATAGGAAACTTTATTCGTCCAAATTAGGAAACTTTCGAATTTTGGAAACAAGCATTTTTTTGTCTCTAATTTTTCCAAAACTGGACCTTCCATAAGGCTATTGCTTGGCAGTAGCAGTACTGCTTGACGGTAGGACTTTCCTTCACAAGCAGTTTCCTTCTGCAGCCAGGTGCTTTTGCCAGCGATATCGATAGCGCCTGCGGTAGCGATATCGCTGACGGTATCAACAAAACTTTGGCTCCTTTGTTCTTTCAATTTGTTCTTTCATGGGGTACTTATCCTGTAGTTTCTGCACCTTATAAACACACAACAAACGTGATCAAATACAAACAAGGATTTGTTATTCTCAAAACAAAAGATGCGGATCGCATATTCCAACACCCTCGACATATTAAACCAGATCTGAAAATCCTAAACCGACGTGTCCCCGACATCCGACATCTGCAACCTTGCTTGTAAGTACTCGATCCACTTGGCATGCTTATGCCCCAATTTTCGCCGGCAATCAAGATATCACAAAGCCCGATGATTAGAGTTTAGAACAAACTCCTGTGGGAGGTGATTGTGTCTCTAATAATGAAGTGACTGCACTACTGCATAAACTCTGTCATAATTTGAGTACTTATGTCGTGCCTCATTCAACTTCTCAATGAAGTAAAAAAACTGGATGACACTCCTGGCTCAGTACTCTGCCAATTCCAATGTCAGATGTATCACAGACTATCTCAAATAGCTTAGAGAAATTGGGTAATCTCAGAACGGCGGTTGTTGTCAGCTTTTCCTTGATCTTTATAAAAGCTCGAGTGGGGGCTGTCGTCCATTAAAAATTGCCCTTCCGCAAACTACTCGTGGAGGGGGCCCTGATAATACTAAAACTCCGGACAAACCTCCTGTAGTAGGTGGCTAGTCCGAGGAAGCTACAAGCCTCAATGATAGTGGAAGGAATAGGACACTCACAAATAGATCGAACCTAGTCCGGGTCAATAGACATGTCAGACGCTGATATGAATAACCCGATGGAGTGCATATAATCAGTTAGTAATGAGCACTTCTTTAAGTTCACATATAACTTCTCCTTTCGTGGGATCTCGAATAAGAGCCTCAGATGGTCATTAGGAGAGTGGCTGTAAATCAAAATGTCATCAAAGTAGACGACCAGGAATTTGCCCATGAAGGGTCGTAGGATCAGAATCATTGCCCGCATGAAGGTGTAGGGGGCATTGGACATCTCTGGTGGTACCCACTGCGAAGACCGATCTTTGAAAATACCTAGGCACCATCGTAATAAGTAAGTTATCTAACCTAGGGATGGAGAAACGATACTTAATAATAATCTTATTAATGGTCCTACTATCAATATACATTCACCAACTCCCGTCCTCCGGGGTGAGAAGGGAAGGGACTGCGCAGGAGCTCAGGCTTTCATGCATGAATTGCTTCCTCAACAACTCGTCAACTTGCCTCTTGAGCTCAACATGTTCATCTGAGTTCATCCGATAATGCTGTAAGTTCAGGAGCGAGGCTCCCAGTGTCATATTTATGATATGCTGGATGTCGCGTAATGGTGGAAACTCGTCGGGAAACCCATCCAAAACAATATCATCATACTCATCAAGATGTTGGACCTCAGGTGGTAGATCAAGAATCTTTGTAGGGATCTCAAAAGCTATGGTGACTGCCACTACATAAAAGATACTGACGTCGACGTTCTCCCTCATAAAGTCGCTGTGGTGCAGAATGTGCAACGACCCAGATGAACTTGTACTATTGGAGGGTGTGATTCCCCTTGGATTTTTCCTTGGGTTAGGTTGGCGTCAATGTCATCTTACGACCTTTGTCATAGAATACACACATGTTCGAGCGACCGAAACACGTGAAATCGTGGTGTATAGCCGGTATTTTCCTAATAGAACATGAGAGACATCCATGTGGATGACATTACACCAAACATGATCCTCAAGCGAGGCGAGAGTGATTGGAACTAGACACCTATGTGTAACATGTATGACCGTCTTATCATCCCAGATAACTTGATAAGGATGGAGATGAGGCTCCGGGATCACTTGCATTCGCTCTAAGGCTCTTTGGGCCACAATGTTCACGCAACACCTGCTACCAATGTCTAGCTTGCAGGTCCCGCCTGGGCTGGGAAAGAAAGTATAAAAGATCATCGTACGATGCCAACCCTTGTCAGTATGTGGGATATAAAGAAGACATCGTATAACACATAACTCTAGGGAGCGCTCAACATCGCTCTCCCAACCGTCCTCGACGGTGAAAACAATCTCTTCATCAGTGACCTCCTCAGCATCAGCACGGTGATCTACGTGGCTCAGGATACTCGTCAAAGTAATCATCCCATCCGTAGTCAAAATGGCTCTGGACTTGATTATGAGGGACTGGATGTCATGGTGGATAGTACTCCTGAGGGTGGAGAGGCCTATCTGGGGCAAGTCCAGTGGTGTATGATTCCTGACACGTCAATCTTTAGGTGGGAGGGCGTCTTTCTCTTCCTCAAAGGGAACGTCAGGTGGAGTGGGTGAGTTCTCCCTTCTTTAGGGAGTGGCATGCTCTCGATGATCCTCAAGGACATTGATGCGGGTGAGTAGATCGTCAAATTAAGCGTTCATTTGATCAAAGTGATCTATCATCTATCGTTGAAATTCCACAGGTGTCATTTCAGAGCTAGAGTTGGTGGTTCTCTCGTCGATAAGGTTCAGGTCGGACATGGACTGACGATAAGGATCACCACTACTTAACATGCAAATGGACCTAACCTGGGATCTGATACCAATTTGACGCAGGGATGGCTGTGGAAAGTCCCGACGCTATTGCAAGCCTATGTGGATATGTGGAATGAACACAAAATTTGAGCTATATGATGTGTGTTTGTTTCAAATTAATCCAGAATTAAAATGTTTGAAATAAAATTATACAGCTTAGCTTTCAAACACATGCCAAATTTCCAAGTGCACTAGAAAATTCACATTCTCCTTCGCACGAAGGACTAAAAGCTAAACATGCACAAATAGATTTTATAGGAAAGTAAGAAATTAAAACAATCACGCAAACACGTCAATAACCTCCAAACAACTATGTGACGATCCTCTAATATTTTATAAAGAAGAAAGAAACACAATACAAAATACTCACAAGCACGAGGAATCCAGTAGCGGGTAGGTGATGTCGGGTTGGTGTTGTGTCTGAAATTTCTTGGTTGCAGGAACCAGAGATGAAACAGGTATTCTTCACAGAAAGTGGGTATGGGTAAGGGCTGGTAGTTTTACTGGAAATAGGTGAAAATAGGTGAGTTAAGCCACCTGGAGGGGGTTCTTGCTGGCGAAGGAAGGAAGGGAGGGTGAAAAATTTTAGCAATGGAGGGGAAGAAAGGACTGCGAGGATGTGGAGTCATATAAGGGAAGGTAGATCATGGCTAAGAGGAGGGGAAAGATGTAGTTCTCAGAAGATGTGTTTGACAGGCTGTAACACGAGACTGGATCGGGAAGAGGTTCCTGGCTGGAAACGCACTTGGGAGTAGGAGCGTTTGTTGTATACAGAAGGGAAATGTTGTTGGTGTGCTAGGATCCAAAGGGAAAAGTGGCCGGGTTGTGTCGTGTGTGTGGGTGGGGCGGGGGGGGGGGGGGGGGGGGGCTGTAGGAAAGTGAGGCTTGCTTGCGGTTACAAGAGATAGGGAGAAATGGGATGTACATCAATGAAGGAACGTGGACGGTTAGATATGTGGAGGACGGGATGTGCGGCTTGCGGTGGAGATGGGTATGCAGTTAAGTGAATACACGGGAAACAAAGAGAGGGAGTGATGCAGGACGGCGCGTAGGGTTTACGCGCCTGTCGGCTATTTCTAGGAAACCCTAACCGAATGTCTCGAAATATGATTTTTTAGTTAAAAAAAAATTGAGCGGGCATTGCATGGAATTTATGAAATTAAACAACGTAATTTTATAAAGTACGAAATTCACTACGTTGTTAGAAAATGAAATTTCTTAATAAAATGGTTCAGTTTTAAATCCGGGAAGGAAGCTCGCAAGTTTCGTTTCGTTCCCCTTGTCGTAGCACAACGGAAATCGTGAACTCCAAATACGTTTCCGTTAGGAGTTTTCGGCGTAGCGTTTGCTGACGAAACTCAGGCGAAAACCCGACAAAGAGTCTATTATCCTACGAGAAAATATCGAGACGCACACAAAGGAAAAGAAAGAAACAATTACCCACGGAAGAGGTGTCTTCCGTATTCGAAATCGAGGGCGATCCCGCGAGAAATTCCTCGTCACCTTCGATCTCCGCTCCGAGGTCGGCCGCTATTGCATACGGGCACCAAAGAGTTAAATCGCTCCCTCACACACGGTGGTTCCACGGAATCACTCCACAAAGTAAGGAAGCCACAAACTAACAACCTAAATTCCTTCTCTCACACATGCAAGATGGTTCCACGAAATCTCTAGCACACAATCTAGAATTCACTCTCTCCCTCACACTTTCCTCACACGAAAGTGGCTCCAACGGGAATCACAGACATTAGTTCTAACTCACTACTCTTATTCACTAATCGGGATAATCAACGATCAACTTCTATTGTTCTTGGCAATAGTCAAACTTAACAAAGTTAACCATCGCTGTTAACAGCTAAATAAGAAATCACAATCAAGCACAAGGAATTTAATGACACTATTCATCACCTCCTACCTCTCCTAACCCTTACAACAAGCATTAATATAACACAGTTTTAATTACACTGTTCATCTTCCTCTTAAAATGGGAAAACAACAATGACAACAAACAACTCCTACACTAACCTCACTCACTGCACTCCTCAAACAGGAATCGACATACAAGCTTGGATTTTTTCTCATTTCTCAAACCCTACACAGGAAATCAAAATGCAAATCACCTACAACTCTACAACAGGGAATCAAACACATCACAACTAACACCTTCACGGAGCTAAAACTCACCCAGCAATACTCTCATAAATTTCAACATTCACCATCATATTTTCATCAATCTTCAATATTCCAGCCCCTTCAACTGATTCCTGTTCTTCCTTTTATAGGGCCGCGACTGCAGGTGGAAGAGGCGGGCAGGGTAGGAGCATGGCGGAGCGGAAATGGCGGAAGCGGCAGTTGCAGAACCGCCGGGGGTTGGAGCTTTGAAGCATGTGGCGTAGGATCGTGGGCGGTAGCCATGCGGGAGTGGGGCAGCGTTGATGTCGGGAAGCTGCGGTTGGGAGCTGCCGATCCGAGCCCTAGACTCGCGCGAACGGGGAAGATGAATAGTGCTCGCCTCGTTCTGAATCGGGAGAGGAAATGAACCGGGGGGAACTGTGCAGGGCCGGCTGCTTAAATGCTGAACTGCTTTCTATGTATATATCTATATATATATATATATATGTAATATATATATACTTATATATATAATTTTTTGTTAAACATTAAGTAAACAAACAATCCGCTACCCGCGCAGGCGTGCGTTACACACAAAGTTCAAACTGAAATTTTGCCAAAATATCACGCAAAATTAATTTTAAAATGCAATAAAACAATTCAGGTTGTCAGAAACCCGGTCGGGTGAGACGTCGGGTATCATTGCGTCGACCTGACCTATGTTGGTTTCCACCAGGGAGGTTACGAGAATGAAAAATAAAAATGAAATAAACCGGGACGTCGCACCTCGGGATCTCGCGACGTCGCACCGCGAATAATTGGCGATTCTAGATTCACTCACAAAATAAACAATACTGAAAATGAAAGCCCCCGTTCCTATTTATAGTGAGAGGGGCGGTTGGGCACCCAACATGAACAACTGTGATTGGCCGTTACACAGTGTCCAATACATGCCCAAATAAAAAAAGCATGATACATATAAATACTAAAACGGCACTTCGGACGCATTCGTGGTCTCAGATCATCAATCCGATCAACACCTCCTGCGCGAATACACAAATGCGGGCTCCGCCGAATAGCGGTCCATAGTCCGTCTTCGATCCCCATCTGTTTCCTTATTTATCTTTTATTGAAAACGGTCTCAGTAACTCAAAATGGATTTGAATCAACCTCCCTACTCTCTCTTAACCCTCCTTGCAACTTTATTATCCCACAACCCCCCTTGTTACCCATATTTTACGCCTTGCCAAACTCCCCTCCTTCTTGTTTCCTCATTTTTCATTGATAAATGATTTGTTAACCCACGATGTGATTGGATCAGCTTGGCAACATCACTATCCACTCCATCTGTAATGAGGAGTGTCCGCACTTCATTTTCCATGGTCGTTGACTCATGATTAGAAGGATTTTACTCATTTATTTATCTCGTCTTCTGTCTTTTTTGATTGCGGAAGGTGTTTACAAAATTGTTATCACATTTTCATCAACACATTGTCAAATCACTGACTAAAACATTTTAATTTAAAGGATCCAGAGTAACCAAAAGATCATGATCATGGACAATCCATGGAAAGGAGGATGTGCAACAATATTACACTTGCCTTGATCAACCATTTTGCTATGAGGGTCATTGGAAGTCTACTGTTAATAGTCATTTTCCATCATATATTCATGTTTCATTGTTTGTAATTTTCGTAAACATTGATTTCCTAAGCAGATTGTTGATACGGTAGGAAATAATAACAGCATTATCTTTGCAACTTGATAAACAATTATTTATCTATGAGGAGGCCTTTCTCCTAAGATGTCCTAAGTGCCCTCAAAGAATAAAAATAACCGTACAGACAAATTACAGATTAGACAAACCGGAGTAATAATTATACTTACAACCCATGCCATGCACATTTTATGACGTGAAAAGCTTATTTCTCTATTTTTTTTCTTTTCACAGCAGTAGCAACTTGATTATGCACCATGCTTATGTAATGTTTACACTTTGAAGGCCAAAATTATGTAATTTTGTCAAATCTTTGCAAATTTGCAAACTTCCATATTGCAGTATATGATGAATGTTTCATATAGCAATGTCACTCCCTGATCCTCTACAGGATCATCCTGGGCTGCTGTATTGGGAAAAAGAGAAGGCTTAACTTTGCCAGCAGACTTGTATCTGGAAGGTTCAGACCAGCATCGTGGTTGGTTCCAGAGTTCCTTGCTCACCAGCATTGCTACAACTGGTATTTTTCAAAACTCTGCATATATCATCAATGTATGAATTTTGACAGTTATTCTATCGCCAAGACATTTACTCTCTTGTATCATTTGTGCTGTACAACTTAAAAGATTGATACATGCATACAAACTAAATAAACCATTGCATGATCATATTTATGTTATATAAGCACATATAAAGGCGTATACAGAACTGCATGTGAATGTAAAGGTACATCCAAATGTAGACTCATATATACTATACATGCATGCACAAATGCATGAAGTGCACCGGCACCTCTTGTTTTAACTAGGTAGCTATTGGGAATCATTGCTTAACAAAATTTTCCTATTATATCTTTTGAAGTTTTAAGTAGTTTGACATAGATTACTCTTCATATTTTTTAGGCCACTAAGCTTAATAAGAAGATAGATTTAGCCTTCTTGAAAGGCTTCCATCCCCAACTCTCTCTCTCTCATTTCCTCTCTTTTTCTTTTTTTGCTTGTTCACCCTTTTGATTCTCTAATTCAATGAGCAAAGACAGGCGACTGCTGGGCGAGCAAGAGAGATGATAGACACCAATAATGAAACTCAATATAATATAAAATCATATTTTTTGAAATGCTTGAGGGATGATTTTTTTGTCTTATTCTACATATATAATTCTTTTTAATAAATTTCAGGCAAGCCTCCCTATTCATGTGTCGTCACACATGGGTTTGTATTAGATGAGAAGGGCCTAAAAATGAGCAAATCTGTTGGTAATGTTGTTGACCCTGAAATCATCATTTCTGGAGGAAGCACTAAGGTTTGTTGGTTGACAACAGAGGTTCTTCTAAGCTCCAGTGTGGATTATGATAGTTTTTGTTTCTTAATATGATTTTTACAGGATGGACCTGGTTATGGAGCTGATGTTCTCCGCCTTTGGGTATCTAGTGTAGATTTTACTGGTGATGTCCTAATTGGGACTCAGATACTCCGTCAGATGTCTGATATATATAGAAAATTGAGAGGAACACTTCGATATCTTCTATCAAATCTCCATGATTGGAAAGTATGTACATTTTCCGATATTTGTTTGCTGCGCTTCTGTTTCCCCTGTTTAGTTCCCCTGAAAGTTTCTTTCTTTAGGAGTTCATTTATCTTTTTGCTGGATGCTGTCTTCTATCTTTTAAGCCGTCTTAATGTTTTAATTGGTTCCATGTTTTACAGCCAGGATATTCAATTGCGTATGATGATCTCCCAAAGATTGATCAACATGCATTGTTCCAGCTAGAAAATGTTGTTAAAAATGTCAAGGATGGTTATGATAATTATCAGTTTTACAAGATATTCCAGGTAGATTTCTAATTCAGAGTCCAGTTTTCCCAGTAATTTGCGAAGTTTGAAAGTTAATTAGTGTCTTTCTGTTGGAATAACTGATTATTCTTTGACTCAAACTCCTATTTGCATGTTAATAATTTTGTGTTAGTAATTATTATTATATTTAATCATGTTAAAATTATCGAGTCGATTTCGGTCTTGTAGCGTCTTTATGTGTTTGAGGTTTAGTCCCACACCATCTATCAGTGTTATATATCTTGCTCTAATTCCTATATATTGCCTCTAAGTGGATGAATAAAAGCATCAAACATTTCTTTTCTCTACTATTCATCATGGTATCGGAGCCCCGGATCTGAAACCCTAATTTTTTTTCGTGTGGCTGCCAAAAGCTTCTACCTTTTTTTCCTCTTAGTCAAGCCGCGCCTGGGCTCCCGTCTCGTGCTTCCTCTCCCGCTCCCGTCGACGGAATCAATGTCAGATTCCATTAATGGGAGCGGATCTTGGCCCCCTCACCGTTTGTGCTCTTCGCTTGATCCCGTCTTCTTTGTCGAAGCACGTCGTGCCCCCTTCTTCCCCCATTCTTCTCCCGTGCCGATGATTTCGATCCCGTCTCCGTCGATCGATGGTGTCCCGCACCCACGTGGAGTTGTTTCTTCACCGGCCGGAAGCCATCTTCTACGGCTGCGTCTTCTGCGCCTATTTTTTCCAGCGACATCGTGCAGTTACCTCGCCTATGTTTGACGATGATTATTCCCATCGATCCTCTCCTTCGTCGATCTCACTTGCTGCTACTCTACTGCGCCTGTTATCCCGTCTTCCAGTCGAGCCCTGCTGCTGCTGTGCCCGAGCCTCTTCTTCTTTTTGGTCGAGCTTTTGGATTCTCCCTGTGCTTCCTTTCTGATGGTGCTCCTCTGCTGCCGCTATTCTCCTGCAGTAGGTCTCCTTCTGGCTCAGTCTCTCTGCTCGCCGGGGATATGGATCCCGCTGCTTCTCTTCTCTCGTGGATGATCCTGCAGCTGCTCTCGTGGACGATGCTTCTCTTTGTGTTGGGCTCCCTCTTCTGCTCGCCGCTGCTTGAGCCTTCTCTTGATCGCCGCTGCTTGAGCATTATGCTCGCAGCAGTTTGTGCCTTCTACTCGCTTCTGGCTTGTGCTCGTGCTTTACTCGCTGCTTATGGGATCGTGATCTTGCCGGCTGCCGTTTTCCATAACAGTTTTATGTTATGTTTTTGTGTGTGGGTCGTGCTTATGTATAATGTTTGTGTCTTGTCTTAGTGTCATGCCTTCTCGCACGCGTTATCCACGTGAGGAGCAGTGTTGGGATGAAAGCAACTGAGATGATCTTTCCCGATTTTTTCGCGTTTGTTCCACACGGTCTACAGGTTATGTCGTATGTGTCTCCTCATGTTTTCTTTTGATTGGTCGTGTGTTGGGATACAACTGAAGTTGATTGTTTTAATCTCAGCGGGTTGTGTCGCGTGGGACCGTGTTGTGCGGGAATGTGTCGTGTGGGACCTTCCTTTTGTGCGGATTATCCCCAACGAATTATCCCCGGTTACCTGGTTGATGATTGACTCCACATCTTTCGTTCTCTTTTGCATGTTGTGTGCGTAGGTGATGTTAGTTGACCGATTTCCAGCGAGTCCACGTCGTGTGTGGGTCCTGCGTCCTGTGTGTGCCAACGTCGGGTGTGCCTATGTCCCCGTCTTGATTCCCCGGTTTGGAATTTCCCCCAGTGGCTCGTTTGATGTTTTGTCCCACATCTCCTACCTCCATTGCCGTTATTTGATGCGTCCAAGTTGAAGGGTCCCCCCTTCAGCTTGAGGGGGAGTGTTGGAATTATCGAGTCAATGTCGGTCTTTTAGTATCTTTATGTGTTTGAGGTTTTGTCCCACACTGTCTATCGGTGTCATGTATCTTGTTATAATTCTTATATATTGCCCTTAAGTGGATGAATAAAAACATCATGCATTTCTTTTCTCTACTATTCAACAAATCACAATAGACTAAATGTTGATTTAAGGTGTTTGATTTTAGAACGATACTTTTGACATAATTCGTGCTTAGCTATCAGTGTATACTGACTATTGAATTACTTCATTTTCCCTTCATGAAATTTATAAAGCTTGGATCCTCCTTCACTAATTTCATTGAATTTTAAAATAACATTCTTCAAGAACTCCATTCCATTGATATTGTATACTAATTTATTTCTTAGGAATAAAATGATGCAGTCACCTGACCTTGGTTAGTGTCTTCCCGTTGTTCAGCCTCATGTTGATCAACTTCTCACTCAATGTGTTTTTTTAGGATTGAGCAATACGGGCTTAAATTGAAATTTCTAAATATGAATGGATTCTATTACCTAATAACCACCTGCAATCTAAAAGATTTGATAATCAAATAAACTTATCATACTCATCTTCCAATAGCTTTATAATTTCGCCGGGACACTTTTTTGTTGGTCATCCACCCTTTAATTTACCTAATAGTGCTTCCTTCAATTTTAAAAGATTTGATTTATGTAATTTACATTATGTGACCAGCAAACTTACTAAACACCGTGGACTCTTTTTTCCCCTTTATGCAATATAGTATTCTAACAGTATTTTCCTTTGGTTCATACAAATGTCTTTTGATCATTTTGAATCCTTAATATTTTTGGTGCCCGATGGTTTGAAACTTCAACCGATGATTACACTAGAATCACATGAATTATCCGTTCGATAGAAAAAATATGAAGTAAAGAAAAAAACATTGATCATGCCTAGCTTGATACAAAAATAAGAGTGATGGTGATCCATTGGAGTTGACTCGCCGCAAAGAGGGACCCACGCTCGTGTACTCGCGCAAGAGGACTTGATCCGATAGGCGATCCGACTCCACGGATGCGTCCGAATGACCATTCAACTATTTTTTTCATATATTGTATCACTATGTTTTAATTTTATTTCTTGTAATTGGGCCCGTCGCATCTCCGGCCAATCATGGCCATTGATGTCGGGGTTCCGTGGTATTGTTCTATTATAAATAGAGGGTATGGGGGCTGCTAGAGCGCATCACAGATTTTGGATAAGTCATTCTCGGAATCCTGCGATCCCCTCACGATGACTACTCAGTGACGCCCTAGGTGTCGACTCCTAGGTGGTTTCCTGCATCCCTAAGGTGTATCCCCCCTTCCATAACCTTCTTCTCCCCCAAGCCCTAACCAACCCCCCATCTCCTCTTAAATCCCTAACCGCCTTTCCCTTACTTTTCTCACACCCAACAAATATAGCCGAGCCTTTCCCCTCCCGTTCTCACACCATGAGGCAGATTCAAGCCTTTCCCCTCCCGTTCTCACACCTAGGAGGCAGATCCAACTCTTCCCCTTACTGTTTTCACACCCAACAAATAGATCCAACCCCTCAGACTCCTCCAGAACCCCCAGCCGCCCATTCCCTTCTAGTTTTCCCCCACCATCATGCCTATCCGACCCCTCAATCTCTTCTATATCCCCCAGCAGCCATTTACCTCCCGGTTTCCTGTCCAGGAAACCATTCTCAGCCACCTGTGCCGCAATCCCGAACTGAAACCTACTCCGGACAGCCACTACATCGCATTGCGTCACCGGATCTCTCCTTCCATGGAAGCTCCCATGCTTTGTGAGTTGTTATTTGTTGTGTGGATCTTGCTTTTTTAAATTAAAATATGGTGTTGTGAACTCGCATTTGTTTGGATATTTAGTATTGTGGAACTTCGCTCTTGATGCACTTGTGAGTTACAGGAAGAAATCATTCACCATGCGCTTGTCTTTGGCCCTACATGTGGAGGATATCATTGCTTGCTAGCCCAAAGAAGATTACTTTTTGCTTGTCTATTTATAATTGTGTTGGTTACTGTTTATGGGCACTTTCTGATTATTGTCGTTTTCCCTTGCATGGTTGCATTGTATTTAGTGTTAACGTCATAGGGTCAACATCTCACCACCCACTATGATTGCATTGTAGTTTCACACCACACACCCTACCCTACATCAAAGAGAATGGGTGTCGAGGTAGAGAGAATATATTTGCAATATGTCTTGACGATGATGCATGTTCAAGGATAATTCTTTTTTTCTTTGACAATTTTTGATAAAGAAATACTCTATTTTCAATGTGTTTAGTCTTTTTATGAAAGTCTACAATTTTAGCAATATGAATTAAATCTTTATCTTCACAGTAGAGAGTGGAATGATGTGCGAGGAACTCCAAGATCAATATTAAAGGAGTTGAGCTTGGACTCAATGAATCCGCCACTTTCTGCCCACCGGCCATCCAGATTCTAACATCGATGTCGTGAGATGCCATCCTCGCGTGCAAGCACCACTTATTTCCAATACATTCCAATTTTATCTTCCCCAACTAATCCACCGACAACTTCCTTCGATGTTGGCCATATTTACATCACTTCCAGTAAGTCGCTCTCAATCCGCCAAAGTACTCTGCAATTTCACCAACCCTCTTATTCATGCCCTTCAACCTCTCAGTGGCTGTCCGTAGAAAAGCATCTCTTTGCAATTAAGATTATATCATTGGTAATTATTTTACTAAAAGAGTATGTTTTTGAAATGAACTTGTTCTGTAGTTCAAGATCAAGGGACTTTGGAGGTTGGGTACGTACTCGCCATTAAAGTAGCTTACTCCAGAAATGATATTTTTTATTTCTTGAAGAAAAAGCGCTTTATGACTTTATCCAAGAGATTAGGAATATATTTTGTAGGATTGTCAACCCCCTAATGGATCCCCAATCGCATGATTGGGAAAATGGAATGAGAGTGTGATTGATAAAGAGATGTATTCAATGTTGTAAATATCGGATGCTAGGCGACTTATCAGATTGAGTTCTTAAATGTTGAATGTTGGATGTCGGAGACATGTCAGAGATATTTTAAAATATCGGATTTTCATGTCTTATAATTTTTTTTTATTTTTATGTATTCTAACTATAATTATATGTTATAAAAATAAAATAATAATATAAAAAATAGATAAAAAATAAATCATTTATATTACGGAATATAATTGAATAGTATCTAAAATAACATATTATTAATAAATACAAAATAATGCATTCTAATATATATTTGATAATATATAATAATTTTATTTTGATAACAATAAGTTTATTGCAAATAAAGAAGATTTAAAAGTAAAAAAACATTGATTGATTATAAGTCTTTTCAAACTTAGAAATTTATATTAAAGACATGCAAACAATCAAGTAATAAATGTATTAAGTATTTTCTTATTTTTTGTAATATAAAATTAAAAAAACAGTGAAACAATTATACAAAATTGGTTGTAAGAATAAAACGTTAAAAAATCGAAACAATAAGTTTAATCGATTTAAACATACATAATATAATATTTATAGACGATTTAAACATATATTATTAGCCTGCTAATTTAACAAAAAATAAAATAGCAGGTGATATATTTAAAAGTAACGTCGGCCGATATATTGGAAAAAATCAGACACGTCGGCCTATATTTAACAAAAGGACAATCAATATTTTTAGAAAAACATGTCCTTTTTCCCTAAAAATGACATGTCGGGAGACATGTCGGAAATGTAAGTGGACATTTAAAACAATGGATGTATCAGAGTGTCACAGGTCAGTTTATGCATGATCATAAAGAGAAATAACTATAAATTCTTCAGAGAATTCTCTATTATCCTGATGATATACTGGTTTTGTGAATGTTGTTTTGGAAAGACAAGATCTTATTCTGTATACCAATACGGGTGTGATAGGGATCAACTGGGCTTTTCAGAGGACGAGGTTTTGGGCTCGTTCAGGACAAATTTGTCACATGCCATATTTGACATCATATGATGGACGATCTGAGTCAAAAATTACGTTTAAAGTGACACTTACATATTTCTATGGTTTTTTATTTTATTTTAGTATTTATATTTTGAGAGATCTGAGGTGCTCACTATGGTTTCCCTAGAGTGGTTTTTTCCTTGAAGCAAATGCAAGGCTTGTTTGGAGGCCATCATATATTCATATATTTTGAAAATTTCAACCTTGATCTGCCGGTCAACCGCTATGGCGACTCCTATGTAATATCATTCCTGAGTTTTTTCTTCTTTCTTGAATTGCTCGCGCCCTACTTACTCCTTTATATAGCTAACACCCCCCCTTCTTGCCCTAATACCCCACAACTAAACCTCTCCCAATATCACCCACACCCTTGTAACTCCCTCCCAACATCAGATGCAACTCCCCAGCCCCACTTCCTTCATACCTACCCACTAACAGGCCTTCCTAGTGCATGAACGAACTCTTCTCAGCCCAACCTATCCATTGGTCTCAGCACAACCTATTCATGGTTAACCAAAATGATATTCACAGGCCTAAATGGTTTGAGATGCGGTTAAAATCTCAGGTCGCCCCAGGTGGGTGAGATCTCCTGCACTCGCCCCAGGTGGGTGAGATCTCATGCACTCCCCCCAGGTGGGCGAGATCTCTTGTACACGCCCCAGGTGGGAGAGATCTTCTCTACTTGCCCCAGGTGGGTGAGATCTTCTCTACTTGCCCCAGGTGGGCAAGATCCTCTCTACTTGCCCCAGGTGGGCGTGATCTTCTCAACTTGTTTCAGGTAGGTGAGATTTTTTAAGCCGTCCTCAGTCATCTCTGATCTCGACGAATTACGGGTTATACACTAACGGTTATATTATTATGAGCCTTTAGGTCTTGAGTTGACTTTTATCGAGTCGAGTTGTATTAGTCGAGTGTACGAGTCGAGTCATATCGAGTCCTGGTTACAGGTTATTAGCGTCCTAGTGTTTTAATATTTTACACAATTTTCTTTATATTTGGTATTTACATTCATGCCATCAGGATCCTATATATAGCCCCTCTTTGGTCTTTTGTGTGAGATATCAAAAGAATGAAATCAATTTCTTTTTTTCTCTCAGGCTCTTCCCTCTCTCGAAAGTCTCTTCTTTCTCCATTTCTAGGGTTAGGGTTGAGCACAGTTCCCCTTTCTTCCTCTTTCCTCACATTCTCTGCGGGTTGAGTTCAACTCCCCCTTGTATCTCTGCCTCCACCACCACCTCCGACGAAGTCCCAAAATAGGCATATATCAAACTTTCAGCGCACCCCAAGATCTTGTGGTGTCGCACCACAATGTGATTGTCAACTCTGAATTCTTTCACAAGGCCAACAATTCCGCATAATAGATGTCATCTTCTCTTATTTATATTAAAAGACTAACTAGGGAACCCGGCGTAAATGAGTTTGATTGACCGTTACTCCCGATATCCGATCACTACTTAATAAATGTTCAAAGATTTTAAAAATACCGGGAGAGTTATAAAACAAGGCTCCAGAATCGATCGGGGGCTCAGATCGAAGATCCGTTCAAGATTTCCTGCACGAATACACGTGAGAGGATCCCGCCAAAGGGGTGTTCTGTGACCCACTCTCCACCATCAATACTTGTAACAGCCCGATTTTCTTCCTCTTTATAATAATCAATAGTAATAATAAATATAATAAAAAAAGACTTATAAACCTTATAACCCGAGCCCCCCCTCACTCTACGGTCCAAATCCTGCAGGTCCCGATCCCACCTCCCGACCCCGACGCCGACTCCCCGTCCCGATTCCGCCTCCGACGGCGTCCACTGCTCCCATCGCCGCTTCCCGCCGACGATTTCATCCCCGTTGCTTCCTCCTTCTCCTATGGCCGACGATAACAACAGTAAGCTGCCCTCCTCCTTCTCCGACCGGTGAGGGTAAGGCAAAACCCTAGTTCTCCCTTTCTCATTTCTCCACTTCCTCTCTTGGAAATAACTTGGATTTTCCTTTGTGACCTCGTCCAGGACATCGACTCTTCTCCGACAACCCTAACTCCCCGTTTCGGCCGGTGGATCTCTAGAGGAACTCCTAGGGTTTTGCCCGAAACCCCACTTCGTGGATTTCTGAGCCTAGATCTGGTCTCCTTGGATCTAACGGTGGAATTCGCTCCGAACCCTCTCCGATTTAGGGTTTCTGACGCCTAGAGCCGCCAAATTCTCGTTCCTTGTGGTAACTCCTCTCCCCTCACTCTCGAGTGAGGTAATTTCCTTCAAACCACCTTTTATGACAATTTTTTTGTAAATATTAAATGCCTGTGTAAGTGTAGAAATCCCGGTTATGATATTGTGTTCGCGTGATCTTAAAGCAGGTCAAAAGAATTTAAGATTCCTAAGCGCTTGCTAACACCGCTTAGCCGCCGCCATCCGTTCAGCTTTATCTTAAGGCAAGTAGAGAAATCTCTCTCGCTTGCAAACATGAAAAATCTATTTTTACTTCACTTTTTGTTATGAAGTAGACCCTTATAGACTGGAATCGTATAATTAATAACTTGTCCAAATTATTTATGAATCGCTGAGATTGTTTAATATCATATGCAAACATTGAGAGGAGAGTGTTGGTTTGGTGTGACACGTTGAATCGAGCACCCGCCTAGCTGGTAATAGAAACCATTAGGCGACTTTTGCAAGCACAGTTGTTGATAAGCCTTGCATCAATTTATACACTAGAATCCTGTACACCAAATGGCAACACCTTCACCCTTCATTGTTTTCTGCTTATGGTATGACAACTAGACTAAACTCCGGAGTAGGCTGTTAAAGTAAAAACATCGTGTTAGACATGATTACTTGTCTGGTAGTAGGTTTCTACGTGTAAAACTAGTTCACTGAGCTCTTGTTTCCCCTTCTTAATTTTGTGCAAGTTATTAATTTGAATCTTTATGTATTTTCATGTTCTGAGACATTTTCCTTCTGTTTGGATTTGCCTTACGGTTCGTGACTGCTCCATCCGGTTCCTGAGTATTCTTCTTCCAACTTCAACTTTGCTTGGATGTTTCATTTTGGTTTGATGTATCAACAGTTTTTATGTATTCTGTTTCAGTTACTGTTGGATTTTACTATTCATGTATTAGTTATCGTCAGACATTTTCTCTTGTATCGTGGACAACTTTTTAGGGTGAAACATTGTACTAGTTCATTTTACTTATGATATTTCTACATTTGTGCCTAGTTGTATTCATTTAGTTTCAGTACTGCTTGTGACTTCGTTTTTATAAAAGGAATGCATGCATAACAACTTTTTATTTATTTATTTGCGTTTTCCGCACCAATTTAAAATCAATTAAATCTCTTTCAAAAATAACAATTTAAAACTAGTTGTAGAATATCTGTTTCCGCCTTAGCAGACATGACTCCTCTCTGCATGCCTGTGACATCACGATCCGCCCAAAGCGCACTCTGATCTTATTAAGTCGGGTCGTGACAGTTTATATCAGAGGGAGGTTAACTTCTAAAAATAAAGTATTTTGAAAGTATTAAATATTTTGGAACTTTATTATGTAAATAAATATATACATGCATCATTGTTTCACTCACTTTGTCGTTGTCTATTGTTTGAGGCTGAAACATGCACACACTCACTCATAAGCATGAGTAGTATGCGTGCAAATGTTAAGGGAGTATGATCAAACTTAACATTTATATGCATATGAATTTCCACTAGGATATACACCGCTTGCAAATATTAAATTGTATGAGCGGTTTAATATTTTTAAGTGCGTGACATTAGAATCATGATGCACATGGCATGTTAAGTGATATGAGCACTTAACATGACATGTGTATATATTCATGAGCATTTTTAGGAATGCATTGTAGGCATAATTACATTGCATGCATACCATAACTCATTTCACAAGTGTTAAGTTAAGAGCAACAAATGACGATTGTACACACATGAATTTTGCAATCATCGTTCTATCGCACGACAATCTATCGTCGCATTTGCATTTGCATCACTATCACCTAGAGTTGTCCACTGAAAATGTTGTAACTATTACATGATTTACGTATCCAACTGCGTTAGAATGCTAAAACCTGTAGTCTCGACCCATTATGCTTAGCCTGGCTGTTTCTCTTGCTCAATTCTTTTATGTTTATTTTAGATGGCTCCTAAGCGATCACAGCGAAAGGAAGCTACTCCTTCTGCGAGGGAGGTCCCTAGAGATGAAACTGCCCATCTTTTGAGACAGCTTCTGGAGCGTGTCACCCGTCTAGAGGGGGAACGCCAAACTCCTGATCCAGCCTCTGGTTCCGGCAGCGCTGGGACGACTAGAGTAACTGTTACCACCACCCCTCCTGCACCTGGATCTGGAACCGGCTTGCCTGTTGGCACCATGGAGGTCCCACTCGTGCCAAGTCCGACTGCTCCCTCTGTAGCGATGACAGACACTCTGGCTTTCAAGAGACTAAATCCGCCTTCCTACAACGACGACCGTGATTACTTCGTGATCACTGAATGAATCTCCCAGATGAAGAAACACTTTGAGTATTCTGCAATTCCTGAGGCCCAAAAGGTTCTCCTTGCGGCCTATCAGCTGTCCGAGGATGCTTACACTTGGTGGCTTCATCGTCGCAGCCTCTCCGATTCTACCACCTTGACTTTGGAACAGTTCAAGGATGCTCTTATGGAGAACTTCCTCTCTTCTGTGAAGCGGGACAAGTTAGCTGAGAAGTTCCTGTCCCTTCAACAGTTTGGCAGGACAGTGACCGAGTATACGAGAGAGTTCTCCCGCCTATCCCTCCTTGTCGCGGAGTTCGTGCTAGATGAAGCCAAAATGATCAGCCATTTTGTGAAGGGACTTCGTCATGACTTCCAGCAGCATGTGGTAGCCCATGACGCCACCACCTACACAGCAACTGTGGGAGCCGCCTTGAAGGTGGAAGAAATTGGGCTGGATTGTTCTGCCAAGAAAGTCCAGCATGGCACCAACAATGCCGCAATATCCGACCTCAAGCGCAAGAGTGCTCCATCTCAGGAGCAAGGTCCCGTGTCTAAGGAGGTGTGCGCCTTCTGTCGCAAGGTGGGCCATGTTGCCCAAGTCTGCCGTTCTCTCCTGAAGAAGCAAAAGAAGGATATCCATGCTCCGCCGCCTCATATGACGCTTGCCTCTACCTCCATCGTTTGTGCGTACTGCAAGAAGTCGGGCCACCAGCTGAAGGACTGCCGTCGTAGACAACATGCCTGTTTCAATTGTGGGCTTGTTGGACACCTCAAGCTAGACTGCCCTATGAAGGAAATCCCGGTTCCCGCTCAGCCACTGCAGGCTGTCCCCGGAGCTCAGGACAGCGGAAAGGCCGTGCTGAACGTCATCACTCAGGGCGAGGCGCTCTCTTCGACTGACTTCATCTGTGGTACGTTTTGTGTAGAATTTTTAATTTTAATTTTTCTACATTCTAGAAAAAAAAACTGGTCTGCCTTAGTTTCGAATAATCTTGATTTGTGTTATGTTTTTCCCATTTTTAGGAAGATTTAGAGTCAAGAATAAGTGGATGCAAATCTTATTTGATTCCGGTGCATCACACTTTTTTATTGCTCGGCACATCGTGGACCTTCATAGTATGCCTACTTTGACACTTGAGGTCCCTTTCGAGATTTCTGTACCAGGTCATCTGCATCTCTCTACTAGAGGCGTTCTCAATTGCCCGATCCTGCCTAGAGAATTGCAAGTTTTCGCCGATCTCATAGTTCTGGAAATGTCAGAGTTCGACGTAATCCTGAGAATGAATTGGTTGGTCGCGTATCGAGAAACGCTGGACTGTGTGGCAAAGAGGGTCAATCTCAGTATTGATGACAAGGACGACAACGTTCATGTTCAGACCACCCGCAGCCACCTGAAGGTAATTCGTGCTATGCGCTCCACTCGCCTTCTCAGTCAGGGTTGTTCTGCTTGTTTCGTGTATGATTTATATTCGGATGCTGTCATACCGCAACTTGAGTCTATCCCGATTGTTTCCGAATTCCCTGACGTGTTTCCCGCCGAGTTGTCTGGAATGCCTCCCGATCGTGATGTAGAGTTCTTCATTGATGTAGAGCCTGGAGCACGCCTCATATCTAAAGCTTCATACCGTATGACACCTTGAGAGTTGGAAGAGCTCATATTGCAATTGGATGAGATGCTTGAGCGCGGGTACATTCGTCCCAGCTCGTCTCCTTGGGGAGCCCCCGTCCTCTTCGTGACGAAGAATGATGGTTCCCTGAGGCTTTGTATCGACTATCAGGAGCTGAATAAGGTTACCATCAAGAATAAGTATCCCCTCCCGCTCGTGGATGACCTCTTTGATCAGGTCATGGGAAGTTCTTTGTTTTCCAAGATAGATCTCAGAACGGGTTACCATAAGCTAAAGATAAAGGAATCCGACATCCCTAGGACAGCCTTCCGGACTCGGTATGAACACTTGAATTCTTGGTGATCTCTTTTGGGTTGACTAACGCCCCATCTGGTTTCATGGATATGATGAACCGTGCATTCTGTGAGTTCCTAGACAAGTTCGTCATCGTCTTCATAGATGATATTTTGGTCTACTCCAAGACTCGTGAAGATCATGCAGTTCATCCTAGACTCATCCTCTCTACCCTTCACCAGCATCAACTCCATGCGAAGTTGACAAAGTGCGAGTTCTGGCTGGATCGTGTTGACTTCTTGGGGCATGTCATTTCAGAGGATGGGCTATCCGTTGACCCCGCCAAAGTCTCCGTGGTTATGGACTGGAAGCGGCCTTCTACTGCTACCGAGATCCATAGTTTTCTTGGGTTGGCTGGTTATTACCGACGCTTCGTCAAGGGTTTCTCCTCTCTTGCCGCTCCTTTGACAAGGCTAACTCAAAACATGCGGGGTTCGAGTGGTCAGATTAGTGTGAGCGGGCCTTTTTTGAGCTGAAGCAGCGACTATGTTCCGCACCAGTGCTAGCTCTTCCGTCAGATGCGTTGGAATTTTCAGTCGACATTAATGCTTCTGGAGTTCGTTTGGGCTGCGTTCTGATGCAGGATGACTGTGTTATTGCTTATGGGTCGAGGCAGTTGAAAGTTCATGAGCGCAACTATCGCACCCATGATCTGGAATTCGCTGCAGTGGTGTTTGCCTTGAAGCTATGACGTCATTATCTCTATGGTGTGAAGTGCCAATTCTACACCGACCTTCAGAGCTTGAAGTACATTTTTGTTCAGAAGGACCTCAATCTTCGTCAGAGGCGTTGGCTCGAGTTTGTTTCAGACTATGACTTGCAGCTCACGTATGTTCCTGATAAGGCTAATTCAGTGGCAGATGTGTTGAGTCGGCAGGCTTCTGTTGCCGCTTGTGCACCATGTCAGCTATTCTTGCAGCCTTGATTGATGACCTCAACCGGATGGACATATCCATCGCCCCCGAGGGTCATGAAGGGGTTCCTGGTCCGTTAATGGGTAGAGCTGGTGAAGGATTTACAACACTCTGATCCCGCACTAAAGCGCATTCGCCGACAAGTTGAACTTGGGACTCTTCCGGATTTCTCCATCTCTGATGATGTTCTGCGTTTCCGAGGTCGACTCTGCATTCCTAATGTTCCTGAGTTACTTGATAGTATCTGCAGAGAAGCTCATGAGTCTCGCTCATCTGGGCATCCAGACAACAACAAGATGTATCATGACTTGAAGCAGATCGTTTGGTTGTCTGGTATGAAGAATTACATCGCTCGTTTCATCTCTCAATGCCTTACATCCCTGAATGGAAGTGGGAAGATGTCTCTATGGACTTCCATCACTGGATTGCCTCGCACTCTGAGAGGGCATGATGTGATTTGGGTTATTGTGGACCGCTTGACTAAAGTGACACATTTTATTCCGTATTAGGAGGGTCATTCCACTGAAAAGATGGCTCAGATTTATGTTTCAGAGATTGTTAGACTCCATGAGATTCCTCTGCGAATCGTTTCTGATCGTGACTCGAGATTTGTATCGCATTTCTGGAAGGGATTTCAGCAAGGTTTGGGCACTGATCTCAACCTAAGCACTACTTACCACTCGACGATTGATGACCAGACCAAGAGAGTTAATCAGATTCTTGAAGATACGCTACGTTGTTATATTTTGGACTACAATGGAGCTTGAGATGAACATCTACCCTTGGTTGAATTCGCCTACAACAACAGCTATCAAGAGAGACTCAAGATGGCCCCCTTCGAAGCACTGTACGGGCGTCGCTGTAGGACCCCTCTCTACTGGTCAGAGGTTGGTGAGAAGGTGGTGTTGGGCCCGGAGTTACTTCAGGAAGTGGAAGAAGCCATCAAGAAGACTCGTCTTCAGCTCAGTCGTGCCATTGAGAGACAGAGAAAGTATGCAAATCAGCGCCGCCGTCCGTTAGAATTTGTCGTGGGTGATCAAGTGTTTCTAAAGGTTTCTCCTACTCATGGGGTGAAACGGTTCAGTCGCCATCATAAGCTCAGTCCGAGGTTTGTGGGACCGTACGCTATCTCAGAGCGTGTTGGAGGATCTGCTTATCGTCTGGAGCTACCTGCTTCTTTGGTCGGTGTCCATGATGTTTTCATGTCAGTCGGCTTCGGAAATACATCCACGATCCTAATCGTGTTCTCGAAGAAGTTCTAGTGATTTCTGATGCCAATCTGTCTTATCCGATCGAACCCTCGAAGATCGTCGAATATCAAGAACGCAAGCTTCGCAAGAGGACCATTCTGATGGTAAAGGTACCTTGGGTGCATGACAAGTCTTATGAGTACACTTGGGAACTCGAGTCTGACATACACAACAAATACCCGCAACTCTTCTCTTAATCTTGGTACATCTCTGAGTCTGACTTTCTTGTTATTTCAGTATCTTTCATGGTTAGCTTTCATGCGTTAATCTGCAAAGTTCTGTTTGAAGTGTGTCGTCTGAATCTGGGTTGTTTTTGTCCCATTCAGAGAATTCTCAGGAAAGTTTCGGGACGAAATTTCCTAAGTAGGGGAGAATGTAACAACCCGGTTTTCTTTCTCTTTATAATAATCAATAATAATAATAATAATAAATATAATAATAAAAAAGACTTATATGCCTTATCACCCGAGCCCCCCCCCCCCTCACTCTCACGGTCCAAATCCCGCAGGTTCCGATCCCGCCTCCCGAACCCGACTCCCCGTCCCGATTCCGCCTCCGACGACGTCCACTGCTCCTGTCGCCGCCTCCCGCCGACAATTTCATCCCCGATGCTTCCTCCTCCTCTGGCCGACGATAACAGCAGCAAGCCGCCCACTCCCTCTCTTGGAATTAACGTGGATTTTACTCCGTGACCTCGTCCACGGCAGCGACTCTTCTCCGACAACCCTAGCTCCCTGTTTCGGCCGCTGGATCTCTAGAGGAACTCCTAGGGTTTCGCCCGAAACCCCACTTCGTGGATTTTTGAGCCCAGTTCTGTTCTCCTTGGATCTAGCGGTGGAGTTCGCTCCGAACCCTCTCCGATTTAGGGTTTCTGACACCTAGAGCCGCCAAATTCTCGATCCTTGTGGTAACTCCTCTCCCCTCACTCTCGAGGGAGGTAATTTCCTTCAAACCACCTTTTATGTGAGTTTTTTGCAAATATTAAATGCCTGTGTAAGTGTAGGAATCCCAGTTATGATATTGTGTTCGCGTGGTTTTAAAGAAGGTCAAAAGAATTTAAGATTCCTAAGCGTTTGGTAACACCGCTTAGCCGCCGCCATCCGTTCAGCTTTACCTTAAGACGAGTAGAGAAACCTCTCTCGCTTACAAACATGAAAAATCTATTTTTACTTCACTTTTTGTTATGAAGTAGACCCTTATAGACTGGAATCGTATAATTAATAACTTGTCCAAATTATTTATGAATCGCTGAGATTGTTTAATATCATATGCAAACATTGAGAGGAGAGTGTTGGTTTGGTGTGAGACGTTGAATCGAGCCCCCGCTTAGCTAGTAATAGAAACCATTAGGCGACTTTTGCAAGCACAGTTGTTGATAAACATTGCATCAATTTATACAGTAGAATCCTGTACACCAAATGACAACACCTTCACCCTTCATTGTTTTCTGCTTATGGTATGGTAGCTAGACTAAATTCCAGAGTATGTTATTAAAGTAAAAACATCTTGTTAGACATGGTTACTTATCCGGTAGTAGGTTGCTACGTGTAAAACTAGTTCACTGAGCTATTATTTTCCCTGCTTACTTTTGTGGAAGTTATTAACTTGAATCTTTATGTATTTTCATGTTCTGAGACATTTTACTTCTGTTTGGATTTGCCTTAGGGTTCGTGACTGCGCCGTTCGGTTCCTGAGTATTTGTCTTTCAACTTCAACTTTGCTTGTAGGTTTTATTTTGGTTTGATGTATCAACAGATTCTATGTATTTTGTTTCAGTTACTGTTGGATTTTACTATTTATGTATTAGTTATCGTCAGACATTTTCTCTTGTATCGTGGACAATCTTTCAGGGTGAAGCATTGTACTAGTTCATTTCACTTATGATATTTCATTATTTCTACCTTTGTGGCTAGTTGCATTCATTTAGTTTCAGTACTGCTTGTGTCTTCGTTTTTATAAAAGGAATGCATGCACAACAACTATTTATTTATTTATTTATGGTTTCCGCACCAATTTAAAATCAATTAAATCCCTTTTAAACATAATAATTTAAAACTAGTTGTAGAATCTCTGTTTCCGCCTTAGCATGCATGACTCCTCTCTGCATGCCTGTGACATCACGATCCGCCCGAAGCGCAATATGATCTTGTTAAGAAGGGTCGTGACAATCCTTCTGTTGAAACTGCTGCTGATCTCCATCACGGGGCAGAACTAATGGCCATGCATGACAAAGTATTATGCAATGAGAGATACTTCTTGAACCTATATGGGCCAGCTCTAGTCTTTGCCGGATGCCTTTAAGTGCAGACTTTTCGCCATCACTCTCAAGGAGAAGGCGAGAGAGTGGTTCCACCAGCTACCGGCCAACTCAATCTACTGTTTCGAGGATCTGCGCCGGAGGTTCATGTTGAGGTTCACCACTTACAAGAAGATGAAGAAAGAGTCGGAGTCCCTGTTCCATATCAAGCATGTGGTGAACGAGACCTTGGGGAGCTACGTGGACCGGTTCCCGGAGGAGGTCACCCAGATCCAGGAGATGCCAGGGCATACCTTGATGATGACCTTCACCCTACGGCTGCAGCAGGGTTTCTTCAGGATGGAATTGAAGAGAGTGCCGCCTCTCTCCTACGAGGAGCTAATTGGGAGGTCGACAAGGGAGCAGCAGCAACAGGTGAGGAGAGCCGAACCTCGGCAGAGGGAGCAGCAGCAACAACACCAGCCCAGGTGGGGGCGTCATGAGCAGAACAACCGACTCGGCTGGGGGCAGATGGAGTGACAAGACCAATGCCAGTGGAGAGGTTTTCACGGAGGAGACTACCGCTAGGGGGGCCAGGGCCAGTTCCACCCTCCAGGATGGAGGCAGGGCCAGAGGCCTCTCCCCGATCAGCACCAGGCAATGACAATAGCCATGCAGAGGCTGAGAGATCAGCAGAGGAGGAGAAGGGAGGTCAGGGTGGAGTTACCCTACTGTGACTTTCACCAGTAGGAGGGCCATGCTACAGCCACGTGCCTGTAGTTCCTCGAGTTGAGAGGAAACAGGGAGCAACAACAGCGGCGGGACCGTTAGGAGGTGCGGATTGAGGATATCCTGCCTCAGGCAGAGGAGGACAGGTGTGAGGACCGGGCCGATGTGGGAGCCCGGGGAGGGATCGAAGGAGCGTTGGCAAGCCTCCACACCATGTCTCGAAGGAGCGTTGGCTCCACATCCCAGACCCTATTTTCGGAGGAGAAGATCACCTTCTCAAGGAAGGACATGCCAGATCATGAGGATCTTTTCTGCGACGCGCTGGTCATCCAGACAGCGGTCGAAGGGTTTACTGTCTCCCGGATCCTCATTGACAACAGGAGCTCGGTCAACGTTGTCTTCATGAAGGCGTTTGACATGATGAAGGTAGAGGCCAAGAGGGTGCTGGCCTCGGACGGGCCCCTGATCGGATTCTCGGGTGAAAGGAAGGAGGTTGAAGGGGGAGTGAGGCTGCATGTCACTCTGGGGGGGGGGGGCAGTCCCGAAACTACAGGTTCGTCATTGTGGACGCCCTCAACAGTTACAACGCCATCTTCGGACGACCCCTCATCAGCGCCTTCCGCTGCGCCCCCTCATCCTTCCACCAATGCTTGAAGCTCAACGCCGAAGGGATTCAGGTCTGGGTCCGGGGTGACCCCAATGTGGCGAGGGAGTGCTACGTCCCCGCCGTGAACTCTATCTCTTGGCAGGAGGGAGCCTAGGAGATGGAGCGGAGGATGGAGGAGGCGGAGCAGGAGGTAGGTGGAGTGGAGATGGAGGTAGAGGAGAGCCGCACCCAGGTGGAGGTGGGCGGGGGGAGTCCAAGAAGAGCCGACCGAGGTGATGGCCGTGGAGGAGGCTGAGGAGGAGGTACTTGTTCCGGGAGAGGGGGGCGCGGGATAATCGGGAGAGCAGTCTCTTCTGGAGGCTGCAGAAGAGGTGGTGGAGATGGAAGTTCTCAACCTTGGAGGCAGGGTGGAGAAGGTGCGCATCAGCCGGGGGGCTGACCCCGGTGGACCAGGAGAGGATGCTGACATGCATCCAGAGAAATGTGAACATCTTCGCTTGGAGCGCAGCGAAGATGCCAGGAATCGATGCGGACGTTGCCTGCCACCGCCCCAACCTGGACCCAGAAGCTCGCCCCATCCAGCAGAAGAAGAGGTCCATCGCGGACAAGATGGCCGTGCCCATCAGGGAGGAGGTGGCCAAGCTCCTGAAGACTGACTTTGTATTTAAAATTCAATAACCCGGCTAGGTCTCCAATGTAGTCATGGTAAAAAAAGGAGACGGCCGGTGGAGAGTGTGTATTGATTTCTGTTTGCTTAATAAATCATGTCCCAAAGATTATTACCCGTTGTCTCGAATCGACGCGCTGGTTGACTCAGTCGTCGGTTTTCCTGTAATGAGTTTTTTAGATGCATTTTCAGGTTATCATCAGATCATGATGCACCCCCTCGATGTGAAAGATGTCTCCTTCATCACAGGGAATGAGTGCTACTGCTACAAGATGATGCCTTTTGGGCTGAAAAATGCAGGGACAACATACCAAAAGATGATGAATCGGGTCTTCCAAGAGCAGAAGGGGAGGAATCTCGAGGTGTATGTGGATGACCTGATGATCAAGAGCCGAGGGGTGGACTCCCACCTCCAGGACCTAGAGGAGACGTTCGACACCTTGCACAAATACAAGATGAGGCTAAACCCCTTGAAGTGTGTTTTCGGGGCCAGCAGGGGGAAGTTCTTGTGCCATCTTCTCACCCCCGCGGGAGTGGAGCCAAATCCCGACAAGGTCAAGGCGATCATGGAGTTTGGGTCGACTCGGAATGTTAAGGAGGTGCAGCGATTGATGAAAAAGTTGTCTGGGCTAAGCAGGTTTCTTTACCGGGCTGGGGAGAAGTGCTCTCATTTCTTCAAATCTTTGAGGGGAGGCAAGAAGTTCGAGTGGACTGGGGAATGCGAGGAAACGTTCCAGGCCTTGAAGAGACAGTTGACTCAGGCCCCCCTGCTTCAAGGGCCGAAGGAGGGGTAAAACCTATCTTTGTATCTCAGAGTCGGAGCAGAGGCCTTGAACTCCGTTCTGCTCCGGGAAGAGGGAAAGCAGCAGCTGCATATATACTACGTGAGCCGGGTCTTGAGGAAGGCAGAGCTCCGCTATCCTATCTTGGAGAAGCTGGCCTTTGCTCTGGTCATCTCGGCTCGGAGGCTCCGACCCTATTTCCAAGCACACTCCATCCGAGTGGTAACTGACCATCCCCTTCGCAATATCTTCGAGGGGGTGGAGCATTCAGAAAGGTTGGCAAAGTGGTCGGTGGAGCCGAGTGAGTTCGATATCTAATTTATTCCCCGCTTCTCGATCAAGGCCCAGACGATGACCGACTTTCTCGTAGATTATGTGGTCGAGGTGGCGGAGGCAGAACTCACTCGCCCGGTTCCCTGGAAGGTGATGGTGGACGGCGCGTCAGGAAAACATTCCTTGGGGGTAGGGGTAATCTTGGAGAGCCCGCAAGGAACGAGGATCGAGCAAACAGTGGCGGTGCACTTTCCCATCACCCACAACTAGATCGAGTATGAGGCCGCGATAGTAGGATTGCGCCTGGCCAGGGAGCTGGAGGTGCAAGACGTGGAGGTCCTCACTGACTCCATGGTGGTGGCCTCCCAAATCAATGGGGAATTTGAGGTAAGAGAACCTACTCTCCAATTATACTTGGCAAAGGTAAAGGGGGTCATCGGTATGTTACAAACCTTCTCCATCCGACATGTGCCGCAGGAGGAGAATGAGCAGGTTGATCAGCTGGCCAAGCATGGTCCCCAGGTGGGGGTACCATCACCGACCTGTTCTGTCCATCCATCCTAGAATGGGAGCTGATGGAGGTGGACCAACACCCCACGTGGATGGACCCGTTAGCAACATTCCTATCTATATGGGAGTTCCCGGAAGGGATGAACAAGAAGAAGTTCAAGCACAACTCGACATATTATCTTATGCATGACGGACAGTTGTACAGGAAGACTCTCTCAGGGATGCTGACACGTTGTGTGGCCGAGAGGGAGGTTCAGAGGATCTTGGAGGAGGTCCATTCAGGAGAGTGTGGAAGCCACTCAAGGAGCAGAACTTTGGAGGGAAGAATAGTCCGGCAAGGGTACTTCTGGCCGACCCTAAGTCGGGATGCCACAAAATTTACAAGGAAATGCCACAAATGCCAGCTGTTTGCCCCCCTCCAACTTCAACCGTCTCAGCGACTCAGGAGTATGACGGCCCCCTGACCCTTCGCCATTTGGGGGATGGATTTGGTAGGACCTTTTCCCTAGGCCAGCGGGCAGAGGAGGTTCTTGCTTGTCATGATAGACTATTTTTCTAAGTGGTTGGAAGTGAAGGCGCTGGCCAAGGTGACCTCCCAGGTAATCAGGAACTTTGTTTGGGGGGAGATCATTTGTCGACACGGGTTGTCGCAGGCCATCGTCACGGACAATGAGCCTCAATTTGCCAGCGCCGAGTTCATCAGTTTTTTGCGGGCAACTTGGGATTGACCTCATATATGTCTCGGTTCACCATCGCAGGAGCAACATGCAGGTGGAGGCGGCAAACAAGATCATTATGAACCTCCTCAAGAAGAAAGTGGAGAAATTGAAGTGTAGCTGGTTGGAGCAGTTTCCTTCGGTTCTCTGGGCCCTGAGAACTACTCCCAACACGGCCACATGGGAGACCCCCTTCAAGCTCTCCCATGGATGCGAGGCAGTGCTTCCCATAGAGTTCGAGGTCCGAACGCCTCGAGTGGTCGAGGCAGAGGTAGGCAGAGAAGAATGACAAGCTGAAAACGAGGAGCTACGGCTCTCCCTCGACATGGTGGAGGAGCTATGTGATCTCTCCGCCGTTCGACAGGAAGAGGTGAAAAGAAGAATGACTAAGTACTTTGACAAGCACGTCGGGGTCAAGCAATTCGCGGAATGAGAATTGGTCCTGAAGAAGGTAGATACGGCAGTGAGATCGACGACAGTGGGGAAGCTCAACCCTAACTGGGAAGGCCCGTACATTGTCGGGGAGGCTCTAAAGTCAGGAGGGTATCACCTCCGAGATGTGGAGGGCGAGACCATAAGTCATACCTGGAGCGGTGATGACTTGAAACGTTTCTATCCGTAAAAGCATGTACGTACCCTTACCTAATGAATATGAAATACTTCGATGCTCAAATTCTCTTTCAGGTCGAGTTTACGACAAGTATCCACCAAACCAAGTCATAAAATGCCCCAGCTGCCAGACTTCCATCTAGCTAGCGGGGTCGGAGATTGGTTGATTAAGGAAAGTTATCTCGCTCTGGGGTTAGGTCCCGGGATGCTCCCGCTGTCAGGCTTCCACCTAGCTGGCTGGGCCGGGATCCCCGTTGGACGTCATTATGACCCTGGGGCTGAGTCCGGTTGATGCTCAATACCCGCCGTAAGACTCTCACCTAGCTGATTGGGCCGGTGGTAGCGCCTGGAGGTTGGCCAAAGGAAAGTTATCTCGCTCTGGGGTTTGGTCCCGGGATGCTCCCGCTGTCAGGCTTCCACCTAGCTGGCAGAGCCGGGATCCTCGTTGGACGTCGTTATGACCCTGGGGCTGAGTCTGGTTATGCTTAACACCCGCCGTCAGGCTCTCAATTAGCTGATTGGGCCGGTGGTAGCGCCCGAAGGTTGACCAAAGGAAAGTTATCTCGCTATGGGGTTAGGTCCCGGAATGCTCCCGTTGTCAGGCTTTCACCTAGCTGGCAGGGCCGGGATCCCCGTTGGACGTCGTTATGACCCTGGGGCTGAGTCCCGAGATGCTTCCGCCGTCAGGCTTCCACCTACCTGACAGAGCTAGGATTCCCGGTGGACGTGGCAACATCTAAAGCCGGGACCCAGACATTCGAACTTCGGAGGCAGATCGCAGGGATAACAAGGAGTTGAGCCCGACAATCCCCAGGCGGGCTAAGGAGGGCGAACCGAGGCCCCGGCAGGTCGGCAGGCCGAGACTATGGTTTAGCGAGGCGAGCTCTCGGGACCCAATGCTCGGCAGAAGCGAAAGATCGATTGGCACTCATCTCACATCGACAGACTCCTAACGGCTTATATAAGGAAGAGAATTAGTCCCCAGCAGTACCGCCCAGCGCCAAAAAAATGACCAAGGCCGCAAGAACTCAGGCCACGTCGCGGCCTCGTGGGGGGCCAGCTCGCGCGAAGCCGAGCGACTCAGGTGCGAGTCGAGCCGGCTCATCCACTCTATCTCGCGAGCAACGTGGATAATCTGGACGGGGAGACGAGTCACCACTCGCGGGTAGGCTGCCTAAGATCCCTACATTTCCTAAGCTGTCCTGAAGGGACGCGCGATCTCGCTGACGGGACACTGGCCCGGAGGCAGCGAGCGGGAGGGCCGAACTAGGCCGCGAGTACGCAGAGATGCAAAAGTTTGAATACTTCGAAGAAACAGTATCACAAACAAGGACGAGCATTTCAGGAAAACATATTTCATTAATTAGAAAAGTTACAAGTTGGGGGCTCAGCCCGCGTTTACATTGAAACATAACAAAAAATTCGAAAGAAGCGCGACGCGGAGATTCAGCGAGGCGAGTCCTCGGGTGGCGAGCCCTCCTAAAGAGGTTGGTAGGACTCGTCGCCCGACTTTGGTACCAGAAGGAATAATTCTGGCACCACCTCGCTCGCCGAAAGACCCGCGCCTTCACTCGTGATGAGGCCGGCCCGCTGCAGAATCTGGAGAGTGTACTTCGCTGCCTTTGCAGCATTCTTCTGCATCATCTCCTCTAGCTCGTATTCGGTGTAATGGGCGAGCTGGCAGCTGCTGCTGGAGGGCGGCGGAGGAGCTGCTGCGGCTTCCAGTTCCCGCACCCGCGCTTGTAACGCCTGCTTTTCCTTCTCAAGGGTGGCGATCTGGAAGCCTAGGCGCTTGGCCGTCGCCGCATCCTGCGAGAAGAGAGACTAGGCTTGAGAAAAGAAGAAGTGCTCTTGAAGCACTAAGTGCGAGTTGCGGGACTTATCACCCCTCCCAGGTACCCGGCGAGGACGGCATCAGCTGCGTCCGTCCGCTTCTTCTGGTGGTCCGCTTCCTCCTGAGAGAGACAACGGGCCTCTTCCTTTTCATCAACGAGTTTCTGGAGCGAGGGGGCGTTCCGCTCCAGCTGCGTGCACCGCCTGCCCACCATATGGGCCAGCTCCAGGCTGCGGAGCTGGGCCTGTGCGCTCTCATGAACAAGTACTCGCGTAGCCTCCTCGTCGTAGATCGCGGCGTCTTCCCGCGCATAGAGACCGAACGAGAAGTTGTAAGTCTCCCCGCTGATGGTCTCCTGCTCTAGCCAGCTCGACAACAAGGTGGAGATGGAGGCCTGGTTCGCCTCCTTGTCCCATTGAAGGAGGGGAACACCAAGCTCGTCCAAAGGACGCTCGCCGGAGCCGAAGTTGCGGTGCCCTCTCGGCACAGGCTTAACAACGGGCTCCTCTCCTTGCGACCTGGAAGTGCCGGCCACCTCGCCAGGGGAGCCGTCGATCGAGGCGTTCGGGGGGGGGGGATCTTCAGTTGGCTGGTCCACCGGAGCCTTGCCCTTCTTCTGGGCTGTGGGAGGTGCGCCGCCCGCGGTCTTCGACTTCTTGGACGGCGACGACATGGGTTGTTCGCGGCCGGCCCGCTTCTGGGTAGCAGGGGTTGAGGTCTCGCGATGTGCGGTGGCCGCCGCCTCGGCACGGGCGAGCTCGCCAGAAGCGG
Organism: Platanthera guangdongensis; assembly: GCA_039583875.1. NCBI lineage: Eukaryota > Viridiplantae > Streptophyta > Magnoliopsida > Asparagales > Orchidaceae > Platanthera > Platanthera guangdongensis. The sequence continues at coordinate 151,687,885 of CM077165.1, forward strand.
CTCGCACACTCTCGTAAGGAGGGTGCAGGGGAATGTCTCGCTCGCCTGCAGAGAGAGAGAGAGAGAGGGAGAGTTATTACAGAAAAATAATGAGCTAAGTAAAAAGAAAGAAGTGCGAGTAGCTTACCTCCCCCAGGCGGGACGAGGGCGAGGCTGTCCAAGTTCCTGCGGAGGAACGCGACATCAAAGTTCTTCCCTTGGAAGAACCCGCATAGCTCGGCCTCATGCCCCCCATGCTAGGGGGGCGGTAGCTCGCCTCGCTAAGCTGGATCGGCGAGAAGGGGATGTTGCCGAAGTCGCCCTTGACGAAGACGAATTTCTTCAACCAGTTGTGGCTCTTATTTACTGTCTCCCGCACTTTGACGTGATTGCTGGAGAAGTAGGCGGTTCCGTTCTTGTTCGCCCGGAAGGAGAAGAACTTGTGGAAGACCGCAAGGCTGAACTCGATCCGCTTTTCCCGCAGGAAGAAGGCGAACCTGACCACGACCGCAATAGAGTTAGGGGTCATCTGGCCGATGACGACCCCGAAATACTTCAGTATTTGCCGGACCTCGGGTAATAGGTGAAGCCGGAGGCCCCCATAAAAGTGCGCTATAGGGATGACGAGTTCCTCTCCCGAGAGATCATTGATTTTCTCCCCCTCCCCGGGTCGCCTCGCCACAAAGCCTGGCGGAATGAAGTCGCCGATCGCGTCAAGGAATTTGGCTTCGGTAATGGCGGCGTAGGAGAAAGAGTGGTCGGAGAAGGTCCAGACGCATTTGCTTCGCCCGTCAGCGTCGCCGCCACCACCGCCCATCTCGCAGACAAATCGCTGAGCGGGATGCTGTAGTCCTCGCATAGAGCGGGCGAGCCGAGAGTCGCAGGAAGTAGAGAAGGAACAAAAGTCTTAAATACGGTAGGTAAGAAAGGGCGACATGACCTATTTATCGGAAGAAAAAAGGGCGGGAAAATGTCCTGTCGGTGGGAAAAGTGCGGATAACAAAAACGTGCCAGGACGCTTTGACATCCGGGCCCGCCACAGGTCTCTCTACTACGCTGTAAAGGTTATTCGGCAGTGAGCTGCGCTCACTCGCGTCCGCCCAAGAGGCGGGCGAGCCGCGACTCGCGCCCGCCGAAAGAGGCAGGCGAGTCACGCCGACTCGCGTTTGGTAGATGCCCCGGCTCGCTCCCGCCAAAGCTATTCAGGCGAGCAAGAGCTTCTCGCCCGCACTCGCTTAAAGAAAACTAAGCAATGACAAGCCATGAAGGTAATATGCAGCAAACATAAGCCCATCAGCGGGCAAGTGATCTCAAATAATTACAGACAAGTGTTCAATGTCCCAAGAAAAGAAGAATGAAATTTTGTGGCCCTATCATGTGGGCTGGTCCGGGGTACAGGTGCGACCCATGCATGGCGGTCAGTAGCGAGAAGGGGGGGGGGGGGGGTGGCTCAGTACTGGATCCATTTCCACCTACCCCGCCCCCGCGTCCCGGTTCGAGACGGCACGCAAGGGTAGTAGTACTCGCGAACCGCCGTTAATTCCCGTTGGGCCAGGTCGACCTGCTCCGTAGCGTGCCTGAGCCGCTCCTCTGCTCGCGTGATGTGCACCTCCGGAGAAGCAGTCTCGTCTTCGTCAGCTGGGCGCCTCATGCCCTCCAGTACCACGAACCGCTCCTCCGCTTCGGCCTTATCCTCGTCCACCCTGTCACAAACCTCCTGCAACAGCATAGCTTGTTTCTAAAATAACCGCGTTACACGCCTATTCATCCCCTCAGCGTCCTGCGGGTCGCCCAGATATTCCGAGATGTGATCTGTAGAAGGGGGAGGCGAATACCCCTCGCTGATGTCGGCATCGGATGCAGAGATCGCATGGAAGCCTGCATAAGGAGAGATCAGGAAAAGCAAGCAGTCATAAGCAAGCGAGTGTACAAACTCACCAGGGATAGACACTCCCCCCACGCTGGCAGGTGGCCGGGAGGTGCCCGGCCGACCCTGGAAGAGCTCGCCTTCAAGAGCTGCGAAAGATTTCCCTAGCCCAGGGGGAATTGGCAACGGGGAAATCGCAGGAGGGGCATGCCCCTGGGCCGAAGGGCTGGCGGCCCACTCAATTATCAGTGGGGTGGAATGCAAAAAAAGAAATCAGAAACAGAGTGACAAATCAGACAGGAGGTCTGCATAACTCATGAGCGACATCAGCACCGGCCGCCGAGCTGGACGCAAGGGCGTCGTTCGCCGGAGACCGCCTGACTATCTTCCCTTTCTTCGGTCTAAAGAGGGGGTCAGACGATCCACGTGCCAGCCACGGGGCGGCATCAAGGACCTGCTCCCGCATCCCCTCTCTCACGGTCGCTAGACGCGCTCGCATCTCTTCAGACACAGGCATCGTCCAGCTACAGTTCGCAAGGAGGGTTAAGGAAAGATGAGATTTTTCCCAAAGGCTCTATGATATATTTATAGCATCTTGGCGGGACCCACCCAAAGATTATCTCCAACTCAGCAAAACACTCACCGAACACGTGAGACTGGATGATTCTTTCCGGGCTTTACCATGCTCAAAAAGAGTGGAGATTGTGCACAACCCCGTGTTCGCCGAGTAGGCCCATTCAGCTAGGCGAGCGAGTCAGGGCGCCCGACCTGCATCAATATAGTTGGTGGATGAATCCAGATGGCCGGCTCGCTCTCGCCGAGGTTAGGCGAGCGAAGCGTGAAAGCCAGCCCACCCAGTCCGCGCCCGCCTTGGTGATCTTGTCGCCGGTCCGCCTCCGTATAGGCCAGGCGAACCATGGCGGCCCGGCTCGCGCTCGTCTAGAGGTAGAAAGCGAGCTGCGGGAGCCAGACCGCGTCCGCCCAGTAGGGTGGCGAGTTGACCCGTGTCTAAGAAACTCGTCCCGTGGGGTTCAGAGGAAAAATTACCGGGATGCCCTTGCTGATATTGCAAATAGCCTTCCAGAACAGCGGAGTTACGCTGTTGGCAGACCCGGTTGGGCTGCACATAGCTGTTTGGAACAACGAAGGTTGACTATTTGCAGACCGTTTTCAGAAATCTATAAATAGACCCAAGGGGGTACCTCAGAAGACATACTTACTTGTGCCTCAGTCTTTTTGCGATTTCTGAGGTATCCTTAGCTCGACATTTGGCTAAGGAGGGGAAGCGCTCTATGATCTTCCGGGTGTGTGGTGGGACCTCCACGCCGAGCCCTTGAGTCTTTCCCTTATTCTTTCTCCTTAGTCGTTCGGCTTGCGAGAGAGAAGTGTGCGATCACCCCTTCTCCATGGGTGAACACCACAGAGACTGAGTTTTCGGTTTCAACACAGATGATGGTTAATTATTAAGAACTTTCCTAAATTAATTCCATCTTCTGATTATCGTCAATTTCATACATGTGAATACCGGCCATCTGATTTCTCTGCCCGTGGAATTGTGATTCATGACTTCTTGTGTTCGAGCGGTAGCCTTATGTTTGTTTGCAACGCCTAGGTCAGTTATCATTTAAAATAACCCGTGGAGTTTCTTTTTGCGCTGCAATAATTCAAAGATATTATTGTTTAAAATCTACTACCCTCATTTTAGTTCACATCAGTCCCAGTGTAACCATTGGTATTTAACTGGAATTGTAAAGATCTCATAGATATGGTTTGCCTATGATTACATGACATACGTCTAAATCTGTAGGACGCCACATGATTTCATCTCCTGTGATGAAAAAATTTGGAGTGTATTGCTTGACTATTTTATCTCCTGTGATGTACTTAGGCATTAGTGATAGTATGACAAAAGATAGGGCCTAATGGCGACAAAGGATCCATATAGCCGACCCCACTATAGTGGGATAAAGGCTTGAGTGTTGTTGTTGTTGTATTACTTGACTATTTTAAACTCTGCATCTTCTTTAGACATTACTTATATTTAGAGAGAGGATTCTTTCATTGTGGTGTCATTCTTTTAGTTCGTTATCATTCTCACCTACAACTTCTCTTTTCTGTCAAATCTCTGACATCCACATGAATTTATAGAGTGTGAGGGTCTTTCCCCGTTGCATTAACGCAATGCCGTACTATAATCCACTTAGGAATAAAAGGGCTACATTTTGCAAGTGGTTAGCCCATAGTTTATTGAGTATGTGATTAGCTATTGGGCGCAGGATTTAAATTAATCCATGATTTTGAATAGTTAACTTGAGATTGCAATCTAATTTGCACTTGAAAAATCAAAACTTAATTAGGATTTCATGCTGGTTAATTTGGTCTTATTGACTATGTATTTCCACTGATTATGTTGATTTTATAATCTTATTTTCCTTTGTATATATGGAGATTTCATGTAATTTAAGTAATTTCAATGATTTTTATCAATGTGTAATTGCACAAAAGATCACTGCTACTATCTGAAGAATTTGTAACACATGATTATCTTGATATTTTTACATATTTTATTTTCCGTATGCCAGATTCTTCAACGTTTTGCCATCGTTGATCTTTCAAACTTCTACTTTGATGTAGCTAAAGATCGACTATATGTGGGGTATGTCCATTCCTAATCCGCTTATTAATCTAATTACTATCATTTAGGATTTTGATGTTTCAAACTTTCTGTCTTTTGAGTTGCTCATCATTATCTCAAGATTTTACAAATCCCTTTCAATTGTCGGATTATCAAATTTTTACCTTATTCCATGCAATGTCTTAATATTGGGTATTTATTTGATACTTAAATTTGTTGAAGCAAATGAAAATTAGTGATACAAATTTTAACTGCATCCACAGTTTATACTTAGTTAGAGCCAAAAGTGTTTCCAACCTCCATGCTTAGCTACGGGCTGTTGAAAGACGACGGAAGACGGGAACTGCAAGCGTCCGACTACTAGTCACAATGTGTTGAAGAAAGGAGAAAAGAGAGAGAGGGGAGTAGGTTGCCGCGAACACCTACACCATCTTCCCGCAACTGGAAGCCTTAGCTGCGGGTGATTTTATTACTCAACAAGTGAAATCCATTACAGAATGATTAAAATCAAATAACTAAAAACTTAGTCACTAGAGAGACGGGAGATTGAGTCTGTACCAACAGGGAGTCCCAAGCTTAATTTCAGCATGCCTTTCTGCGTACTCTGGCCCCCTATTTATACTAATTGTGGACTTCTCGAATGGGCATATTCTTAAATTATGGCCTGACCGGGGTACAAGAGAATCGGGCAGAGATCAGAGGGTGCAGGTACAAAAGCTGACACTGTCTGGACTGATTGATCGGAAAACTGTCGGGGCGGTCTCTGGTCTATAACCACTCATGCTACTTGAAGACGATTGGTCCCTTGCTCTAGTTGGGGTTGATTGGCTCTTGTCGAGGTTGCAGGATCCCGAGCAAATATAAGCCCCACGCTTTTTTAAGTCTGCGCGGACTTCAAAAAAGTAGACGCGTAACCGCAGGTACTGCAATTTGACTTTAATGCTTTTGAAAATTTATAAATAGCTCGGGCATGGACCGTTGGGAAAGGTCACTTTCTGACGGCTTCCTTCATACTTGTTGCGGTTGCAATCCTTGACAGACAGATGGCTGCTTGCAATGTTGCATTGTTGGAGGAATTGGCAAAGAGGGATGCAAAACCCTGCTCTCCTTATATGAGACAAGAAGGAAAGTCGTTGCAGACGTGTTCACAATTTCAGCTGCTGTAACTATTTTGAAGGTGAAGAAAGGAGTGGGCTGTCTTCCAAAAGTGACCTCCATTCTCGAGACTCCCGAGGCTTCCATAGAGGTAGACGTAACAGGCACGCCAACTTTTGTTCATCCAAGGCTGGCAGTTGCGGACACTCCTTCTGACACAGCTACCAAGATACTGGATGAGCATCTGGGGAAAAAGGATGACGACTTCATGAAGGATGCTTCTCGCAAGCCTACACCTAAGGAGCCGAGCGAACAGGAGATGCCCCGGGAGGTTGTGGCTGGTTCGACGGAGGCTCCTAGCAAGAAGGAGAAGAAATGGAAAAGAAAAGGCCCCAAGAAGGAGATCACCAAAAAGAGGCGCAAGCTAGGAAGCACCAGTACGGGTATTGGGTATGATACGTATCCAACACGGTGGCACGACAAAAATTTTAAAAAAAACAAGGATCCGTGTACGGCAGGATACATTGAATTAAATATAATAAATATATTTGTGTATATCACAAATGCAATTATAAATTCTCAAAACAATAAAACATGAAGCATAAATAATTAATTGAAGTATAAATCCATGGTTAATGCAATATAACATGATGTTCTCAATCATAAAATATTCATAATCATTTCAACTTTAAGGATGTTCATCACTCAATTTCTTAATCTTCTTCCGTATTGTTGGAGATCCACGTATCTTCAATTTCTGGTTCGTCTCGAGACAAGTTGACAATCGTTAGCATGCCAACTGCATCAAAAAGATTTACCCAAGTATCTCCTCAAATATCTCACATTCTGCTTCTTCTTTGATTGTAGATTTTATTTCTCCTTGATAATAGGCGTAAATTACTATGCACAAACACCAAATCATCTCGTTGTAGTTGAATTTTATTTCTTCTCAAAGAGTGAATGAATGAGTATGTGCTCTAGTTTCTCTCAAAGCATGTGGATGAAGAAGGTTGATTTAGAAGCTTAATCTTACAAATTTTTGTATGCAAAAATCATAAAGAAACTTATATGTAATTAACAATTAAAAATATTACGTACCCTAAATCTGCAATATGAAAATCTGGAAATCGAAATATGGAAGAAATAACAAATTCTGAAATCAAATTTCAGCAACAGGAATCAAAATCTGCCTCTGAAATCAACAAAACTGCCTCTGAAATCAGAAAAAAGAAATAAAAACAGTAAAAGAACAATTTTGAAATCATGCTCAGGAAGAATCAAAAGCAGTGTTGATTTCTGAAATTTTGAAACGGTAAATCTGAAATCAGAAGAAGAAGAAGAAAAAGAGGATGAAGAAGAAAAAGAAGAAATGGAAGAAAACAAGGAGGAAGAGGAAGGAGAAGAGGAAGACGATGAAGAAGAGGAAGAAGAAGCTTACGATTAGGAGACGAAGAGAACAACAGGCGGCAACCGAGAAGATCTCGATTTCTCGACAACCAAAATGTAGCAGGCCGGAACGATCGATGACGAACATGAAGGATCCACGATGAATGCGCAACAAGCGGCAGAGGAAAAGGATCCACACCGAACGCGCATCAGGTGACTGAGGAAAAGGATTGAGCGACGAACACAACAGGCAAATGAGACACGCGCAGAAACCAAACCTAGTAACCATGTATTCCACCGTCCGGTACGCGTACCTATACCAAAAACACATCTGATACGGGTACGTGCCTCAAAATCTCGTGCCCGTGCTTCCTAGGGCGCAATCGACTTGACACTGAGGGCAGAGAGGAGCAACTTCCTTCTGATGTTGTTGAGTTGGACGCAGATGAGACCGTGCGACTCCTCTGGTTGTGGACTTGCCCGACACTCAAGCTGGAAAAACCCCGATGCTTGACCCGACCACTACTGAAAATGTTGTAGATGACATGGTCAAGAAGGTATGCTTGCCTTACGAGAAGCAGTGGGACAAGGTTGCTGAGGTGTCGCGGTTAACAAAGGAGGCTCGGAAAAGAGCAGACGCTGAGAGGAGTCGAAAGGATTCTGAGGAGATGTGGTTGAAGAAGGTAACTAGAGAACAAGCATATGCTGATAAGGCGCTGCAAGATGCTGAGAAGGTGCAGGAGAATGCTGTTGCAGATTCTGCGTGTTTCGGGGCCGAGTTAAAAGGCAAATCAATTATAGTCCTTGGGACGACACTCACTTTGGCTCAGTTTAGAGTTGACATTCCATGGCTTCTAGGGGAATGCAGAAGAACTAGTGTAGGAGAGGTTGCAAACGTTGGCGAGAGTTCGCAACAACCTTCGGGAGGGTTTCACCCCCCCCCCCCCCCCCACTCCACCGCTGAGACCCGAATCAATTGTCATTCCTCCCTTAATAGGATCAGACTCAGGTGAGCGCCCGCTAAGTCATAGCCAGATGAAAGAACGACAGAGGCATGGTGGATTGTCACAGAAACAATTCCTCCAACGTACTAACCCCGAGCGGTGCAGAGGGCCCGTGGTTGTTTCTGAAATAGTATCCGCTGCTCATGCTAATGACTTCAGCGGACACGATCAAGTCCCTGAACAAGTATCAGTGGCAGATACAAAAGGTATATCTGCCCTTCCATTCTTTTGGTTAGTCACACAAAAATAAACATCTTACACATATTTATCGCGGTTACCTTTGTAGGACCCGCGCCGACCGTTCTTGCCTGATAGAGTCCGCGGCCTGGAAAGAAGCAGCAAACATAAGGATGAAAAAATAGTCATACTTACCTCTGAGATCTCTCAGCTGAAGCATAAGATCTCGTTGGATGGTGCTGCTTCAGGATTGAAGTCGCGGTGTCTTCTCGACGAGGCGAACACCCCTTACGAAGTGCATTGGCGCGCAGATGAATAGGGGCCTGGCGGTTGCTCATAAGGCTTAAAATGACCTTGTTGATTGCTTGGCTCACATAGTTGTAGAGCGGGCTCCTGTGCGGGATTAAGATTGGCTTGGGCGGTTGAAAACACTTTATTGATTTGTCCTTGTAAACCTGTTGATTTGTTTGTGATGCTATAGTGTGTGCAGTTACGTACTTACCTTTATTTTGTTGTCTTGATGTCTTGATTGTGTTTTACTTTGTGCTTGGAATGTTCTGAGAATTCTGTTCTGTGGAGGTTGCATGAGGTTGATGCAACCACTTGCCTTGCTATCTTCTGCTTTGTTTTGCAGAAAGACACATTGGAAGGGCAATCACTAGGTACATAACTGCACAATCTTGAGTTTTCGACGTTTCGACTTTCGAGGCTGAGGACAGGGAGAATGCTATAAATAGGAGGCGCCCCTGCTCATTATGCACCTTACTCGTGTGAGAACAGCGAGCCGGTCAGTGCGGTTGCCGACGATGGTGTCTAAGCGAGTAGACTGTGCAGTTGCCTTCATGTACGCAACTTGTATGACCAATTCGCCTTCTTCAAGGGTGATTTTGGCGGTTTCTCCACTCTTCCAGATGCGCAGAGTGAGGATACCTTCAAGGTGCCAAGGCCAAGAAGAGTGGCGAGATAGATAATGGACTATCTTGGCTGCGCATCCTTAGATGTGGATTAGTACGTCTTGTTCGGACGGGAAGTTATGAATTTTCCTGCAGAAGATTGTGAGTACGGGAGGTTAGCTAAACAAGTACCCACGCATACCTCCGATTCTGACTTATCTTTTCCCTTGCAGTCCTCATGGTTCCTGATTGAAAACCGTGTCCACCTATCTGAAACATTTGCACTGCGGGTGAGCGGAGACATCTTCCTGAACGATTTAAAGAAGAGGTGTTGGTGGCAGATGACGCGAGCACTTCCTCTTCAAGGAAATAGAAGTCTGTATAGGCTTCGTTGCTGAAGAAAACCTGAAAGATGCCGCAAACAATCTCTTGATGCACTGGTATCTGAAATACAATTCGTTCACCCTCAACACCGCCCTTGCCTCTTCGAAGGAGGGAGAAAAAGTAAAACCGCATGCTTACATGGTCACCGCTGCCCTGTTCGACAAAGAAAATCTCCACGAGTTGGAGAAGATTCTAGCGGAGGTCCTTTCCAAGATGGTATCAGTTGCAATATTATGGCGGGTTACTCTTAACTATCTTGTTAGATGTGAACTTGAGGAGTCGTTGGCGGAGAATGCCCGTCTGCAAAAAGAGGTGAAGGTACAATGACAATGCTTAAGTTGGAAGCGGTTACATTATACTTGTTCACACTCACATATGTTTCAGTTTCCTTTTTTTGCAGGCCGCCCACACTTTTGAGAATCAGAAGTTTTGGCATGCGATGTTGTAGAATAATAAGGCATCCGCAACCCTTACCATAGTTCTTTTGAGATAATAGGGTGTTTGGAAGGGCGAGTTCATCAACATTGACTATCTGACTGTCTACGCAGAGTTCAGAAACGTTGAATTTAGAGTTAGAGGGTTTAGTCTCTCAAGCTGGCGCGAATGCCGACTCCCAGGAAGTGAGCACTAGAGAGGGCGTTGTTGATCCTGAGTGAGAAAATGCTGGTGAGAAGGGCGACTTATCTCCCAAATTCGGCATTGGCTCTAGCAGTTATAGCTTATTGAGCCCTTCCAAGACTAGCTCTTTCGAATACCATCCTAAGGAAAAGGCCAAAGGGAAGGAAGTTGAGGTCCTTTCAATGGAAGAATTTTTCTTTATATTTTTATTTTGATTGACGAGTGACCGCACGACTTCTTTTTATAAGCACAGTTGCTATGACTTTTATATGAAACTCCATACGAAATGAAAGGTCACTTTGACTCCAGTTCTATCTCGTGGGGCTTCTATGTTGGTACCTGCGAATGTGGCTTCTATGTTGGTACCTGCGAATGTGTTTTCTATCAGCATGTAGGAATACTTATAAAATTACAAGCAGTCGTGCACGAGGGAGCCCGTGCGGAGCAGCGACATTCGGCGGGGGAGGTGACATTCGGCGGGGGAGGCGACACTGGTCGTGGGCGACGACACTGGGCGGGGGCGGCGACACTGGTCTTGGGCGGGGACACTGGTCGTGGGCGTCGACACTGGTCATAGGCGACGACATTTGTTGTGGGCTTCGATATTTGCCGTGGGAAACACCATTTGTTGTGAACGGGGACATTCGACTGGGAAGGCGACATTCAACGGGGGCGGTGACATTCGGCGAGGGCAGGAATGTTGGGCGGGGGCGGCGGCAATTATTGTGGGGGGAAACATTTGTCTTGGGCGAAACAATTATCTTTGGGGGAAACATTCGGCGAGGGCGGCGACATTCGGTGAGGGCGGCAGACATTCGGCGGGGGCGGCGACATTCGGCGGGGGCGGCGACATTCGGCGGGGGCGGCGACATTCGGCGGGGGCGGCGACATTCGGCGGGAGAGGCGACATTCGGCGGGGGCGGCGACATTCAGCGGCATGACGTCATTGGTCATGGGCGACAACCGTGGGGGCAGAGAGAATCAGCGACAAAATTGATTGATTTAGTTGTTTGCTAAAAATTGAGCAAGAGCCCACAAAATGATTCATTTGAAACAAACTATAGACACTGCTTAATTAATTCTTGTCACAGTTCATTATTCTACTGCTTGGAGACAAACTCCATAGCCTGCAGCAAGCTTTGCCATCACATGCTCCTATACATTTTCAAACTTCCACATATAGATGAAGGAAAAATTCATAAATATTTAAGTGAAAAAAGCAAATGAAAAATACCACTTCCTTCTCCAATTTATCTATGATTACTCAACGGTGCTTGAACCTTTCGACGTGTCTATGATGTACAGCAAAACATTTAACACTTGCAAAAAAAATACTGAATTAAGTTAGTTTGCTTTAAACTCATCTCTAATTTAAGAGCATATTGCAGGAAGCGCGACTTTCTTAACTTAATAAAAGTTCAATTTAAATATTACAAAACAAACTCCCAGAGGGTTTGACATCTAAAATACAAAATAAAATTTTATAAAAAGGCCTAAGCCTTCAAAAATTGTTAGAAGCCATTGGACCAAAAAAAGTTGCTTATTTTGCCAAACAATCATTGAAATTACATGATCCGTGAATTATTTGAAAATGAAAATCCTATTGAAAAACTGCAAACATGCACAGATTGCACTCTTGCTGCAAGTCAAGAAAGTGTGTCAAAAATAATCTTCTTTTAAACAAAAAACTTTGAATGGATCAATTTCTAAACACAAATAAATGAAGCATTTAGACTCTGCGCTTTTTAACTCTGCCCCTTCTCCACTCCGTAATTGGCTGTGTCATCACCAACAGAGGCAACAAAGACCTGATCCCCTTCCGTGTGTGCCACCTAACCAATTACTTGGCCTTGCTCCACTGCTGGTGTATCTTCAAACAATTGTCATTGAAGATTAGTAACTTACAATTTGTTGAGAATTTAATCCCCACCACCTTGAAATGCCGAAACATGCACCAGTATATGAAGATTATTGAAACCTTTGATGATGAACATTGAAACGTGCTATGTGGAAATCCTGCATAAGAGTATAGGGGAAAACGCTTCATTGACCAATTAAAAAAAATTAAAAATAGTTTGCTGATGTAGATATACTCTTTTTGATCTCAATTTTGAAGAACTCGGAAAAAAATTAGTTAGATGGGAAGAAATGAAAATGTTGAACGCAAAGGAAAGGCAAAGATAGACGGGAGATAGGATGGAAATGAGAGTAAACACAGAGGAAAGCCAAAGATGGAAGTACCAAAAATGGAAGTACCTGAAGCTACTGGATTTTGATAGAAGATGGTTGCTCTGTGCGTGTGATGTAAGGGCGAAATTTGTAGAGGGAAAGCCCTTACATCGACGCAGAGGCAAGGCGAGCTGCTACAGAGGGAAGGCGAGGTGCGTCGATGTAGAGGTGCTTCGATGCTCCGTGCATGCTTCTTTGTATGGAGCGGGGTGTGCCGATGCAGAGGGGAGGCGAGTTGCTGTTGAGCTTGCGATGTGCAAGGATCAAGGTGACGATGAGATCCACGTGCAGGGGTTATCTCTGGATGGAAGAAAAATTTCTTGGCTAGGTTGAAGCACCAACCCGGGTTCTTTATCGCATGGAGGTTTCCTTTAACCCTGCATTCAAAAGTCAAGGCGTGGAGACCTTTAGAAGGAATGAAGAGATGACAGATATGACAGGAGCACGGGTAAAAAAAGTGCGAAAGAAGTCGGCGGGAAAGAGGAATTTACCCTAAAACCAGGAATTTTGAATTAAAGAGGGAATATGAGAGGGTATTTTGGAAAGGTGAATGTTACATCATGACTATTTTGGAGTTTGTTTATAGTATAAAGATAATGTACATTTGTCATATGGAGTGTGCTAACATATGATATATAACCATCCTATGTATGTCCGTTATGAACTTCTATTTTTGCAGAGATAGAGCGCATGGTTATGGGAGCGTAACTGCAGTCACCCCCAGAATCTAGGAGATATCCAATAATCCAAGTAATGTTGTGTGACTTTGCTGGATGAAAACCTTGTTCCTTGATCTTAGAGAATCGGAGGACATGTATATCCTGTGTTATAAGAGTAACCACACGATAGTGAAACTCCCTGATAGATGGATATTGGCGGGCTCTATTCGAGCTTTTCTGCATTCATATTATAGAAGGGACTTTTCCGATGATACTTGCACGAACTCAATATGAGTAACCTTCTGTTATGATAATGAAAACCTTAGAAACCCCGTATAGTGTTATTGATTGAAAACGGTGTGGTTGCATTGTACGTAACTGCCTATTAGCTGATTATTATCAAAAATTAAGGCCTCGTTCTTAAAAAGGTCCAGGAGTGCGTGTGTTCTCCATACGAGTAACCACACAGTGTGTTCACTACTATTTTGAGAGAGAACCAGAGACATATGGAGCATGCATAATTGAGATTTTGTGCGATTGTAATATAAGTTACCACTCGATATGATTACCATCGCCATATATATTTTGATGTCATGGGATTGAAGAGAAAATAGAGTGCGTGCTAACACTCTATTGAGTAACCGCACAATATCAAGTCTTGTAGAGGCTTTAGTTTCTCGAGTGCTGGGATTATTTCCTAATAAGTGTGTCTGCGTACGTAGTAACCGCCTGGAGTGTGGGAGACAATCCATTTAGAAAAGTGAGGGACATGGATACTCCTAAATGTGGAAAATACCCTGTTAACACCCACTAACTCGACCTTAGTATATCACTAGAGGCTAAGGTGACCTGTTGCATAAGTCATCCGTGGAGCTTTCCTCCGCAAGGGTCATCAAATTAGGTTATAAGTGACCAAAAATAGAGTTCATTCCTCAGGAAGGATGTCAAGGGGGTTTAAAATATCCATTACTCAGAGCTTGCCTCAGAAAGGTACCTGAGCGATAGCGATGCCTCTATTGATGCGCGACAGGCTATAACAATCAATCTAATCAGCATAGCTTCCCATATATGTCGGTCGTGAGAGTCTTCAACGAGGTAATTGTAGTGCCTTACAGTGGTTGATTGAGGAGACGAGATTGTGCTGACAGAGAGTGTTAGAGACTTAAAGACCTCCGCAAGAAGTTGGATCCGTGGATCGCAAATCAAGGGGGTTCAAGTAAGTTCCAGGGACTGTCCGAAGGGAACAACTACTTGCTTATAGTCCTCCACACGATTAGACCTGCAGATCACACATCAAGGGGAACATGTAAGCTACGTTTTGATAAATAGGGCCTCCTATGATCTAATGTTCAGGTTAATCTAGAGACCTCAAACCGAAGGAAAATGGTTAGTAGTGGTAAAATGACTATTCATGCATTAACTAATTGAAAACAAATGAAAGAAAATAACACACAAATGATAATATACCGGTAGAAATGTCTCCTTCAATGATGTGATTGATAATATGAGCCGTGTAAGATGGCCTTGTTGTTTCGGGCTCTGCAGGCTACACTTCGTTCTCTTGGTGCTCTTCTTCAGACATAAGGTAATCCTCCTCTGTTGCCTCGTCGACTCGAGGGGGAATGTACGCGCCAATCATGTTTACTGAGCTGATATAGCATTCTATAGCAGCCCTGGGATTGTTGTGGACCTAAATTGCCTTCACCCCAAATGAAATTTCACGGCTCGATGAAAAGTGGAGACTATAGCATGGTACTCATTTAAGAGGGGTCTCCAGAAGATATTGTTGTAGCTGCATGGGGCGTCAATCACCAGGAAAGTCTCCTACCTTGTGAGCCCGCACATTATAACTGAGAGATCAACACTTCCTTCGACTTCTTTTCTTTCACTTGAAAAACCATACAGAGGACCGTCACAACCTCTCAGCGGTTTGTTGATATTTATGGCGTCAAACGTCGGCTTAAGAGAACATTGACTGAACTACCGATGTCGATCAGAATTCTCGACACTGAGTAGTTGTCCAACATCGCCTTGATCATGACCGCTTCGCAAAAAGGATTTGCAGTCTTGAGGAAGTCTTCTTCCCCAAAGGAAACCTCCCATCTTGAGTGTACTCCAAGAGGCGGAGACAACCTCTCATTGGTGAAGATGTTTGATGCTGGATTTCTTGGACGACTCGAGGTCAGCTCCTCCATGTATGCAATTTATCTGACCAAGCTGGCCGAAGTCTTCAACTTCCACACATCCTGAGCCTCATATGCTCCTGTGGATGTTGATGTATTCCAGCTTCACACACTCGCAACAAAGTGTTTTATCTCCCACCAGCTCCTTTCCCTTCTCGGAGGTGGTGGCACCACTGGCCTTGTCGGCTAGGAGCTCTTTCAGTTTACCTTCCTTGAGCAACTTTTCAATCAGATCATGGAGGGATTTGCAGTTCTTCGTATCATGCCCCATGTCGCGGTGGTACTTGCAGTAGAGCTCCTTCTTCATGTTACCTAACCCCACTTTAAGAGGCTGCAACCTCCTGAAATCAAGTTATCGTAGGAGCATCTCCACCTCACCCATGGGAAGACCAATGTTGATGTACTATTCTTGTTTGTCACCCCATTACTTGGGGTGAATTTGTGTCATCGCCAGAACAGGGGGAGGAGGCAATCTTCTATACCGCCTCATCTGCTGAAAGTGTTGATAAGGTCAATGCGGACGATGCCGGAAGTTCCTCCCGCATTGTGTTGCGGGTGGTTGGAACTCCTGACTAGGCTGATGTGGTCGCTGAGGGCGATAGGAGGTTAGGTGGTGGAACCTCCAACTCGTTGCTGGTCGAGTTCAGAGAGAGGAGACGAACCTCTGGTTTGTTGTTTGCCCCTCGATGAAATGAATGGCTACTTTTTTCAGCTCCCTGTAGGACTTTGGCCTTTTTTTGCTGACGTCAAACTTGAAGAGGCCCTACTGCAGGCCAAAGACGAAGGCGACTTGGTAAAGAGAAGGATCCAGATCGTGGATATCCAAAATCTGCTCCTGAAACTTGTCCATATAGTGGCCTGGGGTCTCAATGCCCCCTGCCTAATCTAGAAGAGTGCATCCGGGCCCATAATGTTATGAGTGACCGCAACTTGTATTACCACTCCTGCGCCTTGTCATGGAAGGTTGTGACAAGCAACTTGCAGCGGATCCCATTAGAGAGGGTCTGCAAGGCGGTCGCGGAGTCAAAAGCTTGGAGGTGGTATGTAGGGTCTTCCTTCCCGAAAAAGCTAGTCTCGCGGCTCTCTAAATCTGATCGGGATAGGTTCACGCCAAACATGATAAGCAAAGGATGGCTTATGTATTTCAGTTATGAGAAGATGCAAGTGCTAAATCTGCCGAACAAAGTCCGCAACTGGTATAACTAATTCACCTTCTTCA
Source organism: Platanthera guangdongensis (assembly GCA_039583875.1). Taxonomy (NCBI): domain Eukaryota; kingdom Viridiplantae; phylum Streptophyta; class Magnoliopsida; order Asparagales; family Orchidaceae; genus Platanthera; species Platanthera guangdongensis. The sequence continues at coordinate 151,704,213 of CM077165.1, forward strand.
AGGGTGATTTTGGCGGTCTCTCCACTCATCTAGATAGCGGACTTCCTTGATCGTGCATCAATGGATGTGGATTAAGTTATGAATGTCATTGTTGAAGATTATGAGTCGGGCAGTTAGCTAAACAAGTAACTGCACTTACCTTCGATTATGACTTAGCTTTTCACTTGTAGCCATCCTGATGGTTCCTGATCAAAAACCGTACCCTCCTCTCCGGAACATCTTGACGGCAGGCGAGCCCATTGGGACGATAAGTTATGAATGTTATTGCTGAAGATTGTGAGTCATGGAGGTTAGCTAAACATGTAACTGCACTTACCTCTGATTATGACTTAGCTTTTCTCTTGTAGTCTTCTTGATGGTTCCTAATTAAAAATCGCGCCCGCCTCTTCGGATCGTCTTGACGACGGACGAGCGGAGACGTCCTCTTGAGCGACGAAGAGAAGATGCATTGGAGGCCGATGGCGTGAGCACTTCCTCTTCAAGGAAACGAAAGTTTGCACAAGATCCAGCGGATGGGATGGAGGAGTTCGCGTTTTCCGGCATTGGAGAAAACCTGAAAGATATCGCGGGCAATATTTTTATGCAGTGGCATCCGGAAGGCAGGCTGATCATCCTCAGCACCGCCCTTCCCTCTTAGAGGGTGGGAGACAAAGTGAAACCACATGCTTACAAGGTCATCGCTGTCCTGTTCGGCAGAGAAAATCTCTGCGGGTTGGAGAAGATTTTAGTGGAGGTCCTTCCCAAGATGGTAGCTACTGCAACATTACGGGGGTCACTCTTAACCATCTGGTTAGATGCGAACTTGAAGAGTCTTTGACGAAGAATGCCCATCACAAAAAAAAGTCGAAGGTATACGGACAATGCTTATTTAGAGCAGTTAAATTGTACCTGTTCGCACTCACTGATGTTTTGGTTATATTTTTTGCAAGCCTCCCACACTTTTGAAAATCAGAAGTTTTGTCATGCGATACTGTAATAAGGCATCCATGACCCTTACCATAGATATTTTGAGGCGGCAGGGCACCGTGAAGGCGTGAAGGACGAGTTCATCATCATTGACTATCCGACTCTCTATACAGAGTTCATTGACGTTGAACTCTCAGAGTCAAAGGGTGTGGCCTCTCAAGCTGGCGCGGATGCTGATTCCCAGGAAGTGAGCACTAGAGAGTGTGTTGTTGATCCTTAGCGAGAAAACGTTGGTGAGGAGGGCTACTTATCTCCCGAAACCATCGCCAGCTCGTGCAAATATAGCTTATCGAACCCTTTCAAGATTAGCTCTTACAAATACCGTCCCAAGAAAAAGGCCAAAAGGAAGGAAGTGGCGGTCTCTTCGAAGGAAGAAAGATTCCTTGTATTTTATTTTTTGATTGACGAGTGGTCGTGTAGCTTCTTTTTGTAAGTGTGATCGCTGACTTTTGTATGAAACACCATACGAAATGAAAGATCACTTTGATTCCCGTTGTTTCTTGTGCGGCTTCTATGTTTGTACCAGTGAATGTATTTTTTATTTGCATGTAGAAACACTTATTAAATTACAATGTACCTTTGTCATACAGAGTGTGCAGACATGTGATATATAACCGCCCTATGTATGACCATTATGCACTTTTGTTTTTTTTGCAGATATAGAGCACACAACTATGAAGCGCGTATACTTTCCCAAAGGCCGTGTACCCGTATTGGATATGTATCCATTATCGGTATGTGCCTTATACTCAACAGATATACCTATGTGGACACACTTGGACTTAGCACATTATTCTGCATATTGTGATAAGAGTTTGTTTTTCTAAAGTAAATAAAAGATGGCTCTATGCTAGAGCATTGGTATGTCTAATTAAGTTGTGTATCTGTACTGAGTATGTTTCTGACCTGCCTCTAGACTAACCGGAGGTTGAAAATGTTGATCTGCAACAATGAAGTTGATCTCCAACAATAAAGAAGAAAAAAAGATTGATGAGCAGACTTCAGTTTAATTTTATTTCTTTTGGTTAAACATATAAGATGTTAAATTTTGTAATATTTATGAATGCTTAATGTTTGAAAACTTCATGTTATGTTGAATTAATTTGTGGACTTGTACTTCAAATTATGATTTATGTTTGATGTTTCATTACTTTGAGAACTATTTATTGCACTTGTGATATATATATATATATATATATATATATATATATATATATATATATATATATATATATATATATATATATATATATATATATATATATATATATATATATTTATATGTGCGATATCCTGTGCGAGCTACCTTACGTAAGGGAGTGCAAGAATAGCCAACCGATCCACCTCCTTCTCGATGCAGTAGCGGCGAATCCAGGCATCGGTGCAGGATTTTTTTTTTATATAAATCATTTGGATTTGTCGGCGGCCTGTGCAGGCGTGCACGAACAGCTGACGGATCCAGCAGCGGCGACCTATGGCTATGGGAGCGCCGGCCACCGGCCGCCGCTAGGTAATAGTCGCCCGATTCATCAATCGCCGACCGCCGCGATTGATTAATCGGGCGGCTGATCTTGCACGTCTGTATGCCCGCAAATAATTTTGCCCATATATATATATATTTGTTATAACGTATCACGTCGTATCTGTATCCTTGTTTTTTAAATTTTATCGTACCGCCGTACCGAGTACGTATCGTACCAGGTACGTATCGTACCAGGTACGTATCGTACCAGGTACGTATCGTACCGGGTACCAGTACTCGTACCAGTACCTTCTAGACTCACGGTTAAGGCATAATCGTAATCACCCCAGAATCTAGGAGATATCAAATAATCCAAGTAATGTTGTGTGACTTTGCATGAAGAAAATCTTCTCCCTTGATATTATATAATCAGAGGACATGTATATCCTGTGTTATGAGAGTAACCACACGATCTTTAAATTACGTGCACATATAGTGAACATCATAAGTAAAATTCCCTCATAGATGGATTCTAGCGGGCTCTTTCCTAGCTTCTGTGCATTGCTATAAGTGATTTTACCGATGAGACTTGTGCAGACTCAATATGAATAACCTCATGTTGTGATAATGAAAACCTCAAAAAACCCATATAGGTTTTTAGATTGAAAACCATGCAGTTGCTTTGTGCGTAACCGTCTATTAGCTGATTATTATCAAAAATTAATGCTTTGAACTTAGAAAGGACCCAGAGTGCTTGCGTTCTGCATACGAGTAATCACACAGTTTTTCCACTACTATTTCGAGAGAATACCAGAGACATGACTAGCATGCATAACTGATTCGTCGTGTGGTTGCAATATAAGTTACTCTCGATATGATTACCATCACCATGCATATTTTTGATGCCATGGGATTGAAGTGAAAACGTAGTGCATGCGAACACTCTAATGAGTAATCACATAATATCAAGCCTTATATATAGATGCTTTAGTTTATCGAGTGTTGAATTGATTTCCCAATAAGTGCGGCTGCACACGTAGTAATCGTCTGAAGTATGAAGAGAATCCGCCGACAAAAGAGAGGGACATGGATACTCCTAAATGTGTAAAGTACCCTATCAACACCCACCAACTCGACCTGAGGAGTCTATCACCAGAGGCTAAGGTGAACAATTGTGCTTAAGGCATTCATGGAGCTTTCCTCCGCAAAAGTTATCTAATTGGGTTATAGGGGTCCGGAGACGGCTCATTCCTCAGAAAGGTTGTCGAGGGGGTTTAAGGCATCCATTACTCAGAGCATGTCCTCAGAAAGGTACTAGAGCAATAGTGATACCTCTGTTGATGCGCATCAGACTATAGTAATAGTAATACTCTAATCAGCATTGCGTTCAAGTAAGAGTCCCCAATGAGACAGTTGTAGTGGACTTACAATGATGATTGATGAGACGATCTTATGCCGATGGAGAGGGTCAGAGACTTAAAAACCTTCGCGAAAAGTTGGATCATGGGATCTCAAATCAAGGGTGTTCAAGTAAGTTCCGGGGACTGTCTGAAGAGAATGTCTACTTGCTTAGATTCCTCGACATGATTGGATTCAGAGATCGCACATCAAGGGGGAAATAGGTCAACATTAGGCTGAATAGAGCCTTTTGTGATCCGTTGTTCAAGTGTGATCTAGAGATCTCTTATCAAAGGAAAAAGGTTAGTATATATGAAGGATATAGTGCTCTAAGAGTAATATCTCTTTATATCATGCTCACTCCATGTGTTGGAGATTTCCTTGCCGTCATATGATTGTAAGCGGTCAGCACCGCTTTTCAAATCTTCTTCGACAATAAGGGGTCTGCCCAATTTAGATTGATCTTGGAAACTGAGGGCATCCGATGCGTTGCATCTACCTTCTTTATGACGAGGTCTCCAACTGCAAATTGCTTTACTCTGACAAGTTTATCAAAGTACTCGACCATTCTATTCTTGATCTCTTTCTGTCTTACGAAAGCTTGATCACTTAGCTCCTCTATCAGGTCGTGGCTACATCTCATTTGCTCATTGTTAGCTTCTATCCAATCTTCGTTGTTCTGCTTTGAGAGGAGGAATCTCGATATCATGACGTTGAATTCCACTGGGATGAAAGTCTCAGTCCCGTGCGATCTTAGTTATTAAAGGCGCTAGGTACACCAAGGCGCAAGGCGCACAAAGGCGCAAAAGGGTCTTGGAGTCTAGGTCCAAGGCTAGGCGCAAGAGTGCGTCTAACAAAGGAAAAGCACAATTACATTCATTTTAAAAAATAAGCATCAAACATCAGTTTGTCTTCTTGATCAGATTTTTCATCTATTTTACTCATTAATCATTCATTACTATCATTTATATCTCTTAAAAAATAGAATTAAAGTTGTCACTTGCATCATATCTAAGTCTTAACACTCAATTATATTTCACAAACACTAAATCATGCAAAAATTATTGAGCTTTTATATTATTTCTTTAGTTTTTTTGAAAAAAAATGTTTGCAAAAGAAATTGCACTTAGATGTGCCTTTTATACTCCAAAGGCGCAAAAAGCTGCGCGAAGGCGCAAATCTCTGAGCTTGGAGCCTTAGGCGCGCCTGAGCTAAGTTATCAAAGGTGCAAGACGCATCGAGGCGCAAAGGGGCCCTGGAGCCTAGTCGCAGGTGCGCGCCTGAGGCACGTGAGCCGCAGAAATGAGGGAAAAAGGAAATTGAGCGAATTGGGCGCCCAATTCGCTGAAATTGAGCGAATTGGGCGCCCAAGTGCGCTGAAATTGAGCGAATTGGGCGCCCAAGTGCGCTGAAATTGAGTGAATTGGACGCCCAAGTGCGCCTGGGGGTGCCTCGTGTGCGTCTAAGATCATGTTTTGCCCATATCAATTTTTTTTAAATAAAAAACTTGAAATGCCCAGGCGCGCCTGGGAGCCTGTAAGGCGCGAGCCTGGGGTACAACGCCCGCCTCAGTCGTGCTGAGGTGCGCGCCCGCCGCGCCTTGACAACTAAGTGCCTGATGCGCGCCTTTAACAACATAGCGTGCGATAGTTTGTTCCGCCCAGTTGCCGCGAATGTTCTCCGACTTTTTTTCAAAAGGTTTAGGATCTGCTTGTTGGCCTCTTCTACTTGTCATCGCTCCTTGGGTGGTGGACTTGAGAAGGGGATCTTCAGTTGACGCTTCACTTCTTCAAATGCTTTAATGCACTCCTCTGTCTATTCGAAGTTTCGAACTGAGCTCCTCCAGGGAGAGTTCTAAAGAATGAAGCACTCTTGTCCCCAGAGCGGGAGATGAACCGACTCAAGACTCGTTTGTTTGGGCGGATTCGCCCCCGTCTGTCGGGATTAAAACGGCGGAAAGGGCAGATAGAACCCTTAGGGAAGGAAACGAAATGAAAACTCTATTTTTTAATTAGGTTGGGGCTAGGCCAAATTTCATCCGTGGCCTTGAGCTCCGCTCCAGGTTTCCAACAGTATTTATCGATCCCGAAGCGTATCTCATCGTCGTCATCGATTGCCAAAATCTCTCGCTTTCGCATGTGGTTTGCGACCTCGGAGTAGCTCGATGTTGTTCGTCATTTTACTCTCCTCTACTCAATCCTTGTCGGCGACTCACGAAGAAAACCCTTCCTCGAGGTTGACACAAGGTGAGATATTGATCTGTGTATTCTCTTTCATGCCAGCATCTACAAAACAGGACGAGCTTTGCAGGAGAGGGAAGAAATGTAAATAAACGATTGACAGAGAACCTGCCAAAATAGGACCGAATTTTCCCTTGGATGAATTCATTGCAGAATTCAATGATATTTCCACGATTTTGAAATTTTTGGACGAGTCGAGAACTGTTACGGATCCGTCATTAGTTATCTTGCATTATTATTATTATTCTTATACCGAGTCGTGTTTTATCGAGTCATGTCGTAGTGTTTGCGTGTTTTATTATTGTTAGGGTCACAGATAAATTCCAGGAGGAATCCGACAAGGGGGAGGGCCGCCAGAGGTAAACCCTAGCAATTATATTGAGGATTGGTTGAATTGAGAAAACTAGAACATTAATATCTTTTCTTACTAGCTGGCTATTATGATCCTCAACTTTATTCATGGTTTTAGAATCTATAGGGTAGGTGATGAGGATGGAAGTCTCGAATCCACTTGAAAGCTCAAGATCGAGAAAAGAAACATCGACTCTATCTATAACTATTATGATCCTCAACTTTATTCTTATGTTGTTAGTGTTTTTATGCTGCAATGTTTTAAACTCATTATTCTTATATGTTCTTTACTATATTTTAGTAAATTAAATTGAGGTTTTCTTCCCCTCCAATGAATTGATTATATCAATTTGTAAAAAAATATTACAACAACTCCGTTTTTGCCAAACAGTTTTTTGAAGCATTTTTTTCCGAACAACTCTACAAACTCCATTTTACACAAACAGTTTTTACTGTCAGCTTCATTTTTCACAGCCTATGAAGCACCGGTACGAGTATTAGTACCAGGTACGATATGTATTTGGTACGGCGATACGTGAAAATAAATAAATACAAATACGGATACTTTTGGGTATAACGTAATTAACATTGACTTATATAAATATACGTGGAATATGTCCATGCATATATATGCACATATACATGTATATGCATGTTTATGTTCCTATATGCACATGTATAAAGTAAAAAAATAAAATGATAAATTTTAAATCAAATTCTTTATAGTTTTAATGAAAAAAGATACTTAAATTTGAAGCACATTTTGTTACTATAATAAACAAACAAAGCTAGTTGCATTTATGGTTCACGATTTTTTTTCTAAAAGAACACCCAAATGCCTTTTTTTTTAATTTAGAAAAACATACTCTATTATAATATGCAAAACAATCTGGCGTTGGATCAACATTGCTTTCTCCTCTTTTAACTCGTCACTGATGGAAAACACCTTAACCCATCTCCTACAACAACTGGGACATGCTGCACTTGGTGGGCGGCTTCTAGGTGGGCGTCATCCCTTTCTGAGTGAACCTCCGCAGGATCCACTTCGGTCTTTTGATGCTCTTCCTCTAGATCCGGGACTCTACTTGGGCTAGTAACCACGGCCACCCCTTTGTAAGTTGTCCAACGAGGAGCAAACTCTGCTTCATGTAACCGCCCAGGTCGGACAGTTTCAGGAACATGCAAGCTCGGTTGTTGTTGGCCTCTTCCAACAATTACGACAATTTCTTCTGTCACTTGAATCTGAAGGACATGTATTCGTTCTGTTGGAGCCAAAAGTGTCTCCAACCTCCATACTCAGCTACAGTACAGGGGATGAAAGGAACTTAAGCGACTGACCACTAGTAGCAATGTGCTGAAGAACGGCTACACCAGGCTTCTCGCAACTGCAAGCCTTAGCTGCAGGTGATTTTATTACTCAACAAGTGAAATCCATTACAGAATAATTACGATCAAATAACATAAAAATTGGACTCCAGAGAGAGACAGGAGATTGAGGGTCCATTTGTTTAGACTTTTTCGAGCGTTACGTTTTTATAAAACGGAATCGTGCGTGTATTTACCATTTGTTTTTCCGCTCTTCATTTCCATCAGCCGCGATTCTCTTCCGCTCAAATTCACTGCGGGACGAAACCCTCCCGTGACCCTCCGGTTTCTCGCGTTTGGAGGAAAGAATCGCGATCTTCTTCGTGCGGTGCTAGGGAATCGACGACTGTTTTCGCGAGGATAATATTCCCCGACGGCATCTTCTCCGGGCAGTGCTAGGGCAAATCTGCAAGTCTCCGGCTGCACGAGGATAATCTTCCCCGACGGCCTCCGCTTCTTCTCCGGCTGCGCGAGGAGCGGATCTTCCCTGACGGCCTCTGCGCCACTTTCTCCGGCTGCGCGACTTGCAGATTTGCCCGACGGCGGCTGCGCGAACATACCGCAAGCATCGACGCCGGCATTGCTCCGTTTCGCAAAGGCTCTTCTTCTTCTCCCAAATTCTTCTCTATGAAAACCACTTGCAGATTTGCCCGACTCATCTCAACTGAACTTTGATTTCCTCCCTTCAGATTTACATCAATCAACTGTTGTTGCCTCTGATCTCTGCAGTTTATGTGTGTGTGTGTTTGTTTGTTTATGTGTGTGTGTGTTGTTGTGTAATGTGTGCGAGTGTTCAGTTAATGTGTGTGTGTAATGTGTATGTCTGTTGAGTTTGTGTGTTGATGTGTTAAGTGTGAGTATGACAGTGTTAATGCAGGAGAAATATTTGTAATATCTGAAGTGCATTTAGAGGTTCGTGAAGTCAAGCAAATGTATCAATAGCGTATTCTTAGCTCTATCTGGATTAATAATGTATGAATTCCTGAATGCTGATTATGTATTTTTGCTTGTAACTTTACATTTTTAATGGTTTAATATATATAATAATTAGGAGAAAAAAAATTTCATCTGCGGATCTCCATTTCCAAACACAGTATTGTCAAACAGTTCTCAGTTTTGAACAGCTCTGCAAACGCAGACTAGCCAAACAGGACTCCGTTTACAGCATCCAGTTTCCAACAGCTCCCTTTACAAACCTGCCTTTACAACAGCTCCTTTTACAACCGCCACTACTAAACCAAATGAAGCCTGAGTCCGCACTAACAAGGAGGCCTGGGCTCAATTTCAACGCACATTTGTGGGTACTCTGGCTCCTATTTATACTAATCGGGGCTTTCCCAAGTGGGCAGATTCCTATATTATGGGCTGCTCTGGGTACATGAGAACCAGAAAATGATGAGAGGGCGTGTGATGATGGACGACGCGTCGGGTTTGCGCGTCTGTCGGCCTTTTTTCTAGAAACCCTAGATATATGCAATGATTATATTAATTTTGCTAAAATTTAGAGCGGAATTTGCACAGATTTTAAGAAATGAGGCTACTAATTTTTTTTATAAAATATAAAATTGTTATTTTGTTTTAAAAATGATTTTCTTAGATAAAATGGTTCAATTTAAATCCGGGGAAGGAAAATCGCACTTTCGTTCCGTTCCCCTTGTCGTAGCAAAACGAAAATCGTGAACTCGAAATACGTTTCCGTTTGGAGTTTTCGACATAGCGTTCGCTGACAAACTCGGGCGAAAACTCAGCAATGAGTCTGTTATCCTACGAGAAAAAAATAGAGGCACGCACAAAGGAAAATGTAGAAATAAATTACCCACGGAAAGAGGCGTCTTTCCGTATCCGAAGTCGACGACGATCACGCGAGGAACTTCTCGTCACCTTCAAATTTTTTTTTTCACTTCGAGGTTGGCCGCTAACGCACACGGGCACCACGGAGAATCTCACTCACAAACGAAAGTGGTTCCACGGAGTCACTCACTCTGGAGAAGCCATAAACCTAACAACCTAAATTCACTCGCTCTCACAGTCAAGTGGCTCCACGAAATCTCTAATTACCCGAACTAAATTCACTCACAAGCTCTCAAAGGGAAAGCACAATACCCAGGCTGCAGAACCATATTAATTATCAACAGTCGGATCAGACGCGACACTGCTCATTGTCGGAATTCCCTACAGTCTACATGACTTGGATCAAATGAATCACAGGAAAGAAAAATGCACAGTTAGTAAATGTTCCTACTGTTCATCTTCCTTTCTAAGAGAAAACCAAGGCGATAATCTCACAGCACTCAACTGTTTCACGGAAGCAAGCGGTCAAAAGATCACATCCATTTCAACAGCACCCCACGACAATCTAACGTCCACTGTTTATGAAAGCAAACAACCAACATTAAATTTCATCCACCCGGAAACACAAGAACAGGGCTGCAATTCCATCAACAGGACACAGGTAGCTAGGCTCAAAACAAACAATAATTTTCTTCTAAACTTCACAATCACAGAACTAACACCTATAAAGCTCACACAGAGCTTAATCGCGCCTAACCTCTAACTGGAAGCACACAACAACCTCGCGCCTAACTCACGCCTAATTCACATACAAGAATTCTCACAGAAATCCTCACACAAAATTCGCATACATCATTCTCAATATTTCAGCATTCACCCCCCGAAAATGCAAAACACATCCCTTTTTATAGGGTTACAAATAGGGAAAATAGAAAAACTGCCACGATCTGGCAGAACTGGCCGAAGCTTGACGAGGCGTCCATGGAGGAAACGCAGATGTTGAGGGCATCGGGCTCGTCGTGGTGGGAGCTTTTCCTGGTGCAACGTTGATTTCGTGAAAGGAGGCTCACGACTGGATCGTGGGGAAGAGGACGCACATCGTGCGGTTGGTTGCATGTAATGGATAATGGAAATCCCGTGATTTTGGAAGATGAACAGTGCTCTGGATCGGGGATGATGGACACCCTTTACCCTAATCACATATATATATAAGTATATATATATATATATATATATATATATATATATATATATATATATATATATATATATATATATATATATATATACAAGCAGTCGTGCACGGGGGACCCCGTGCGGGAAACATTCATCGTGGGTGCGACATATGTCGAGGGGGCGACATTTGTCATGAGGGCGACATTTGTCCTGTGAGTGACATTGGTCGTGGGGGAGACATTGGTCGTGGGGGAGACTTTGGTCGTGGGGGCGACATTGGTCATCGGGGCGACATTGGTCGGAGCGGGGACATTGGTCGGGGGCGAAGACATTGACCAGGGAAGGTGACATTGGCCGGGGGTGGCGATATTGGCCGGGGGCGGCGACATTGGTCGGGGGTATGTGAATATGGCCAGGGGCAGCGACATTACTCTAGGGCGGCGACATTTGTCGGGGGCGGCAACATTGTCTGGTGGTGGAGACATTGGTTATCGACGCGACATTGGTCTTGGACCCCGAGCAGAGGCGACGACATTCGACGGGTGCGCAGACATTTGGTCTGGGCGGCAGCATTTGGCTTGGACGACAACATTCACAGGAGCAGTGATAGTCAGCAGGGGCAGCAACATTCAGCGAGGCCCGTGACATGCGGTGGGGGTGGCGACATTCGGCGGTGGCAGCGACATGCAGCGAGGGCGGTGAAATGCGGTGGGGCGGTGACATTCGAGGGGGGCAGGGACAATCAGTAGGGGAGGTGACAATCATCGGGGAAGGTGATAATCGGCGGGGGCGGCTACAATCGCCGGGGGCCGCGGTTCACTACTACATGCTTATATAATAAAGAAGTTAGAGCTTGACTTGATTTATATGTATCTGTATATTTGTCTATCTGATTCATATATTGATTATATAAATCAATCTTGCAGTTGGGGTAAAGTTTTGAATCGATTAATGGTAGAAGCAGGTGAGTAAAAGTATTCCAAATGTTTCTGTGGTTCAATTTAGTCCAAGAGTGCAGAGCACCTGGCAAACTTAAAATTTACTCTGATTGCATGATTCTATCCTATTTCAGACAGCTTTAGCATTTATTCTATGTGCAACACAATAACATACATAGATGGGTTGTGGTTATTCCAAACTGTAGAATGCAGTTTCAATAAACTTAACAGCATAATGCAGTTTGAATAAACTGCACCTTGCAGCTTATGAAACTTGCAACGTGCAGTTTATAGAAAACTAAACAAATGTGGAGTAAGAACCTAGGAATGCAACTTACATCCATGCTACCGAATCAACACACCGTTTAGACAGATCACATGTGCATATGTAAACATAAATTTTCTCAAAATGTGCAAAATTTAAGAAAATAACTAATAAAATCAAAGATCAGAATTTCAAAAACATACAGCAGAATGAGAAAGCATGAATATAGATCAAAATTAAGACACTAAAGGATTGCAGAGCAAATGTAAAAATCCAGTAAGTCCATTGTCAACAACAATTCCCAATTGTCATGTGAATTCCTCACCATGTGCCAAATATGAAATAAAAGCCTATACATCACCATGTAAGAGTTCCAATGATGTTATAGATTTCAGTGATGCAATTTGAGGGAAGTGCAGATTATGAGATTTGCTGAATGCACATTCTTCACCTAAATTGGTCAGGGTAGCTAGCATCCTTGAAGATTTCAGTAGGAGCTCTACTTCATCCAGATTAATTGAATTAAATGCGAGAAATGTGATAGTTTTCTATGACCTATGATGCGCAGGTTCCTTTCGAACTCATCATTCATGCATGGAGGAGGTAGGTGCATGTTGAACTAATGGTAGGCAGTCTCGTGATTATTTTGATGGTGTCTGTTATAGTAAAAATGCAGAAATTTAAAATTCTGAATAGAAATAAACACAGATTAACAACCTATTAGAAACTCACATCCTAAGCACCGTCTTTATTAACATGGTGAATAATAAAGAGGGATTGCAAATGCTCAGAAGTCAACAATCATGAAATGTTTAGTGGTATGGAAATTCAGGGCATGCATACCACAATTACCATGGTAAAACTCACATCCTAAGCATTTTTTTTTTGTAAATCGATTATAAGGTGAAGGGAAGAGAAAAAAAAAGAAAAAGAATCTGGATATGTTTTGGAAGAGTAAGAGGAGAGGCAGTGCTGGATAGGTTTTAGAAGTTGAAGAGGGATAGGTCTAAATCGATGGAAGCCGGTGGAAGTAGGAGCGTGCCGGCTTAGGTGTAAGCTTCCCGGGGTAGATGCAATGGGCTAGAGGAGTAATGAAGGAAACCTAGAGTTAATGTTGCTAAAGTGAACAAACAATAACAAATAACAATCCCAGTTAACATCAGAAATAATTCACGCAAACAGCAGTCCTGGGCAAACAATCCCAGTTAACACCAGAAATCTTAAACACAAAATTAGCTACGCAGCTGCCTGCGTGAGGAGGAGAAGCGGGGAGGAAGACAGGGGCGACTAACCTAGCCCAGTTTGTCAATGCCGAGATCTGCCGCAACGCGCTGTCGAGACGTACAGGCAGTGCGATCAGTGGCGATACAAATTCGGCGGGGGTGAAAGGGATTGATTCAGATTTGAGCTATCCTGTAGAGATCAAGCATATGAGAAATCAAGCGAAATCAAAAACGAAATCCAACATAGATGGAAAAAATGAAAAAAAAGAGAAATCAAAACCGAAATCAAAACAAAATTCCAAAATCACAAACTCACTGTCGAGCGGCGCGAAGAGCCGTGCGGGCCGGGAGAAGAGCGGCGGGACGATGAGCGCGAATAGCGATGGGAGCAGCGGAAGTGGTGGGCGAGAGGGAGGATGGAGCAGTGGAGCTGAAGTTGGGAGACGATCCAGACCAAACATCGACTTTTAGGGGATACGACGACGGGCTTGCGACGGAGACGGTGTTGCGACGGGCAGGAAGAGGAGGAAGAAGCTTGCGGCGTTGGAGTGACGGCGATGGGCGAGCGGCGTTGGAGGGGCGCCGTAGGATCTGCCCTAGCTGCGCAGAAGAAGAGGGGTATCGGGAATTTGAGGGAGGTGAATAGTGCCGGGTTGTTTGAATTAACGCTTGATCCCGCCAAATGACCCAAATACCCCTCAATTAACTCACAAAAGCTGGTTTTATGGGGGTATTCTGGGATTTAAATGTTACACATGGTGTAACATAGCTCCTTGCTTATAGTATAAAGATATATTAATCTGTATATATATATATATAAATATATATATATATATATATATTTAAGATTTTTTTGTACAGCCATTTCTATATATATATATATGTTGATAAATTTATATATATATATATATTTTACAAAAATACTCAAAACACAATTACAAAAATTAACACAATACAATATTTTGGACCAATAGTGGTCCAGACAAGTGCGACGTCAGACATTTTTCGTCGATCTGACCTAGGTTGGTCTCCACCAATTCTCCCCCTCTCGAAATCACTCATCTCTGGTGAGTGCTCCGAGCGGTAGTGCGATAGAAATCAACATCCATGCCAATGAATCAAGTATTTCTGAAAACCACCATCAGTAGTGGTCATTGTCCAACATATGCTCGGGAACTGTAATGGAGTATTCTCCGGGTGTCCCATGCTCAACCTGAAACTGGTAGTGAAAAATAAAAGGAACTACAATGAAAGATCAGCAGCGGAATGAATAAAGGTATGTCCTGAATGTGGCTCCCCACTCTCACTCACCACCCAGAAGAAACAAATGGAGGAGAAGACAATGGAGATTCTAAACACTCATGTGAGTAATCATCGAATTAAGTCAGATTGGCTACATTAAAACAAGATTTGCTTCCCAAACGGAAGGCATCTCAAGTTCATACGCGTCTTGCCCAATCCGATTTACTACTCAAAAGGCTCCAGTTCTACGGTAACTATCTTCTTTACGACACTAGAAGGTAACCGTTCCGGATATCGATGAACCATAATCAAGTCATTTATTTTAAAACTAATAGCTCTTTTATGCTTTTGTTTTAAAATTGAGTTGCATAAAATTCATAAATACTATGCATTTTTCCGCTCAAAATTTATATATATTTTTATGCAAATCATGCAAATGCAAAGATGACTACTAACACGACTAACACCATTAACCAATGGTCTCAGATACTAAGAGCAACTCCTGAAAGAGGTACATGATCAGGAAGCTCAGAGGGTGGATCATAAAAGAACTCATCGCGGGGGCGATGATCACTCAAGTGCAAATCAGAGATAACAGTGATCAAATGTGTCAACATGGTGTGCGAATTGTCTCTGCAAGTGTGCGTGACAAGATATAACTTCAACGAATCAGTGAGTGCACCCTCAAACTCGACTGTGTCACTAAAGACGGAAATATCCCAAATATGCGGTGAACCCATAAGTTTTCCATCTGGGGGTTCACCAGGAGGGGTATAATAAAATTCGTCGCAAATGTGACGCGTGCAAATATAGGCTCCAAAAATATATGGAGTGCTCTTAGATAAATGTGCACGAAGTGTGAAAATCGTAATAAATGTGCTAAGGGAAAGTGAGACATCAGAAGGCTCACCAGGTGGGACATAGAAAACTCATCGCAAATACGATGGTCAGCAAGTGGTACGTCCCATAACTCATCTAGAGTGCGAATCATCAGATGGCTATGCCGCAGCACTATCAACATCAAGTGAGACAATGGAGCATGTATCCATGTCTTAAAATTCGCAAGTGTACTGTTTAGATAAAGCTCATCCACACAAAGACGAGGTGGCTCATCTAGAGGCTCAATAGGAGGGTCGTCAAATGACCCATCAGTCAAGTGATGGTCCTCCAGAAATGAACCATCAGAAGGGGCCATACTCCCTGAAAGGGTAGAGGTGACTACCTCGAGATCACTATTAAGATCTTGGCTCCCGATCGTAATGTCACTCGGTGCGCCATCAGGTGTGGTGATGTGACTGGATGCGTCATCGGGCGTGGTGATATGACTCGGTGTGCCACTAGGTGAAGTGTGCAAGGAATCTACACTCAAAATAGAGCTAGTAGAGGTCGAATCAAGGACAGATTCACTAAGTGGAGCCGACTCACATGGGGGTTGACTCCACACATCCTGTACCAGGATATCAGACAGAGTGGGTGACGTCTCCCTGCTTCGGGCAGTAGAAGGCTCTTGCTGCACCTTAATATCGATCATCATATTCACCTTCAGATCACTAGGAGGATCAATAGGTGTGACGTACTCGTGACGATAGTGACCTCTATAGGATTCGCGAGTGTAGTCGTGACGATCGTCCATAACATAATCATGACGTGCTCGTGGATGATCATGTGTCCTATGAACATACGGTGGTGGTCTCACATATGCAGTCTCGGGTTCCTCATATAAAGGAGACATGTAGTATCGATAACTAAAATGATACCGAATCCTATTCTCATAATAAGGTGTTGAGGGACCAATTGGATCCACTCATGTACGAGTATAATCATCGAAGTGTCGTAACGATCTCCATAACGGATCTCTATAGGAGTGAGTGTAAGTGTAATCGTGACCCTCAAATAAAAGATTCCTCCTAAAGGTAGACCTTTCCACATATGGCTGAGGAAAATCGTAATGTGCACGGACATAATGCTCATATCGAATTAGATGCGGCATTGACGTTTGAGGGGGTATTTCTAAACTACTCACCCTACCTCTAAGGTTTTCTAACCTTTCACGCATCTGACATGTACTCTCAGTTAAGGTCGTCAGTTGGTGGGCGAAAGGTATAAACCACTGGGGTGGTTCTTCCCCTTCGCTCCCTTGGCTCGTTTGACCGCGTTCAACTCGACGTATTCTATCTCTCCGCAGATACATGCAAACACACAAGTCAAACGCAATGATAATGCTAAAAAAATTCTCTTTTTTTATGGAGAAAAATAAATTTTTGAAGATGATATGCGGGTTCCTATTCTACGCAGGGCGGATCCCAAAACTTGGAAAAATTTCAGAACCTCGCTTTGATACCAATTTGATGCAGGACGACGCGTAGGGTTTGCGTGTCTGTCGGCTTTTTTTCTAGGAACCCTAGATGTATGCAATGATTATATTAATTTTGCTAAAATTTAGAGCGGAATTTGCACAGACTTTAAGAAATGAGGCAACTAATTTTTTTATAAAGCATAAAATTGTTATTTTGTTTTAAAAATGATTTTCTTAGATAAAATGGTTCAATTTAAATTCGGAGAAGGAAATTCGCACTTTCGTTCCGTTGCACTTGTCGTAGCAAAACGAAAATCGTGAACTCCAAATACGTTTCCGTTTGGAGTTTTCGACGTAGCTTTCGCTGACAAACTCGGGCAAAAACCCAGCAATGACTCTGTTATCCTACGAGAAAAAAATAAAGGCACACACAAAGGAAAATGTAGAAACAAATTACCCACAGAAAGAGGCGTCTTTCCGTATCCGAAGTCGACGGCTATCACGCGAGGAACTACTCGTCACCTTCGATTTTTTTTCACTCCGAGGTCGGCCGCTAACGCACACGGGCACCACGGAGAATGTCACTCACAAACAAAAGTGGTTCCACGGAGTCACTCACTCTGGAGAAGCCACAAACCTAACAACCTAAATTCACTCGCTCTCATAGTCAAGTGGCTCCACAAAATCCCTAACTACTCTAACGAAGAGGTTCCACGAAATCTCTAATTACCCGAACTAAATTCACTCACAAGCTCTCAAAGGGAAAGCACAATACCCAGACATCAAAACCATATTAATTATCAACAGTCGGATCAGACGCGGCACTGCTCATTGTCGGAATTCCCTACAGTCTACAGGACTTGGATCAAATGAATCACAGGAAAGAAAAATGCATTGTTATTAAATGTTCCTACTGTTCATCTTCCTTTCTAAGAGAAAACCACGGCGATAATCTCACAACACTCAACTGTTTCACGGAAGCAAGCGGTCAAAAGATCACATCCATTTCAGCAGCACCCCACAACAATCTAACGTCCACTGTTTATGAAAGCAAACAACCAACATTAAATTTCATCCACCCGGAAACACAAGAACATGGCTGCAATTCCATCAACAGGACACAGGTAGCTAGGCTCAAAACAAACAATAATTTTCTTCTAAACTTCACAATCACAGCACTAACACCTATAAAGCTCACACAGAGCTTAATCGCGCCTAACCTCTAACTGGAAGCACACAACAACCTCGCGCCTAACTCACGCCTAATTCACATACAGGAATTCTCACAGAAATCCTCACACAAAATTCGCATACATCATTCTCAATATTTCAGCATTCACCCCCCGAAAATACAAAACACATCCATTTTTATAGGGTTACAAACAGGGAAAATAGAAAAACTGCCACGATCTGGCAGAACTGGCCGAAGCTTGACGAGGCGTCCATGGCGGAAACGCAGATGTTGAGGGCATCGGGCTCGTCGTGGTGGGAGCTTTTCCTGATGCAACGTTGATTTCGTGAAAGGAGGCTCACAACTGGATCGTGGGGAAGAGGACGCGCATCGTGTGGTTGGTTGCATGTAATGGATGATGGAAATCCCGTGATTTTGGAAGATGAACAGTGCTCTGGATCGGGGATGATGGAAACCCTTGAACCGGAATCAATATCTGGACAGCTGACCCGCTCCTTTACCCTAATCACATATATATATATAAGTATATATATATTAATCTCTATATATATATAAATATATATATTTAAGATTTTTTTGTACAGCCATTACTATATATATATATGTTGATAAATTTATATATATATATATTTTTTACAAAAATACTCAAAACATAATTACAAAAATTAACACAATACAATATTTTGGACCAATAGTGGTCCAGACAAGTGCGACGTCGGGCATTTTTCGTCGATCTGACCTAGGTTGGTCTCCACCAGCGTGGTTACAAAAGTTGTAACCGCTAGAACTAATTGACCGGAAAAACTATCGGGGCGGTCTCTGGTCTGTAGTCGCCCATGCGACTTGAAGCCGATTTGTCCCTTGCTCTAGCTGGTGTTGATTGGCTCTTGTTGAGATTGCTGTATCCCGAGCCAACAAGGGTCACTCATTTGCGGCATCTGGACATTGGATGGGGCGACTAAGGAGTCCCTCACAGAGAACATGACCCGGATGAAAACCAGATATGAAAGCATGTTGAGGATGTCATGAGACAACTCCAGCATCCATCATAGTAGAGGAAACAGACAGAGAAGCTGATCTAGGTCAGGGAATACCGTTGTAGATCAGTCGAGAATGTTAAGGGAATCATAGACGAGATCAGGTTATAGATTCGACAAGAATTAGGCCTCCAGAATTCTGTTGTGGAGAGATCCCAACGGGGAAAAAGACTGTTTAGCAGGATCTCTCGCTGCTGGAATCGACGGGGCTGGAAATAGATGCAGGAAAAAGCACCAAAAGTGTCACTCTTGGAACTTGTCGCTGCCAGAATAGGCAATGTTGGAAAGCGATGCAGGAAATGCTGCTGAGCCATGCAATTGAATCGGCGGTCATTGGTGGAGAAGCAAAAGTTGTGAGAGCGGAATTTGCGGTTGCTGGAGTTGGGATCGTGAGCTGGATTGTAGATGGAGTTGGGATCGTGAGCAAAAGCGGAACACGAGTGGGGCAGATCGGGAGCAGTGCAAGCCCTAGCTCTGATTCCAAATAGGTATAATAAATCCATATAACATTTTGGTAAGCTCTGACCCATACATATGGAAAAACATGAAATATTACATAAAATGCCACTAATAACATCGACTTATTATTTTAAGTGAAGAATTTTATAAACGACTACATACCAAAGATGAAGAATGCGACATAAAATTGCTCGAGCTAGAGAAAAGAAGTCAAAAGATTTAAGTCAAGTAAAATGTATAAAAGATGAGACAGATACAGTTTTGACAGTTGATGTGGATTTTAAAGAGCAATGAAAAAGATATTTTTGTCAGCTCTATAATGAAACAAAAGACAATGAATTGAACTTGGAAGAGTTAAGTAAATCATAATAATATAAGAACATAACGTTTTATCGTAAAATTCAAGTTTTGGAGGTAAATGATGCTCTAAAGAAGATGAAAAATAGAAAGACGGTTGAGTCAGACGATATACCCATCAAAGTATTAAAAAGTCTAGGGAATGAATGAATTTTTTGGCTTACATGTTTTTTCGGGTTTTTTCAATAAGATACTAAAGTCAAAAATGATGTCAGTCCAATGGAGAAAAAAGTATCTCGATACCTTTGTATAAGAACAAAAAAGATATACAAAATTGTGTTTTAATTACAGAGGAATTAAATTTTTGAGTCATACCATAAACTATGAGAACGAGTAATAAAAATAAGAGTATGACGAGAGACTGACATCTCGGAGAATTAATTTGGATTCATGGCAGGATGGCTGACCATGGAAGCTATCTTAGTTATTAAAGGCGCAAGGTGCATCAAGGCGCAAAGGGGTCTTGGAGCCTAGGCGCAAGGCTCCAGACGCAGGGGCGCGCCTGACAAAGGCAGCGCAATCACATATATTTTAAATAATCAACATCAAACATCATTTCAACTTCTCGATCAAATTCTTCATCTAGTCTACTAATTAATCATTCATTATTATCGTTTATATTTCTTAAAAAATAAAATTAATGTGGTGGCTTACATCATATCCAAGTCTCAACACACACTTATCTTTCACAAACACTAAATCGATAAAAAATTATTGAGTTATATTATTTTTTTCCTAATTTTTGAAAAAATAATTTACAACAAAAATCTCACTCAGGCGCACCTTTTATATTCTAAGACGCAAATAAGGTGCACGAAAGCGCAAACCTCAGAGCCTGGTGAGCCTGGAGAGCCTGGAGCCTTAGGCGCGCCTTTAATAACATAGGAAGCTATACATCTCTTGAGGAGACTCATTGACAACTTCTGAGAAAAAAAAACAAGATTTGCACATGTTGTTTATTAATCTTAAGAAGGCTTGTGATAGAGTTCCAAGAAAATTTTTTGGAGAGTTTTGGAAAAGAAAGGTGTACATGTATTATACATTGACATAATCGAAGATATATATACAAATTCAGTGACAAGGGTGAGGACATCTTGAGGATTAACACGGGTATTTCCTATCATGGTTGGCTTACATCAAGGTTCAGCTTTAAGCCCTTATCTCTTTACCCTTATCTTATATGAGATCACCGAACATATCCAACAAGCAATAACTTGGTGTTTATTGTTTGCAGATGATACCGTTTTGGTCGATGAGACGCTCGAAGGTGTAAACACAAACCTTGAATCATGACAAGACACTTTAGAAAAGATGAGTTTTAGGTTGAGCAGGGCAAAGACGGAGTATATGGAGCTTAAATTTAGTAGTGCAAGAAAAACTTATGTCTTTGTTATTAAGCTGGGTGATCAAGATATTTCTCGTATTAAGTGTTTTAAATATCTTGGATTGATAGTTCAAAAAAATGAGGTATTGATAAAGATGTGACAAATAGAATCCAAGCGGGTTGGTTAAAGTGGAGAGGCGCGTTAGGAATCTTATGTGATCGTAAAGTACCATTAAAACTTAAAAGAATGTTTTATCGTACTGCAATTAGACCAGTGATGCTTTATGGTTCTAAGTGTTGATCAGTGAATTGTGTGCATAAGCACAAATGGGAGTTGCGGAGATGAGAATGCTTAGGTCGATGTGTAAACACACGAGACTGCATAAAATTAGGAATGAATGTATCAAGGATAAGACAGGAGTAGCACCAATTGCAGAGAAGATGCGAGAAGCTCGACTAAGATGGTTTGGACACTTACAAAGGAGACCATTAGAGGCACCTGTTAGACATTGTGAGACTAGTCACTGGGCATGCTAAATGAGGGATGGGTATAGCAATAAAGACTTGGAATGAAACTATTAGGAAAGACATGATGTACTTAGGCATTAGTGAGATTATGACTAAAAATAGGGCACAATGACGACAATGGATCCATGTAACCGACCCCACTATAGTGGGATAAAAGTTTGAATGTTGTTATAATTATAAGTCTCAATAGTATTCAAATTTGTCGCTCTTTAAAATTACATTTTTTTTCCTTGATAAACTTTAATATTTTATCAATCCACTATGAATTCTAGACTCTTCTAAAACTTCTATAACGATCAGCAATTTTTCTTCTTTTTTAAATCAGCATTTTTCTTTGTTCTAAGCAAGTTTATTCCTTTTAGAGGTTCAGCCAGTTTTACAAGGAGGAGTTGCCAAACAGTTCTTGCAGCTCATCTTCTTTTAATTGTTCGAATGATAGCTCCAATCTTGCCGCATCTGGCCGAAGATGCTTGGCAAAACGTTCCATTTGAACGTGTTGCAGAGAACGGTTTTGTCGCCGGATCCGTTTTTGAACTCAGGTGGTTGGATCAAAATGAAAGATGGCTATCAATGCCCGCTCCTGATGTGGATTTCTGGGGTTCAATTCTCGAGGTACTGAAAATTATAATGCTCGAGTTTGGAGGGGATCTCGAACTCCTCCAAAATTGTGTGAAAGAAGCTACTCAAATTTCCAGCGCCTTTTGATTTTTGAGCCTATCTAACTACCTTAATCATCTCTCTCTCACACACTCTCTTCTTATTTCTTGTGATATTCTTGACAGTTGAGATCGGAGGTTAATAAAGTTCTTGAGGTTGCTCGAGGAGGGAAGCTTATTGGATCAAGCTTAGAAGCAAAGCTTTATCTCCACACTTCTGATTCCGCGACTTCTTCCCGATTGCAGCAAATGTGCAAGGCGGTGCATGAGGCGGATTCCTTGCATCGGATTTTTATTACATCACAGGTGAAAATCTTTTCAAAAATATTTCTTCGTATTTTCTGTGCTTCATCCGCCCGCCAAAAAAATATTTTATTTGAAGAATGCTTTGAACTCGCTTAAAATGTGACTTGGCATGCTCTATTTGTGATGGTGGTGGTGGTAAAGAAATGTTATATTCCCACTACCACTGCTCTTTTGGAGGCATTTGGTTTCTCAGAGTTGGGAAATGTGCTCGTGTTAAATTCGGGACTTTTGGGAAGCTGTTAACCATCCTCTTCCATAAAAGCTAAAAAAAAGGTTTCCATGCTTTCATGCTTCTCTTCCTGTAGGTCAACATCTCTCTTATCCTCCTCTTACCTCGGCTTTTCTGACATCTGTAATCCCAACACTAGTTTTTCGTAATTATTTTTCTTGCAGCCACTGCCATCCCAAACAGTGCCATTGTCTTCTATCAGGTTGCTGAGAAATAAAATTTAACTCAAATCATGTTTGACATCTTTTATTTCTGATTTTCTTGGAAATGTGGGAGTTATTGCTACTAATAGTCACTTTTTGAGCTGATTAGATATTGTTCGATCTGATTAAGTATAATAATTAAAACTTCTAAGATCCATTTGCATGTAGTTTATCAATTAGATATGATAGTAATTTAACTGACAAGTTTTATTAAAGTTTAATCACACCAGTCTAGCCTAATGTAATTGATAATTAAATAGGCAGCATTAACCAATAATTAACTATTTATACACCAGTAAGCAACCTAATAATTAAACACTTATTACTGATGATGATGCAAATTTAGGTTAATTTAAATAAGCCTAATTAAGATAATTAACACTTAGTTGGAATACTAATGAGTTAACTAATTAACCTGGTCAATCATGTTAATGATTATTTTGTTTACATTTTTCTACACAAATATGTTTTCTTAAAATAAATTTGATTTCTTGACTAAAAAGTAATTAGAGTACTCAAGCTGCAAATGGTTTGGACAAGTGGAAAATGATAGATTAGTCGTCTTTCCATTTCTCTTGAGACGATTGTTTAGAGTACAGTCTAACACCGAGAAGCCCAGTGCGCTTAATATTAGACTATGGGCCGCGCCGCTTCTAATTGCAGAAGTCGTAATATGATATCTGAGCTTGTAGATCCGACACTCATACGTCGCCCAATTAAGACACGTCTTAGAGGCTAAAGATGCTACACATGAGGACACGTGTTGAGAATATAATCCCACATCAAGTAACTCACGAGGCCATGTGCAGTTAACATAAATCTTGGGCACTTCCACCGACAATTGATTGGTTTAGGGTTGGATTCATAACTTCCGACGGAGGCTATACCTTTTTATTTGAGATGTTCCTTCATTTCAAAGGTAAATGGAGTCCTCGTTCTTCTCTTCTTTTCTTTTCTTTTTTGATGTGATGTTTGGGGATTCTGCAGGTGGAAATTTTGAGTTGCATCGACGAAGTGGCCCAATCGATCGAGCATCATGGATCGTACACCAATCAAGCAAATATTGAGATCTGGATCGGCATCGTTCGTGCCGACGGCAGGAAATGTGAGAGGTGCTGGAACTATTCTCCCATGGTTGGTATGTTTGCCCATCACTCCACCCTCTGCCGTCGATGTTGTACGGTTGTCGGTGACGGCCAACCACTTCAAGCTGCAGCTCAGGTCTGAGCGAAATTCGGGAATTATTTTATTTTTCTTCAATATTATCATTTTTCACCCTAGGGTATTCTTTAGTCTGGTTAAATGAAATTCATATTCCCATTTTTAAGCTTGTTAAATGAATTCTCCTATTCATGTAACTTGTTCATTCTTTGATGATCAGTTCTTTCTAACTATATATGTAACGAATATTGTCGCGGATTATAATATCCTGCCTATTCTTTGATAATAATTAGATGACCGCTTGTACTATGAACTATTATGTCTCTTTCATTTCTCCATGAACTCCTCGCTACCAACTAATATAGTTGCCACCTAATATATACTGCCTCACAATTGTTGGTCTTTGATTAGCAATTTGCTGGACTCTAGATTTACTTGTTAAGCAATTTTTCCTGAAGTTATGGGCAAATGGATTATGATTGTCAAGTGTATTTATTTGTCTTACTGAGAATCTCAACATTGAGATCACTACTTTCCACAATGTGATGCATGATGCAATGTTGACATTCAACCAGAGAATTTATACATTCAGGGCTCATTGAGCATTATTTCACTGTATTGGATCTTTATTCATGCTCTAGGCAATAGGCCTGATTTTTACAGATGTTTGTATATGACACTGAATAGGAGAATACATGGTTGTATGTTGGTATATTATCCCCAAATTGTCTACCTTCCCCGCATTTTGAAGTTACTCTAGGCAATAGGTTCTGAAGTTATGTTGGTACTGGAATATCTATTAGGTATCGTTCGTTTGTATGGATTTGAAATTGAATATTGGAATTAAGATCAAATCCAAATCTTCTAGAAATTGGAATTGGTCTAATTTCAATTATAGTGTTTGTCAAGTAAACAGAATTGGAGAATATTGTGAAATTAATCAATTTTGCTATTTATTTGTTGCATAAACTTAATCTTAGAATTATGCATCTTAGAGAAAAAAAAACGCATCTCGGCGAAAGAATCGTGTTCGAGCGTGCTGGTGTAAATGTGTGCGACATGGCAAAAAGCGTGTGTCTGCTCGAAAATGTGCATGCTTGGGCAAAACAGCGTGTGATCAGACGAAAAACATGCACCTGGGCAAAAAAATGTGCGTACCCGAGTGAAAATGGAGTGATAAAGAAAAAAGCGGGACCGTGCGAGAAAAACTTGTACCAAGGTAAAAACGTTGGCCTGGTCAAAAAATGCAGGGTAAGATGAAAATCACACACGGGGGAAAATGTGCGCCCAAGCGAAAAAAAGACGCATGGATGAAAAACACATGCCCCGATGAAAATGTGGGCCTAGGCTGCATACATGCGCTTTGGTGAAGAAGCGCGCGCTCGGGAGAAAAATGAGCTTTGTGGCAAAAAAAATGTATCTGTGTGAAAAAATGTGCGTTCAAATTATACCCGCTTGTGCAAAAAATGCTCGCTCGTCGTGGGGAAAGTACTCGACCGAGAGAAGATACACGCCCTGGGTAAAAAATGCCTGCTTAGGCGAAAAAACGCAAGTCATGGCAAAAAGTATGCACTAAATGTGTGCCCCAGCAGAATAATGCGCGTCCTGACAAAAATTGTGTGCATGTGCAAAAAAATGATCCCCGGCGAAAAAAGCATGTCTTGGTGAAAAAATTGTGCTTGGGATAATAATAATGCGCCCGGGCAAAATACTCACGCATGGACGAAAACTCACGCCCGAACGAAAATTGCTCATCTATTCGAAAAATATTCACTCGCCAAAAAATTCTCCTAGCGAAAAAAAACACGACACATGCGATATTCACGTCTTGAGCGGAATTATCCAATTCTTATATAAATTGGAAGAAATTTGCTTTTGTTCATAATGAATTTTATGGAATTCATTAAAATTCCAATTCCAACCTATAAACTCACAAACGAATCTCATAATTGGAACTAGGTCATCAATTCCAATTTTAAACGCTCAATTCTATCTAAACAAACGGACCTTAAGGGTTTAGAGTTCAAGGTTGGGACGACAATCCGTAGGTAGTGAGAGAGCTCCAAACAAAAAAAAAATCATGTGAACTCTGCCACATTGCAGTTTTGGTGATGATACTCTATTTAGGAAAGTTAAACAAAAAAATCATGTTAGCTTTCTTCTTGTATTTTGTTCGGTAAATGTTTTTGTGTCTGCTAGGTGGTGACGGTCTTGAATACGGGAGTTAAATTGTCATTTGTTAACGTGCACCTAAGGAATTTCATTCATTTTTTCTGTTAAAACGGATGACGTTTGTTAGGTGATTCTTAACGAATGACATTTCAACCCATACATATTTACAACCGACACCATCGTGCCAAACTGAGCCTGACTCGCAGTCATTAATGTCTGAGTGATTATGCAAATAAAGCTTGAAATGATAAATAGATGTCTCTCTAAATAGTGAGAAGGTTTTGGTCTTGATATGTTTACCCATGGATGTATGAGCTTGAACAAGATTGAGACCAGTTAGCGATGTGCTACTATATAGTAAGTGTTGCAAAATGTTGGGACTGTAATGCGCCCTATCACCTTGCTGTTGATTCATATATGGAGATCACATTATCTTGAAGCCCTTGCTCGTTGGTTCTATTTTCTCTGGGCGGTTGTTCTTCGGCACAGGGGCGGATTCCGGGGGGGGGGGGGTGGGGCGCCGGGTTCCACTCTGGTATGAGGGGGAAAAAAGAGGGGAGGGGGAGGGAAGAGAAAAAAAGGTGGGGGGGGGGGGGGGGGGGGGAGGGGGCGTCGGGTTCCACAAATAAATCTCGTGTGTTACATGCACATCTTGTTACGTGCATATCATCCGTTTGAACATAAAAGTGAATGAAGTTCTTTAGATGGACGTTAACAAATAAATCCCGTGTTCATGACTGCCACCACCGTGCCTTAGTACGTGTTTGTTTTTAATTGACAATTCCCCCATCTAATTATGGCAAAAAGTATAAAAAAATGAGCGCAATGTTACGTGCACATCTAAAATGAATATATGATATGTTTAAAGGAAGGTGAGAATCCACAGAATGATTTTGATGCAGAAGATTACTGTTAATGCATCCCTGAATCGTGCTCCAAATTTTTGATAAATGGCACTAGTGGGGTGGGAGGAGGCAAAGTCGCCGTCCTTCGCGAGAACCGAAGGAGAAAGAGGCGTCGCTGCAGGTTTGGGCACCTAAATGCATATAGCAAAAAAAAAATGTTCAATTAACATTGCTCAAAACATTTCTACTTATAAATGTGGATCAAAGTGCAGGGTACTCTCAATACGACCCCTCAACTTCCTCTAATAACACATTACACCTAAAAATTCAACCAAAAACAATCGAATTTTGGTGAAAGGATCGAAAATCTGTATTCATCACACAAATTTCCAATATAAGATTATATTAATATCATCAATGTCCATGAATATATATATTTACCCGGACCTCCCCTCGAAGATTTGTACTTACAGCTTGAACAAATGTTTTTGTATTTCAGAAAGTTAGAGGGGTGTGAGCTATAATTACAAAAACTCATGGATATATATAGATATATATATATATATATATATATATATATATATATATATATATATATATATATATATATATATATATATATATATATATATATATATATATATATATATATATAGATATATAAATATATATAAGAAACATGCTATCATATATATCAATGCTTTGGACATTCATATACTATCATTTACGGAAGAACAAAAAACAAGTGATCCAAGTGCATGAAACTCCGCTGAATATCCGCTCGAGACGGGTTGAAGAATGATGTCTTTTGTGCATTCACAAAGTGGCTCTTTGTGGATCGAGCCCGTGATCTCCATGCAACCTGATCATGGCTCCTGGATCGTGTTCATCATCATCATCCCGGGGCTAGTCAATGGCAGCTTTGTAGTTCCTCCGACCAGCCAAGGGCTTCGAGAGACCATCGATTACTGGCCTGGCAACGATATCAGCCTTCAATGACCATTTGCTTGTCAGCCAAACGGAGGAACCACTATCAATTTCATTCAAGTTTGCCGTGCTCGGCGATTTACGAACCGAAACACGCACATCCGCGAACAACGAATCGCCGCCACACACGAAATTTTGCCCCCAGGATTCGCCGTCTCCCCTGCTCCCAGGCTTTGGTCTCAAAGCCAGACCATTTCCTCTTCCTCCGTGGCTCTCTTCCTTGAGAAGGATCTCCGGTGCATGACAAGAAGGCTCGGGATCAATCTTCGGGCGACGCCTGATGGATGTGTCCGACTCAGTGACGTCTATGTTGATGCCATCTTTCTCCAAAGATATGAAATTCAGTAAACTCTGGCTTTTTCGATGTTGACCATAGGGCGGATCGGAGGCTGAGGCTTTTTGAGAAATTTGATCATTGAAGCGGCGAGATTTCCTTGATGATTTGTAGACAACATCTCAATGCTTTCAGGTGAGATGACCTTCTTGAGAGCAGGTTTCAGCTTCAGGGACTGAAATGAATGAAGAATGTCATTGGTCGACAGGCCGGGAGGTGTGTTGCTGCTCTCTCTCCAACATGCATATATAATTAGGATGGTTATATGAAGGTGACATAAGATGGATGCAGAAAAATATAAATCGCAAAAATTTGTATATGTCAATCCACAACATTGATTACAACTGAAAGACAACCATATTGTTCTTTAGGAGTGTTGAAAAGTTCAATATTGATTGCTCTTCCAACCATTCCTTGAGTAAGCTATCCAAAGTAAGCGAGTTCTCCTCGCCCCCTATAGGAACATTACTATGGGTAATGTTTGGTATGCATTGCGCTTCCACTTGAAGCTTATCGATAAGCACCACTAGATCATCTTCTAATTCAGACAAAGCTTCTTTCAGCTTCTTCCCTGCAAGAGACGCAATACAGGTAGCATTTAAGTAAAATAACTAAGATTCTATTCGATTGAACGAAATTGGGGCCCTGTTATTAGAATTGAACGTTCATTTTCATTGGAGTTTGATCTCCAATTCCAATTTTGAAACTCCAATTGCATCCAACCGTATGGACAGAAGTCAAAATGTTTACAGAATCTATACCTTCTTCTACAAGAACCTGGCGCACAGATGGCTCCAATCTTTCCTTCCTTTTGTTAGAAACTATATTTCTTTCCCCTCTTAGCCGTTCAACCTCCTGCCATCTGTGACTAGTATTAACTAATGACATTTTTCATGAATCTCTATTGAGACAAAGCTACTGTGAATGACTGCATCATAAAAGATCAAATACACTCATTGTTCAAGTCTAAGACAACAAAAAGTTTGTTTGTTTGTGAAAAAAGGAAGGAAGTTTCTAAGACTGGGTCGACGATGACGAAGCCTACACCGGTGATGGCGACATCAAATTCCACCGCTGGTGGTTGAGAGGAGAATGGCCGGTGATGATGAAGCTTGGAGACAGAGAGGTTGTCAACATCGCCCATAATCCAGCGGAGAAAGGCTTGTTCTTGACTCGGCAAAGCGGCAGAAGCAAAAAACATCGTCTCCCAGTCATCAACCCCTATCCCACACTTTTCGACGGCGAAGGCGGCGGCGAGGCTGCCCATCTAAAGTGTTTTGGTATTGGGCTGAAGCTCCCTGGCTTCGGCGGTTACGAAAGGGGCAGCGAAGTCTTAGACGGGCCATTTCTGAGCGAGATTTTCAGATATCTCCGCCACGCCGCCTGTGTATGTAGAGCCGCTGCCGCCACTGACGGAAGAAGACCGGGTGGACATTGATACGGGAGGGCTTGGGCTCCTCTCGTGATATAGAACCGACCGGGGTTCCATTTCGTTCCAATACCTCGCATTTCTTCCTTCGATGACCAGTGCCACCGCTACAAAACACGTCGTCGTTGCCGTCTTGCCCCTCGCAAACAAGGATTTGAGCAGCTATTGCTTCCTAAATTAGATATATTTCCATAGCCTGAAATCAGATATATTTCCATCTGCAAAGATAATTGGAAGTAGCAATGAGATTAAAATAGGGAAATCCACCGAAAAACAATGAAATTCATGCAAACATACACATTAGATAATATGGACAAAAAAATATCAAAGCTTAGTTTTGAGGCAGTAAAACTTATTTTCAACTAAAAAATTATGCTCCGGAACAAGGTCCAACCACTTAGTTTTTTTTAATAACATGGCATTTAATTGCTCATGGCGGAACAAAACTTGTAAAGAGAATTTTTTTAAAAAAACCATCAAGCGTTATGCAAATATTTGTGAGTCGCAAGCAACATGAAGCACTCCATCCCTGAAAAAACGGTCGGTTTTGATAATAGTTATTAGAGATTAGGGACAAAAAAAGGATCCAAGTTGGTGCAAAATATCAGTGCTCTAACAATCTTAAGATCAAAAACATTAATTCTAGGCTAACATGTCCTTTGAACAAGTTGATGTGGGAGTGAATCCATTGCTCTCAAATGCCTTAAACCTCACTTTTATTAGTAATAAGTATGAGAGTGAAAACACATGGTTATAAATTAAATTTTGACTAAATTTTGCAATCCGAAACAATAATCTTATACAGCAATCCTATACAACAATTACCAAGAGTACGAGAAATGTAGAGTTGGAAATGTGGTTAACTAGCAGCTACTATGCATGAATTCTTATTGTTCAAAAGCAAATTGCATTTGCAATTAAAATTAATGTGAAATAATTTTACGGCAATCATCTCTGAATAATTGGTTGAACACCAAATTATCTAGAAGTAAACTTGAAGTACCATCAAAGTAACATGTTCTTGAAGATGAAAAGAAAATGTAGAACAGTAGCAGATTAAACAGTGCACAAAACTGAATAAAATAAATCAACTGTAAGTTTAACATACAAAACAATGAAAAAATACACCTCGTTGGACACAGTTCGTAGAAAGAGCATTATCAGTCACTGATGAATGACGAAAATGTTATGAATTTGTTGTCCTCGAAGCGTACCTCCGCTGTCGAGGAGGTGAGGAGCGCCGAAGGAGGAGAAGAGCTTCGGAGGAGCAAAAATGGTTGGATGCGGCAACAAACGACTCAGAGAGGTAGAGGAAGGCCTGACACATTTGACCTAAAGCAAGGCGGTAGCGAATAACGGGAATAGGGATAGCTATTGTCGGGGAAAAAATTTACTACAAAAGTTAGATTTAGGAACTCAGTACTTACATAAGCATATGATGATCCGGTGTAAGTTCAAACCGTATCAACATATATATGTTAGGCTGCATATAATGCATGTATTAACTAGCAGCTACTCTTGCCTTGCTTTCTCATTTTCTACGAGTTTTCTTACATGCGGCATAATGACGATCAAGCTGTGACGTCGAGCCGTCGAGCTATTGAGGAGGCAGAGTCAGTCGTCCTCTTCGTCGAGTAGTCGGAGATGCTCAGGTTCGCGCGAATAAGGGCACTGATCTACCGTCGCTCGCCCGAACATGAAAACTAACATGAACCCCATCTAACACATGAAGATGAGTAAAATTAATAGAAGAAATTATAAAATCAAGATTATGCCTATCTCAAGAAAAAAAATCTCACTGTGTTGTTTTTCCTCTCATAATGTGGCATGTCAGCATTAGTACTCTTTTTATCTTCCTGCCTTTTTAAAGTACTTGTCAATCAAACGCAGGGGTGGCGCCGGCTGGAAGCAAGGAAAACACAGGGGGGGGGGGCGATGAATCCGCCGGAGTGTCACTGAAATAACCGGAAGACGTGGCAAGAGGAGGTTGCCAGAGTCATAGGATGGCTCTGGAAGCATAAACGGCGGCCGGCGGAGCTTCCCTGGAGGTTTCCGTCGAAGAGGCTGAAAGATGGGAGGTTGTCGTGGCTTCAGGCGACGCTTCCCGATGAAAAATATATTTCTTTTAAAAGAATGCTAATAAGTTGAAACTAGAGAAATACATCACAATAAAGTCTCGGGATATTAAAGATTATATGTTGCAAAGAATTAAGCACATCAATTTCTACTTATTTTCACACTAAATGAATGTGGAATTGAAGCCCGCGACATTTACTGGCATTTCAATACCTACCAAAAATGTATACAAGTCTCTGTACAGTCATTATATAGGATATTCATGTTATTTGTCTTCTTCTCTCCTTAACTATATCGATCCCTTCCTTAAATCTATCTCAAAATCTGAAAAAAGTTTTATTGGAAAATCAACAAACTTAAAGTTTAAAGTTTTATTGGAAAATCAATAAATGTTTACTACATCAGGAAGGTAGTATTGTCTTCGATATAAGTTTTTTTTTTACACCAAATCAGGAAGGTAGTATTGTCCTGATGTAAATCCTAATTGTTTTTTGACCAATCGATTTACATGGAGAGATCAATTTTTTAATTGATATGAAGGATTTTGAATACATTAGGTTGGAAATTGAAGGAAAGTCAAGTTTAGTCATATAAGGAAGCTATGGAAGATGGTATTGGAATAAAGATTGAAAAAAAATTCGTTGTATTAAGAATAAAATATTTTTTACTAGGTTTATCTTGTTTGTGGGAGATTTTTTGCTTTAAGTCAAATTACTGGAATTGCATAGATTGAATGGAAGGATCTTTGTATGGACTTTGTTTTATTCTGGGAAAAATGGTTCAAAAGTATATTGAAATTATTAGGTTATTTTGATCAGACATTGACTGGTTGCTGCAATGAGTGAAATTATAGGAACCTGATTTGTCAAAGAAAAAAACATAGAACCATTAAGCATAGGCGGATAGAAGCAGGGTTTACCCAAAATCAAAGGAATGTGAAGAAGCTGGGCATGATTTGCTGAAACCTGTAGCAAGCAGAACAAAATCGGAAATCCAAATGGGGCCTAGACGGACTCCTCTCCCTCTTGTCAAGTCGCTGTGAACGCAAGTCATCGCCTTCACCGTTGGAGGAGCGGCGGGATCG
Source organism: Platanthera guangdongensis (assembly GCA_039583875.1). Taxonomy (NCBI): domain Eukaryota; kingdom Viridiplantae; phylum Streptophyta; class Magnoliopsida; order Asparagales; family Orchidaceae; genus Platanthera; species Platanthera guangdongensis. The sequence goes on from CM077165.1 coordinate 151,737,305, forward strand.
TGGGACAAAATCATGCTAGGTTAGAGTTTACCAGAATCTGAGAAGGAGAAAGATAGTCTTGCTGCTCGGGATCGATCGTGGAGGGAGGAGATGAAGCTCCTCGTTGTGCCGTCCCTGACCGGCGAAAAGATCCCTCCACGGACGAAGGAGGAAGAGATACAGTGATGAAGAGACACATATTTCTCCGGTTTCATTTTTGTTGAGGCCAGTGGCGGACGCAGAAATTTTTTTCAGTGTGAGCGGACTTACTAATTGCAATAAAAAAATTTAATCAAAAAATATGACTTAAGAGATGCAATCTACAAGACTACAACATAATTCACTACAACTTGGATCTACGACAAATAATACTCCATTTGAAATACCAGAGGATAAGGAAACTTGGATATATGAATCCAAGCTAGTTTATATCCTAAAAGTGAAATAAAAATTAGGAGCAGTAGCAAAAAAGACACAGGTTTAATGTCATTGATAAGAAGGGGCTAATTATAGCCTAAAAGTGATGTTTAGATTAAGAATTTTGGATAAAAAACAACAACATGATGAAATGACCCCCCCCCCCCCCCCCCCCCCAACTACATGATCAAATTTCTTATACAAAAACTGGAAATCAAGTTAGAAATCCTGCGCCATTGCACCCAGGGGCCTCAGGAACTGAAGAAAAATACATTTAATCATGGATTTCAAGCACTTTGCAGCAATAAAGTAACAAGTGTTCAACAGCACCTTGCAGCTGGTGAAAAAAAGCTCTTCACCCCGTTCATTTCTCTTTGAGATTATCTGTCCCCCATACAAACAAACCGGGAAGAATGATCCGTTTTTTTCTTTCTTTCTTAACACAAATGGAAGAAACATAGATTTCAAAAGGGAAAGACTCCCTAGAAATTAAGGTCACACCAGAATCTCACCCACGCAGAAGCCCCGCAGGGAACACGAAGAACCTGCTGAAACCCAGTCCAATCTCTTACAATCCCGAACTCTGTTTTCTGATCACAAACAACTGCAGATTCCACAATCAATCTCCACCCGGGGCAAAGAACGAACTCTAAAGAGTGAAAAATGGGAACAACTTCTCCGTGCGCGACGAGGGAAAAACCAGCGAGGAGGAGAGAGGAGAGGAAGAACCATTTTCACGCTCGCTCGGTCGCTTCAGCTAGCTCCCTCTCTCCAACCCTAGCCTCACGATTTTTTTTAGTGTGGGCGGCTGCCCACACTCGCCATATACTGCGTCCGCCGGTGGCAGAGCGACGGCGAGGGATTTGGGAGAGGATTTTGGCGAGGCATCGGGCGTAGGGAAGCGATGGCTCTGAAGCACGGGAAGGAGTCAAGCACCGCCCATCCTGAGGAAGGCGGCCAAGAAGCATCGGGCGGTGCTGCAGTGGGCGGAGCTGCGATGGGCTTACGTCGAGCAGGGAGAGAAAACGCGAGGAAGAGGAGATAATCGCGTAAAAACGTAAACGGTGGGGGATAAAAAGGGAATCACGCGATTATCAGTCCGATTCAGTCGGACCGGGGGGGGGGGGCGTCGGGTTCCACTCCGGTATGAGGGGGAAAAAAGGGGGAGGGGGGAAGAAAGAAAAAGAGGGGGAGAAGAAGAAAAGGGGGAAAGGGGGAAAGAGAGAAGAGGGAAATGAAGAAAAGGGGCGGGTGGAGAGCGGGTTTGGGTGCACCGGCTGCAGTCGAGCCGTGGGCCCAAGTCAACCTTTATATGGTCGGCCTTGACCTTTCTATGGTCGGTGGGCCCACTTTCAACACAACCTATATGTAACTTCAAACATTAATTTTAAAATTTATCAATCCTAAGTAAAAAATGATTTTAAATTTCCAAGCTTTGAACATCAAATTTTCAAAGTCATAATGTTATCATGATTTTATTTCATTATTTTTTAAGTTTATAATTTGTCTGAATTTTAACATTCAATGGTTAATAAAATTTATGATTTCTTAAGAGTTTTTATTCTATAAGAACAATTCAATATCACCTTGGGCTTCATTATAATCAACCAAACACAAAATGCTATGAAATTGCTAATTATAATCCCAAAGTTTTTTTTCACCACATAAGATTTCACTTTCTATGTATAACGTAGATTCATTGCAGTAATTTTCCACAGTAATTATTTATTGGAGGGTGAAATCAAAAATAAATAAAATGCCACTACTGCTTTTGAGGAGTTTGATCTGCCCGTCACTTGTTAATGAAAGTAATTCCCTTCTGAATGCTTTCTGCCAGCTCTTTCTTTGCTTTTTCTAACCCAGCCCTGAACCAGAACATAAGTTATTAAGTTCTTACTCTTAAGTAGCAAGTAGCAGTCATAATTTGTGTTTCATGAAGAATTGAACTTTTAACTTTGATTGATTTCAATAATGTAAACTCTGACTGGGAAATCGGTCGCAGTTCTGAATGCGGCGGTGGCAAACACAAATAGGCTCCGTTTGGCATAGTGTTGACGGTCGTAAACGCATGGGTTAAGCCGTCATTTGCTAAGAATCACCTAACAAACATCATCTATTTGAACAAAAAATACATTAAAACACAACCTGAATAAGAATCAAAATGCGTTTTTGATAGTAACTCAGTCAGTAGATGTCAATGCAACTAGCCAAAATCTTGATAAAATGAAAAACTCATTCACTTCCAATTAAATGCCAACAAGTTGCAGAAATTCAATCTCCTAGAAGCATTGGAGAGCGGAGTTGAGTTGATAAGCTTGTCAATCACATATCAGCACTTCCAGACCAACATGTTCTTTGTGTGCAAGCAATGATGGAGATTTGGGTTTTCGCCCAACACCTCGTCTCGGAGATTCATGGCCGCTTGCTTGGAGAAATCTGTGCTTCCGGATGGTGGCATGGAGTTCTTAGCCTGATATGCTGATGAGATTGTCATGATCTGGCTCTGATGGCATTCAAGCATGGCTTTCCACATTCTGATCAACCTGAAAACACCACATAAATTAGGTCATGTCATCCAAAACAATGAATACAAAAGACAAACATCTCTTAAAATGAAATATTCAATACTAGTTAATTTTAGACGCCGTGCTCTGATTAGTGCTAATTTTAATGCTTGTATAGATCACCTATGCTTAAATAATGCTTGATCATAATTTTCAGTGTGTAACTACCCTCTAACATAGGCTCTGTTTGGCGCAACTTTTTGGCTCCGGTGTGTTTGGACAAAAACACCATCATTATAGAATGCATATTTGGCAAGAAGATTGTTATGACCATCACCAAGAAAATACAAATAGTTTTGAATATAAAAGTGAATGAAGTTCCTTAGATGAGTTCGGGCGTTCATGAACGACAGTTCATAACCACCGCATTCGATCACGACCACCGCCACCATGCCAATCAGAGCCATAGAATGAATCTCCAATAATTATTGTAGAAACAGTAGAATTAGCATATTTCATATCAACATTACTAAAATTTCATTGTATAACCGAACAACAAAATTTAAATTCAAATCAATTCCAATTCCGATCAATTCATGAAATCAATTACAATTCCGATTAATTCATGAAATAAATTCCAACTCCTCTCAATTCTTGAAATCAATTCCAATTCCATCCAAATGAAGAGGCTCTTTGGGGATTCAGAATATTAAAATGTTACAAGTTCTAGCCATCTGTTTGCATATCCATGGAATGGGAGTTATCATTGAGTTCTCAATGCACCTTAACTGCAGGTTTATCATTTATCCATTCGAGTCGTGTGCGCGCTGACATGGACATCGGATCGTCTCATAATACAAGTTCTTGATGATTCAAATGACAAAGCAACCAGGGTTCAACCCCATTCACTGCTGTCCTTTTCTTCTTCTTCTTCCTTTTCATTCACGTTGAATCATCAATGTTGTTAAGTCGATAGTGCGCTCTTTAATTGTCAGCACATGGTGTGCATCCATGGAATTTATGATGCAGGATTAGGTAGAAAAGGAATGCAAGAGATGGCGTGAAGATGGAATGAACATACAATACATATCAAGGGACAACCAGAATGGGTATAAAGCCGGGGCTCTCAGAGAGGCAATGGAGATTGATGATGTGAAGACCTGCGACTATGTGGCCATTTTTGATGCTGATCATCAACCACCATCAGATTTCCTTCTTCAAACCATCCCCTTCCTCATCCATAATCCAGATCTCGCTCTCGTCCAAGCTCGATGGAAATTTGGTGCTCTGACAATTTATTTTAGTAGGGGGCAATCAGCTCCTTTCAAATTTCTGCTTCTTCGACTGCAATGTAATGGCAATGTGTATGTATGTTTCAGTAAACGCTGATGAGTGCTTGATGACAAGGATTCAAGAAATGTCCTTGAATTATCATTTCAAGGTGGAGCAAGAGTCCGGTTCCTCGACACTGGCATTTTTTGGATTTAACGGTAGGTTATTCTTCATCGCATGATTCAGTTCAATTCAACAAGGGAACGGCTGTAATATTGGACAGATATGGTAGGTACTGCTGGTGTTTGGCGAATCTCTGCCATCAATGAAGCTAAGGGATGGAAAGATCGAACAACGGTTGAGGATATGGATCTAGCAATCCGAGCATGTTTGCAGGGTTGGAAATTTGTCTATGTTGGCGAGCTCAAGGTACAGTCATGTCTGCTTCTGTGCTTCTGGCTTAATACAGAATTTGCATTTCTTTTGTACACCAACCATACCAATGCTCACAATTGATTCTTCAAACTCAAAAAAAAAAAAGAAAAGCTATCTGAAATCAAGCATACCAATGTTCAGAAAGGAAATAAAAGTGAAGATGGGCTAACCGTGTTTTCTAAAATTGCCTTCGGCAGGTTAAAAGCGAGCTGCCAAGCACCTACAAAGCATATCGGTACCAACAACACTGTTGGGCGTGCGGACCTGCAAATTTATTTAGAAAAACAGCTTTCGAAATTATGAGAGCCAAGGTCTGCAAATTAAATTATATACATATGCATATAGTACTGGCATGTCTTTGAACACGCATTCTAAATCAATCGACTGGATTGAATACTGCAGAAAGCATCAATATGGAGAAAGTTGTATTTGATCTACAATTTCTTTTTGGCGAGAAGAATAGTGTCTCACATTGTGACCTTCTTCTTCTACTGCGTGGTCATCCCTTTGTCTTGTTTCTTCGCAGAAGTGCGAGTTCAAGTTTGGGGTGTGATTCTCATTCCTGCCATAATTACTCTCTTGAATGTTGTCAGCACACCGAGGTTCTAATTACTTGCTGCTAAGTATATATTCTAGCTGACTCTGTGGCTAACTTAATTATATCGCATATTAATCAGTGGTACGGATGAACGCACGCATGCAGATCCTTGCATTTGATGGTGATATGGATCTTCTTTGAGACCGTCATGTCATTTCACAGATGCAAGGCTGTCTTCATCGGTCTATTGCAAGCTGGGAGGGTCAATGAATGGATTGTCACCGAGAAACTAGGCAACACGCCCAAGGTTAAGACAATCCCCTCTATATATATTGCCACAAAATTCTATGATAGGTATTTCATTTTCATCGTTAATTACCACAGTACCTGGCCCACGACGGCGGGTCGCCCCGCGACAGTGCCCAAATCCAGCGACGGCGGGCGTCGCAAGCCCCCGGGCTGCTGCGGCGGCGGCGTTGAGTGCCAACTCTTGAGTCCGGACGTTGAGTGGGCATTGAGTCCAGGCGTTGAGTGGGCGGGGCGTTGAGTGCCCACTAAACGCCTGAGGATATATTGCAAAATGTTAATCATGTAAAATAGAAATATAAATAAAAAATAGAAATATTCAAACACAGCCTTCATATATTGCTACCAACAGCCTTCATATATTGCTACCAGCAGCCTCAAAGTGATCAAAAATTGTAGATAAACAGGCATTACACTATGAGCTGGTAGCTCCAAGTTTTCTGAAGGTAATTTTCTATAATAAAAAGTGGCTTATGAGCAAACAATCATATGATTTCTCGGTTTTCCTCAGATAGCACCTTTCTATGTCGCAGCTCAAAAACTCAAAAGGGTTCCTCCAGTCATCTGCACAATTTCAAAATAGTAAAGAATGCAATTAGTAACAAAGTATGAAAAACTATACCATAATAAACTAAAATTGAACTTAAATGGTATGTTCTATTGCAGATGAGGAGACATGAACAATATGCAAATAAAATTGGGGCTATAAAATCTGCAAAGTAAATAAATCCAAGGTTTAAGGAAGTGAGAAAGAAAGACCTAAATGTCACACAATGCCCCTCAAATCAACTTCAAACATAGACATACCAAAATATATTGCATCATTTGTCATCCAAAAGGTAGATCGAGATTAATTTCTCTAGCCCTCTTCAGTTTGCTTAGGCTCCGCTTGGCATGGCTGTGGCGATCGTGAGTTATAACGCCTGACCTGACATAAGGAATTTCGTCCACTTTTATGTTTAAAACTAGTTTTCATTTCTTTGTGGCAGTCATAACCGTTGTCTTGCCAAACATGCATTCTATTTGGATGACATGAAAACGGGCTTTTATATATAACCTACTCTAATACTAAAGTTGTGTTATTGGGTTTTGTCAACCACAAAAGTTAGCTTAAATGCTCTGTTTGGGAGTGTAATGACAGTAGAAAAAGAGTGGTGGGAATGTTCACTGCTTTCTAAATGTAAATAAAAAAAATGTGAGAATGTTCACTGCTTTCCAAAGTCTTGAAAACACTCTTTCAACACAAACACTTTTCCCATCATCGAAAAACCAAATGCCTCTAAAACAACAAATGCCTCCCACTGTCCGCCACTACTGTCCCAAACATAGCCAAAAGATGACTCACCCCCGCACTAATAAACAAATATTTAACCTCTTCCACAAATAATATGGAATCAACCCAACATTCTTTTTCACACAAATTAAACTTTAATTTGGAAGCAAAAAAACTTTATTTTCATCTACTAAAAAATTTTAAATCATGGGTTCTCATACGAGCACACGTTATAAAAGGAGCAAAATGACTCGAAGGCGAGGAGGAAGACGGAGAAATCACTATTTCAGCACAGAAAAAGTCACTGAAATTTCAGATCTGAGGAAATTTCGTCCGACATCAACGCAGCGGTGACGGCGGAGGCTAATCCGAAGGCTGCGGATGCAAGTGAGACACGACAGTCGGCGGCTCAGTGGGCTTTGAGGAGGAGAACCCACGTGATCGCGGTGCTGCGCCGGGTGCTGTAGTCGGCGGCTCAAGAGAGTTGCTCTGAGCTCAAAATAACTAGCATTCACATGGAAATTAGACTCCGTTTGGCACTGCGGTGGCGGTCGTATGGGTTAAACAGTCATTCATTAAGGATCACCTAACAAACATCATCCGTTTTAACATAAAAGTAGATGAAGTTTTTTAGGTGGGCGTTAACGAATGAAAATTTAACTCCCATGTTCATGACCGCTACCGCCGTGCCAAATGTAAATGAAATTCACATGAAATGTAACTCATGACATGCAAAAAAAAAAACAAGAGTTGCACCAATTTCTAGAAACATATACACAACATTTCACACTCACACCATCTATTCATTCTACAAAACTTCAACAAAGATGCAACAGTGAACATGAAAAAGCTTTTCAAACCTCAGGACAAAGGTCTATAACACTAGAATCCATTGTTTGAATAGGAAGGATGACCATCACCATCACGGATACACTCAAAAGGACCTTGGAGGATTCACTAGTTTTCCAATCTAACAGGTACGACTCCTCCCTGCTTCCATGGAGTAGCTCTCCAAGGCTTCCATTTGCCATGTACTCATACAATATAAGATTAGAGTCCTGATGATAGCAGAAACCATAGAGTTTCACAATGTTTCGATGCCAAATTACAATTGGAAGCAAGTATTTCATCTGAATGCAAAATGTTTTCTAATGCAAATGTTAAGCAATTTCGTTCATCCTGAATTTTCCTGTAATTTTCAGATCTGAAACAGAGACTGTGGCTATTCAAAGAAAGCTCTTGGATAATTAAACAAACTGTAATCCGTGAGCTAGGAAGTAGTAATTTGAAGTGCTTCATGATTTAAATTCATTCCAAATCTGCTGCAGCTAATCTAGTATTTGAATTCTCGTGAATCTGTGGTTGATTTAAATCCGTACCTCTGTTTCACTTCCACATCTCAGGAATGTTCAATGCATACTAGCTAAATAGAAAATTTATTTCAAAAAAATTATTCCAGATTGGAGCAAGCAGACTATGAAAATTGTGTATAACAGCTAGCAGATTGTCGAGTCCAACGAATTACAGATCCTGATCAAGGATGAGAGAAATACCAAATCAAATCAAAACAGAAAGCAAATCCGTATCAAGAGAGAAAGAGATCGAGTGAGAGAGGACCATGAGAATTCGGAATGCGGGGCGAGGAAGGAGATACGAGGAGAGGTGCATGAGGAGAGCGATCTTCCCCTCTTTCTAGGCTTCTGAATCTGCGCTTGGACGGCTCTTCCTTTCCTCTTGGATGGGATCACGGATTCACCCTGAGGATCTCGAGCTCTCCTCATCGTCGCTGGGGCGTCGAAATCGTGGCAGAAGAAAAATAAGAGGAAGGAGAGAGGAGGAAGAGGAAGAGAAGAAGAAGAGGGAGGTACCTGGCGGCGTCGAGATCGACGAGCTAGGGCGCGCCTGCACGCTGCTGCGGAGCTCGATGCGCCGGCAACAGAGAGAGGAGGAGAGATGGATTTAGGATTCGGCCGATTTTAGCCTGCGGCGTCGTCTCGACGTCATCGTCCCGGCGTGAGGGAGAGCGGGTTTGGGTGCACCGGCTGCAGTCGAGCCGTGGGCCCAAGTCAACCTTTATATGGTCGGCCTTGACCTTTCTATGGTCGGTGGGCCCACTTTCAACACAACTTATATGTAACTTCAAACATTAATTTTAAAATTTATCAATCCTAAGTAAAAAATGATTTTAAATTTCCAAGCTTTGAACATCAAATTTTCAAAGTCATAATGCTATCATGATTTTATTTCATTATTTTTTAAGTTTATAATTTGTCTGAATTTTAACATTCAATGGTTAATAAAATTTATGATTTCTTAAGAGTTTTTATTCTATAAGAACAATTCAATATCACCTTGGGCTTCATTATAATCAACCAAACATAAAATGCTATGAAATTACTAATTATAATCCCAAAGTTTTTTTTCACCACATAAGATTTCACTTTCTATGTATAATGTAGATTCATTGCAGTAATTTTCCACAGTAATTATTTATTGGAGGGTGAAATCAAAAATAAATAAAATGCCACTACTGCTTTTGAGGAGTTTGATCTGCCCGTCACTTGTTAATGAAAGTAATTTCCTTCTGAATGCTTTCTGCCAGCTCTTTCTTTGCTTTTTCTAACCCAGCCCTGAACCAGAACATAAGTTATTAAGTTCTTACTCTTAAGTAGCAAGTAGCAGTCATAGTTTGATCTGCCCGTCAGAATGCTTGCCACAAACGCACGGCTCACTAGTGGGGCGGTCGAATGCTGACGAATAGAATGGCGGCGCTTGACTCGGAATCGATTCCGGCGGAATTTCATGGCAGCGACGGACGAGGGTCTCCTTCGAGCGTTGTGTTTTTGCAATATCCCGCAACACAAGATCGATACCGTTCATTGGCAATGATGACTAACAGACAGACAATTCTGAATAAAGACTAACTGGAGCAAATAAGTCCTGCCAAATAAAGTCATAGTAATTTGAGTTAACACACTGAATATACAAAAATTATTTTCTTATTAGATCTAACTTCTAAGTATAAGACATTAAAATGATCAGAAAACATTTTGATTCATATGAAAGTTTGAGCAATAACCTTGTTCAATACTTCAATATCATAATTTTTGAGCAAAAATAGTAGAATGGGGAAGATCCGGAGCAGGGACTTACCAGGAGCGGGCCAAAAATCACAGATTTTTAAGAAATGATGGGGACAACACTGGAATAAGACCGATGGTGTGCACGGTGCACCATAGTAATTCATCTCATGTTCTAGAATCAATATAATAAAGAATTTTGGTAAACAAGTTTTGAAAAAATTATTGTACACACAAATGTTGACCTTTTCAAATTTTGAAGTATTCATGAAAAGAAATTGTATAGGAAGGAAACTACAATTATATCTACCTACTTGAGCATCAAATTATAAAATAAGTACTCAATAACCTACCACAAGATCACTATAAACATTGACTTAGCCAAGATCGTTATTTCCTTCGAAATGCCCACAAAAAAAGCTTAGATAACAGTAAATGACAAGCTTTTATGGTCCGGTTGGTTGAACAAAATTGGGAATTCAAAATTGAAATTAAGGTCCAATTCCAATGAAAATAGATCTTCACTTATAATTTCAAATCCCCAATTCCATCAAAATGAACAAAGCCTTAAGAAAAAAGATGTAATTAATTAATTGAAGATGGAAAAACAAATGATCTAAAAATTGATGATAATTGGAACAATATCCTATTTGAAATCTTCCTAACTTTGATAGTCTTGTCATCTCCACAAGTCACCATGAAAAATTCGTTGTTTGGTTTCCAGAAACCAATGTCATTTACTCCACCAATATGAGAATCAATCTTATAAAAAAAACAAAATTTAACCATGTAGGTATCAATAAAATCATTTCTCTCACAAATACTATAAGAAAAAAAATAGATGTATTGTACCTCTAAATGAGGTAATAGTTCATTAGGCTCATTGAACAAGTAGAGGTGCATGAGGTGATTGGAGCATGCAACACCTGAAATTAAAAGAGTAATCACCATGCATGCTTGGCCTCTGTACAAAACATTTTACTTGTCAACTCATTTCATTTTCTATGCATTAATGAAAATTTTAAGGAAAGACTAATTTGATTTTTTTGAAGCCCCCCACAATACTTGTCATCATCACTCCACCGAGCCCGATTAACAGACATGGAAGAATCCTCAAACAATTAAGCAAATCAATAAACATCCACAAAAAGATAGAGTGAAGGAGCAATTTGACAACAATGTTGAAGAAATCTGACAATAAAGGATGATATATATGTACCTGGAGTGGCCTCTTTATCTTCCTCCTTTTCAGAGAAGATGTTCTAGTTGGCAGAGAGACTCGGGTAACTGAAGATGCTCTAGTTGGCAGAGAGACTCGGGTAATGCAAACACATAAGATCAAGAGATGAATCTAAATCTGAGTGATGACAGGATCAAGCGATGGCTTGAGGAAGATGTTGTGAGCGGTATGGGGTTGCCGATTGAGCTGCAAAAATGAATGAGAAATTAGATATTCTAGAAAATAAAACAAAATGCTCTGCTAAAATTGTAAACAACTCTCTGAATACCTGTAGCAAACAGGGATGGCAACTCTCGGAATACCCAAGGGTGGAACTACTTAGAGACATGCTCGGGCAGGTGCCCGAGCATGATTTTGGGAAATTTCGCCAGTATTGCTATCAATCGTGTCCCACTCAGCCCATCTACTCCTCCCTAAGGCTCATAGCAAGATCTCTCATCTTCCTCTCCTTCAGCTCATGGCACGACCTTGACTCCTCCGCTACCTCTCCTCTTTCGATTTAGTGAAGAAATGAACTTGGCGGCGCAAGGATGGTCTGGATTTCTTAGAGTGTCTCGAGGATGGATCGACTAGTCCCAAGCAACACTAGTACTCGCCATTCTTCTCCTTCCTCTACCCCCAATTTCTGGTAATCACGATTGTTGGGTATTGTATCCACGATTACCTAGATTTGAGGAAGCCACCTGTCAAGCTAAGATGAATTCACAATGTATTTGATGAAACATCTCAAGTTGTGCTTGCAGTTCCTCCACGCTAAGTGCACACCAATGTCAGGGTGCAGTAGGTCAATATACACGGGTCTGCACGACGTAATCCCTCGTTGAGCAGATCAGTGTGTTGGCCTATGTGTACTCTCTCTATTGTAGTGCACTTACTTTCAAGTACAGGGCCGTTCATATGCAAGAAAAGACAAGGAGCATGGAGGATCAAGGAGCAGCTCCTGGGTGGAAGACGAAAATTCGTCCAAGGCAAATTCGACGAGAATCACTAGTGATTCTCGCCGAATCGACGAGAATCATTAGTGATTCTCGCCGACTCCATCTGGCCACCTCAAAATGGTGCCAAGTAAGATTCGGCGAGAATCACTAGTGATTCTCGCCGAACCAGTGGCCAAGGAGCTCATGTATACAAAGTGAAATTCGTTGAGAATCAATAAGTGATTCGGCGAGAATCACTGACGATTCTCGACGAATCGTCGAGAATCACTTGGTGATTCTCGCCGATTCGTCGAGAATCGTATGCGATTCTCGCCGATTTTTCCTTGGCGTTTTCTCAGGATGCTGCTGGACCGGATTCTGCCTCTGGACCAGTTTGAACCGGATTTCGGGGTTATACCTGTGGGTCCCACAACGGTCAAATTTGTTGTATCTACAGGGTATAAATACATGGGTATTTTGAACAGTAAAACCACGGAGAAAGAAAAAGAAACCGAGCCGCCTCCTAACCCTAATTCCGCGACTTCTCTCCGCCGCCGCCGTCGCGCTCGGGATTGTTGGTCGCCGTCCACATTCGAGATTCCTTCGTGATCTCCGGCGACAGAAGCTTAGCAAAGCTTGAGTCTCACGTGTCTATCCAGAGATCTCTTGTCTCTCGATTTGTTGACCGGGAAAAACTCCCCCGTACGAATCGATCGAGACGACCGATCCTAGAGTGACCGTTGGTAGACCTAGTTTGCTTTGCTACGAAGTTTAGATCTCCAAGTTTAGCAGCCGCTCTTCATCGTAGCCGCCGATCCCGAAGCTAGCCGCCGCTCGTGTGCCGCCGCCGGTTCCGGGGAGATCCTCTCCAAGTGAGACCAAGGTCGTAGACTCTTCATCGACTTCAAGAACACGTCGTCGAACAAAGAGGAACACCGTAGTCTCCAAAAGAAGTTTGTATCACATGTACACTCTATATTTAATTTCGTTGTAAGGGAACTTTTGTTCCGTGTTGTAAGGGTTGGGTGCAACCCGTTTTGTGGGAGTGTTGACTCTCACGTGTGGAAGGGCTCCTTCCGTTAGTGCAGGGATTGGATTTCAATCCCGTTGGAGAAGTGACCGAGTCGTCCCTTGTTGGAGAGATAGGTCGAAGGGGGAAAGTGGATGTACCCAAGTCGGGGAACCACTATAAATTTGCTGTGTTTTCTGTGTGCTGTGCTTTTTATTTTTATTGTGCAGGTACTCTCGTAAATTCCGCAAAAGCGCTACTCATCACCTATTCCCCCTCCCCCCCCATAGGTGCACATAGCTGACACTAGGTGGACTTTCAAGTGGTATCAAAGCGAGGTTACTCGTCAAAAAGGTTAACACCTTGAGTAGAATCCTGCCACCAGTGTCAGAAGCATGGATCTGGATTATGAGATTCCGCCACTCAAACTCCCCGCGTGCACAAAGGATTATTATCCCATCTGGAGAATGAGGGTATCCTTTCATCTTGATGCTATCGATCCTCGAGCATCCTTCATCCTGGAAGAAGGTCCGTTTATCCCCATGAAGACCTCCGACTCTGGGATCCAAGTGCCCATGGGCATTGCTGAGATGTCTGAGACAGAACTATCTCTATTTCACTTGGACGAGAGGATTCGACAAATTATCATGGATGTCTGGTCCGGAGCCTCTCGCTCTAGATTGGAAAAATGTAGAACGGCTAAATCTCTGTGGATGATGATCTCAGAGCTGATGGGGGGGTCAGAGAAAGCTGAAATATGCTGCCAATTAGAGGATGAAGCGTATGTGGGGGTCCTCACGTCTGAAGATGAATGCAAGGATCCCTCGGATTACATCAGAGCTCCCGTGTCTGTGTCAGAGACTGACGAGACCAGTGAGGAAAGCAGCTCTGACGAGGACGAAACAATGGTCACTGATTCTAATGACAATAACTCAGAGGAGCAGGTAACATCTTCACCCTGCCCCCTATCTTTTGACTTTTCTGAAGACAGAAACTGCTCTCCTACACAAAATACTGATTCCCTGAAGAGAGCCCTTCAGGAAAGCAATCCACTTGCTGAGGAGCAAGATCGAGAGATTGCTCGACTGAAGATCTTGTTGGTTCTCCAATTGGCGTCCAACAAGGTCAAGGACTCTAAGATCTCAGCTCTAGAAAATAGTCTAGATAATGAGAAACGTATAGTATCAAACTTTTCCAAAGTTGATGCTATAAAGAGAAAGCAAGAAACCGGGTGGATCTCCCGGATTATTCAGGGATGGAGAAATGGGGAAACGGTGTTCCGACCCCCCACTCCAAGCAGGAAGACAACTCATCATGCCTTCAGGTATGACCACAGGAATAATCGTGGTCACTGCAAGGGTGATTTGTCCCCATGTGGAAACGTCCATAGTGCAAGGGGCGTCATGACCACCCCTGAGGAAATACCTAAGGCTCATTCTGAGCCCTTTGTATTCACGGCCACTGCCACAACACAGTGTGGATCTGCATGTCCCAGCTCACAGAAGACTTCTCACCATTCGAGGACACGAGATAGGGAGGATAGAGGTCATGATGTCAGGCTTCATGGGGCCTCAGCAAGGGAGATGCCTGAAAGATTGGCACCACCTTCTCGGCCTCATAACGCTCACAACATGTATTCGTTCCACCCTTCCATGTGTCACGATGGAAGAGGAATTTGTGTGACAAGAACATGCCCTATCCCGTTTAGACCTAGGACCGTGACTACGTCAGTCACTAGATCAGGTCGAAAACGGCGATACAACATTCACCATTGTTGGTGCTGCGGCAAAGTGGGGCACTTTGCCATTGACTGTTGGCACAACCCCTCTGTGCCCACAGCAAGGGCTTATCCACATTATAGGGACAGAGGTAGTCTTCCAGACAGGTTTTCTGAAGGAAGGCAGTTGCGTGCTTATGCTAATAGAAACCTAGGACCCAATATGATTTGGGTTCCTAAGGTAAAGTAATTCTGTCTTGCAGGGTAGTCTAGGTCCCCGTGAATACGATGGGAACTAGACAGTAGGTGGCTCAAGGCTAACTTGGAACAAGCGTCTGCAATAACATATGGGCTACCTGGTTGAGCATACTCACTTTGAGCCACTAATGTGTTCTACCTGTGGGACTAAGACGATGACTCTCCAAATCCCAGGTAATTTTGATCAGTTCAAGGACTTGTGTCATGATGCATCCTCATTCAAAATAAATATATATATTTCTATCCTTGTGTATACGTATACTTATGCTTATCATGTATGTGTGCACCTTTATGGAGAGATTAACTCGAGGCATGCAAACCATTACACATCAATAAAAGGTTAACAAAGATATGTCATTGTAAATTTCGACAAATCACAATTGACATCAAGAAGTGTCTGGAGAAGTCTCGCTCAAATCCAAATAGATTGTCGTTACAATAAACATGTATTTATTAATCTTATATTAACTTGACATCCGAAGAATTTGAAAATGTTGCAATGCTTCCCAACGTGGAAATTCCCAGTAGAAAAACTCTTCAATTCAGAACCCCGGAACCTTTCAATTCCTAGTAAAGAAAACCCTTAAATTACAAGTGGTAAAGAAAAATATCAATTTCACTTTATATACTCGGAATCCCGCCGAAGGAGCTCGCCGACCCTTGGCATTCACCCCGAATCCCGACGACTTAGATAAATCCCGCCGAAAGAGTCACTCCGCCCATTCGCCTTCTTCACGACTCCCGCAAGAGCACTCCCGACGACCCTCGCCTTCTTCACGAATCCTGCAAGAACTCTCCCGAGTTCTTCCTCCGACTCGCCGAAACCCGCAGCTGCTCTCGAAGTCTCCCCCTTAGCTCCCGCAAGGGTCTCGCAAAGTTCTCCTCGAAAGGCTCCCGACGACTCACTCCGAAGCCCGCACCGTCGATCTCCCCAAGTCTCGATTTTCCTCCGCTCAAACCACCTCACCGACTTCACCTCTAGGTATCCCCTCACCCGAAGCATCCACTAATGAAGTTTCCTTTTTGAAAGTTCATTAACATTTTGAGTAGGGCTTCTCTCTAGATCTACAATGGCTCCAAGGACGACTGCAGGGTTGGTCTCTGGCTGTGAGCTGGTTCGCACTGGATTTTCTCATGCCTCAGACGAATTCCGGAATATCATTCTTATGCTGGAAGAGGCTGGGCTAACCTTCGTCTTGGAGCACCCTTGCAAAGTCCAGGACAAAGAAGTGCTGGAGTTCTTCTCTACCGCAAGGCTCCGAGATAGAGACTCCATAATCAAGAGCAAGGTGGCTGGGACTAAAGTAAAGATGTCTGCCAGTAAGCTAACTCGCTACCTGCAGCTTTCTAGTTCGGAGCAGGAGGACTATCTGGAGGACGAGGACAAAGCCAGAACTCTCTTGTTCTGCGGTCTTCCAAGAGGAACTCGATCAATAAAGAGAAAAGAGATGAATGAAGAAGGGAAGCTCCTATCTGACGTTATTGGAAAAGTGCTCATCTGCAAGCCGGGCTCCCATGATCATATCTCAGGAGATATGTTCAAAATCCTCATAGCTGTTGTCTGCCGCAAGAGATTCAACTGGGGGGAGTTGCTATTCGAGAAGATCAAGGACACTCTGGGCACTCCTAGTTTCGGCCGCATCATAAGTCTATATCTCAACCAGCTCAACGGAGACAAGTTCGACATGAGCAAAGGAGTCCCTCTCCACTACTTGAAAAAGATGGATGCAAGTGTGTTTGATAGATGGGAGCGGCGGATCGGGCAGCCTGCCGTGGAAGAGCGACAAGAAGTATCTCCAGCAGCCACCCCCCGTGAAATTCCTGATACCCTGACTGCAGGAATCGAGGGGGAGACTCTACCCCCTCATACAGATGTAGTTTCTGAAATTGCCCAAGTGGCCAGGGATGTCGTGGCCGAAATTCATGAAGTAAGTGAACCTGAGCTGGAGGATGAGGAGGTCCTGAACAGAAACACTCAAGGAACCAAAGCTGAAGCACTGGAGACTGCTGACCGAGAATTGGAAGAGGCTGCTGATATAGATGAATTCTTGGATGAGGACGGAGAGGAAGATGAGAATGAGGGACATGAAGTACTTGAGACTCCGGATACTGTTGAACCTCCATCTGACAGGTCTGCACCAGTGGAGGGGGAGTTAGACAAATCTACAGAGGCCGCCAACATTCCTCCTTTAGAGCCTGTGATTGTATCCAGCTCTACCGACACGTCTGCTGAAATGCAAGGTCCAGAAGTGCCTCCGGCTATTCCATTACGCGATGACCTAGCCACTCACACTGTACACATCATTCAGGGCATCGTAAATGAGCTTAAAGACTCTTTTGATACAGCTCAGAAAACTCTGCTGAAAAGGATTAAGACTTCTGAAAATCTGATGCTCAAGAATATGGTGGAAATCAACCATAAGCTGGACATGATGGAGAAGAAATTTGAAGAGAAGTATACCGCGGCCGGCGAAGCTGTCACACTCTTAATGGCCGGCTTGAAAAAGAATACTGATACCCTGGCTGTCGTAAATCAGAACGCCCACGTTGTAGCCAACAACATTCAGCTGTTTGATGGTAATATGGTCACTTTAAATGCCAATAAGCAGGCCCTGATCACTGAATTCACCAAGACAACGAAGCATATTGATGACTCCCTGCACTCATATGCCAACTGCATAGCTGACGAAGCCAAAAAGGGGGAGAAAGAGTATATAGCTAAGTTGGCCGAGCTTCAAGAAAGCATGGACACAAACTTCGCACAATCAAGCAAATATGTCTATGAGAGCTGCTGGTGGATGCTCCAACAGGCGCTAGGTACGTTAGGCGTCGTTCTGCCTGACAATCCTGCAGGTATTCATGCTCCAGAGACATCCAAGGCCGCTGAGGAAGTAAGGGTTGCTGAGGACGTAAGTGCAAGTGCTGCAGATATTCCCACAAATGACGCTGATGCTAGGGCTCTCTCCAAAGCTAAACTGAGGAGCATGTTTGATCAAGAGGCCTTAGCAAAAGCCAGGGGAAAGAGAAAAGTTCAGGAAGGGACCTCCAAGGAGACTCTAGCTGAGAAGAGAATCAGAATGAGTGAGGAGGATGTACGAAACGAAAGGTGGAGTCCAGTTTCAAGGAACATCATCTTAGACACCTTCTGGCTGCAAGAAAGAGGAGAGATCAATCGAAACGAAGTATATAGCCAGTATGAGTGGGAAACGCACAAAACATTTGAAGCGAAACGCAACATCTTTTTCAGAAACAACAAGGATCCAGATAAAGTTGCTCCTCCTAGGTACTACCCGAAGCCCAAAGAATACATGGAGAGACAAATCAAGAAGTACTTGGCTCAAAATCTTAAGGGTGACATAGCTAAGGACAAATAGTCAACACTTTATAGCTTGTCACTGTGTCTTAAGAACATTTAATGATTATTATTGTCATATAAATAATTCTGGATTATATGTGAATATATTTATCTTGGTATATATATTTGATTTTGTGAATGACTCAAGTCCTGATCTGATTGCATATATTCTCTTGTGCTGTATGTTTAATTTCTGAATGCTATGCTTATTATTTGATAGGTGTTATTCATCTTAGCTAGTAGGGTTTTGGCTTCGTCAAATAGGGGGAGATTGTTGGGTATTGTATCCACGATTACCTAGATTTGAGGAAGCCACCTGTCAAGCTAAGATGAATTCACAATGTATTTGATGAAACATCTCAAGTTGTGCTTGCAGTTCCTCCACGCTAAGTGCACACCAATGTCAGGGTGCAGTAGGTCAATATACACGGGTCTGCACGACGTAATCCCTCGCTGAGCAGATCAGTGTGTTGGCCTATGTGTACTCTCTCTATTGGAGTGCACTTACTTTCAAGTACAGGGCCGTTCATATGCAAGAGAAGACAAGAAGCATGGAGGATCAAGGAGCAGCTCCTGGGTGGAAGACGAAAATTCGTCCAAGGCAAATTCGACGAGAATCACCAAGTGATTCTCGCCGAATCGACGAGAATCATTAGTGATTCTCGCCGACTCCTTCTGGCCACCTCAAAATGGTGCCAAGTAAGATTCGGCGAGAATCACTAGTGATTCTCGCCGAACCAGTGGCCAAGGAGCTCATGTATACAAAGTGAAATTCGTTGAGAATCAATAAGTGATTCGGCGAGAATCACTGACGATTCTCGACGAATCGTCGAGAATCACTTGGTGATTCTCGCCGATTCGTCGAGAATCGTATGCGATTCTCGCCGATTTTTCCTTGGCGTTTTCTCAGGATGCTGCTGGACCGGATTCTGCCTCTGGACCAGTTTGAACCGGATTTCGGGGTTATACCTGTGGGTCCCACAACGGTCAAATTTGTTGTATCTACAGGGTATAAATACATGGGTATTTTGAACAGTAAAACCACGGAGAAAGAAAAAGAAACCGAGCCGCCTCCTAACCCTAATTCCGCGACTTCTCTCCGCCGCCGCCGTCGCGCTCGGGATTGTTGGTCGCCGTCCACATTCGAGATTCCTTCGTGATCTCCGGCGACAGAAGCTTAGCAAAGCTTGAGTCTCACGTGTCTATCCAGAGATCTCTTGTCTCTCGATTTGTTGACCGGGAAAAACTCCCCCGTCCGAATCGATCGAGACGACCGATCCTAGAGTGACCGTTGGTAGACCTAGTTTGCTTTGCTACGAAGTTTGGATCTCCAAGTTCAGCAGCCGCTCTTCATCGTAGCCGCCGATCCCGAAGCTAGCCGCCGCTCGTGTGCCGCCGCCGGTTCCGGGGAGATCCTCTCCAAGTGAGACCAAGGTCGTAGACTCTTCATCGACTTCAAGAACACGTCGTCGAACAAAGAGGAACACCGTAGTCTCCAAAAGAAGTTTGTATCACGTGTACACTCTATATTTAATTTCGTTGTAAGGGAACTTTTGTTCCGTGTTGTAAGGGTTGGGTGCAACCCGTTTTGTGGGAGTGTTGACTCTCACGTGTGGAAGAGCTCCTTCCGTTAGTGCAGGGATTGGATTTCAATCCCGTTGGAGAAGTGACCGAGTCGTCCCTTGTTGGGGAGATAGGTCGAAGGGGGAAAGTGGATGTACCCAAGTCGGGGAACCACTATAAATTTGCTGTGTTTTCTGTGTGCTGTGCTTTTTATTTTTATTGTGCAGGTACTCTCGTAAATTCCGCAAAAGCGCTACTTGTCACCTATTCCCCCCCCCCTCCCCCCATAGGTGCACATAGCTGACACTAGGTGGACTTTCAACGATTTCTCTCCCTCTCTCTATCGATTTTTCTCCTCGTAACTCTTAGCTTCTCCTCATCCAGGCCTTTGATTAGTTCTAGGTTGGGAATCTGTTATAGGCGGTAATGGTCGTTTTGGGTTACCACTGACCTTCTTAGCAATCTCATTTTATATTCAAGATTAGGATTATTCTCCCATTTGATTCCTAGGTTGGGAACACGCTCAGGAAAATGGGCAACTGCCTACTAGTTCATTTCCCCCCTAATTTGTGCGTGCATTATCCTAAAATTTGTCCTTTTTGTTGCTGAAAATGCATGCCATTTAACACAGATCTAAAAGTCTTATTTATCTACACTCTTTTGTTTTAGTTTCTCTCAAGCTAGAAAAGTTTTGATTAATTTAGTTTCAAAGTGTTTTGGAATCACCTAAATTGATCTAATTAAACCAAAACTTCATCCAGTTTCCCGTGATTTTGGATCAGCAAGGAAACTTAAAATTATGATGTTATCTAGTAACTGTGATCTAATATTTATGAGTCATTCAGATTTGAATTACTAGTTTAGGTAAATTGAATATTCAGGTCTCATAATACTTGCATGTTCAAATATTTACATGATAGCAAAATTTCTCAAACAAGAAACGTATACATTTTCACAAATCTTGCTTGTTCAATAGGTCAGATATGTTATTTCATTTAATTATTTATGCTAAACTTTTTATTTAGTGTGCCCGACCCAAGTCAAATTTCTAGTTCCGCTATTGGGAATACCTGTAAATCAACACTCTGAATACCTGTAAATCCTCATTTTTCCAATTACTTCAGGCACAAATGAAGAAGGTAGATGAAGGAGAAATTAGATGATGCATGGAGAAGAAAAAAGAATCCAAAATCGTAAATCAGAAAGCCTTTAGATGGAAATACCATGACCGGCAAAGAAATGCAAGAGGGGCATTAGGATTAGATCTATCAAGATGATTATAGGAAGAGGAGGATGACAGGCCAAGAGAGGAGAGGAGGACAGATGCGTGATGGTGGCGCGGGGCATTCTGCGGGTTTAGTATAGATAAATACAACGCCGGCCATCTCTGACCGAAGAGATCGGAGCGACGAGAGGAAGATGCAGAAAATCGCACAGTCGCAATAAAAAAGGTAAATTTCATTCCCCTATTCGGGATTGACAAAGCAGAAGTATCAGTGTGAGCTGTGGAATGATTAGAAAATGGCGGTGGTGCTCACCTCGGTTGAGGAACGGCGGCAGGGTACGAAGTACCAGATCCAGAAGAAGTAGCCGGAGGCCGATCGCTGGAGGTGGGGGCTTCGCTTCCGTCCGGGAGAGGAGATCGAAGAGGTAGGGCAGCACCGGTGTGGGGGAAGAGAAGCGAACCTGTACTGATCGTTGCTCCGATCTCTTCCGTCGGGAAAAATGATGGCTGGCGGCGGGGGCTTCGCTTCCGTCCGGGAGAGAAGAGATCGAAGAGGTAGGGAGGTAGGGCAGCGCCGGTGTGGGGGGGAAGAGTAGCGAACTGATGGCGTAAAACGAGAAATAAAATCATCGATTTTATTAGTAAACGGACGGGGTATAATGGGAAACACCGAAAATAAGTTGGATTCAGTCATACCGGAGTGAGGCCCGACCGGGGGGGGGGGGGGGGGGGGGGCGAGGGACACTGAGGCTCTCATTATTTTTCAAATTGGTTAGTGTATTTAAATTCCTCTCGTCGAGACAATGAATTTTGACTAATACGTCAAAAACGGTGGTCATATGTGGGAGCAAAAACTCAGATTAGATGAAAACGTTCAAATTTTTTTTGAAGGAAGTTGGTGTGTGACCCACATGCTAAATTTTTTAGAATCCAGTGACGTATTTAAAAAAAAAAATTGTGCACCCTCATTATCAATTTGTGCATCGTATTATTAATTTTCTAAATCCGCCGCTGGATCCATAAATAGAGAATAAGTGCAAATTTTCATCAAAGAATTGCAAGGAAGATGTGGCTACAATGAAGATCCAATCTCTATTATAATCTAAGAATTCAATAAAAACCGGAGGCATTCATTAGATTTATCAGAAAAGAATTGAATAAAAAACAAATATTGCAAGTGTAAACAACCAGACATGTAAACATTTGAACCTCTATCATTCACATGTTAAATAGGGAAAAAATGCTCTCAACTTTGTCTGATGTATGATTCATGAAGTCTCTTTAATTTAGGGCGTTTATATTGGCAGCCCAGCTTTCAATATTGGCAGCCCAGAAAATAAGGAAAAACATACATAATATGACCGCTAATAGCAGCCCAAAATACAGAACACGCGACTTTTAAAAATAGGTTTACTATATGACATTTTTAGAAAACTTGTTCAACATGAAAGTTGTAGATCTCGTCGAGATCTACAACTTTCATGTTGAACACTTTTTCTAAAAATGTCATATAGTCGGCCTATTTTCAAAAGGCGCGGAACCCGGGCGGAAATATGCTATTTCCGCCCGGGTTCCGCGCCTTTTGAAAATAGTCCGACTATATGACATTTTTAGAAAAAGTGTTCAACATAAAAGTTGTAGATCTCGACGAGATCTATGCTATTTCCGCCCGGGTTCCGCGCCTTTTGAAAATAGTCTGACTATATGACATTTTTAGAAAATGTGTTCAACATAAAAGTTGTAGATCTCGACGAGATCTACAACTTTCATGTTGAACACTTTTTTTAAAAATGTCTATTTAAAAATTTATTGTTTGGGCTGCCAATATTCATCGGGCTGCCAATAGCCATATTTTAGGCTGCCATTATAATTGGACTGCCAATATCGATATGCGGGCTGCCAATATAAACGCCCTTAATTTATAGGAATTTTGGGTTGTAAATTACCGGAATTTTTATAATCCCCACTAATTTAGTGAGGATTATGGAGAAACCAACCTCACACACGATCACCATGCGTGATCCATGCACGATCCGCCATTGATCCAACCTCCGCCGCTTCAACCATCCGTGGCCGACCGCCGCCGCTCCTCACAACCGCAAGCATATGGCCGCGAGTGACGCAGCTGGCCTCCTCCGCGCCAGGCATATGACCGCGAGTGACCGCAGCCGGCCTCCTCCGCGCCTCGCGACCGCGAGCCCCGCAGTCGGCCATCGCCGACGCTTCGCTCGTCCACCCGCTCGCATCCGCGAGGCCCGCGTCTTGTGGCCATACACTCGTGACTGCAAGGCCTACGATCAACTTCCTGGCTGGTCGCAACCGTGTCTCGTGGCCACAGGCCCACGACTGCGAAGCGCGGGCCGGCCGACACCGCACCTCCCGACGCACGCTCGTGGTCGCGGGGGGCCACGTCCCCCCCCCCCCCCCGCCCCCGCCACCACCCGCGGCCGCCACTCCCTTCCCCGGGGGGCCGCTGTCGGCCGCCACTCCCTTCCCCCTGGGGGCCGCTGTCGGCCGCCACTCCCTTCCACTTGGGCAGCCTCCCGCCCCTGAGGCCTCGTCCCCGACCACCATTGCCTGTCGGCCCTCCTCCGCAGTCTGAACATTCCCACACGATCTTCACTGCCCGATGCACGAGTAACCACCCGTATAACCATCAACGTAACAACCCAATATGGGGGGTGCAAATTACCTTATGGATGTGCACGTAGTAATAATATAAAAATGTTATAAAAATAATCGTCATAAATTATAAAGTTGTAGTCTGCAGATAGATGTGTATATAGTCTGCGGATAGCCGTGTAACTACCCAAGAGGCCTATAAATATGACTTTAGGGTATCCTTCATTTTCGTCTTCTCCTCCTCCTCCTCCCGCATCTCCTTCCACACGCTTGAGAGCTCCACCGAGAATCTTCTTTGCTCTACGGAGATCTTCATCCATCTTCGTGCGCCGCCCGCGAACGTTCCGTTCTGTGCACACGTCTCCCGCAACTGCAAGCAACCTACATGCAACACTCTCAACACTCAACGCCCTCAAGCCAATCATTAGCTCTCTCCGCTCCAGACTCTATTGCGAACAGTAGAAGGGCTTGCACACACAAAAACACACAGGACGCGTCACTCCAGCTTCTGAGTATAAGCGAAAGACCACCAAGCCTCCAAAGCGCGGTGCTCTCCACTGCAGCCAAGGAAAATACTTAGCTTTGCTAGAGGGGTCTGTCACCCTCCAAGCTTAACTCTCTCTCTCTCTCTCTCTCTCCCTGCAAATTGTAACGAGAAGCAATCTGTTTCCCTTAACTTCTCAAAAATCTCTGTACAACGTCAACTGATAGTGGAAGTTTGATCTGCACAACCCCAACCACGTGATTTTTCACCCCTTTTCGGTGTTTTCCCAGTTAAAAAAAACCATCTTGCGAGTATCTCATTTCCCCATGACTGATTGCATGCTTGGCCTCTCTCGGGCTAAGACGGTCAAATCACCATTTGAGTGCTCCAGGATCTGCACACATGCTCAAAGCTCCACTAAGATCGTTGGGGCTGCAACCCATACACCCTAACACGTCTCTAGTCCCACCACATGGTACCTTGGATTGTTGGAAGTCATAGGCCAGTAGCCTCCCTTTGATGAGGAATGGTGAAACTCCAAAGTAAAATGTTCTTGGGAGAGAGTAGTGGCGGGCTGGATGACTGCCTGGGAAGTCCTTGCACTGCTCTCTTAACTTGAGTTTTCCACATCAAAGGGAGGTTATGGCCTCTAACAATCTATTGCACCCTATGGTGAGACCGAAGACTGGTTGGGGTGTATGGGCGGCAGTTCGAACGATCTCAATAGAGCTTCGTCCATGTGTGTCGATCTGGGATCGCTACAGAGGAAGACTTTAAGAAGACTCTATGTGATGCCTTTGGTAAAATATTTGGGGACAAAAGAGAAGGAATAAGCATTTACTGAGAGCAATGGATGGAACCGATATGGTTATCATTGTTTTGCTGCCAAGATGTGAGTAAGGAAGTCCCTTTTGAAGAACTTTCATAGTGGATAAGTATAGAGAAAAATGCTTTGCATGCCCCCGAGGATAGGAAACACGATCCCTTTCAATAGGGGTAAGTGACAGACAGACAGACAAAAGAGTTAATCGTGTAAAGGCACATCAACAACAGGTCGAAGGTAGTCAGAAAAGGTGGAAAGAGCAGGATCCACCGCTCAAGTCAAAGAGAAATAACGGGCATCGCAGTGTA
Organism: Platanthera guangdongensis; assembly: GCA_039583875.1. Lineage (NCBI taxonomy): Eukaryota > Viridiplantae > Streptophyta > Magnoliopsida > Asparagales > Orchidaceae > Platanthera > Platanthera guangdongensis. The sequence goes on from CM077165.1 coordinate 151,762,630, forward strand.
GTACCGCAAAGGTGGGGGACACCGACAGCGTCAGAGCTTCACTCCACTCAACGCATCTCGGATAGAGATCCTACTCTCCATACGCGACCATGCATGCCACTCTTTAGAGTCATAAATCACTCTCCTAAATTTAGGGAATCATTCCAAGTTCTGTGACTTTCATCGAGGTCACAGGTATGACATGGGAGATTTTACGCGCTTGAAGGGAGAAATCAAATAGGTCGTTCATCTCGAGGCCCTTAGAATTTTTTTGCAAACATGAGCGCGTGAGCATTCTAAGATGCTCATGACAGAGAATCTGACGGCTGAGTTTACTAGTGCGTCAATTCCGAGCAAGTGGTAATAATTCTTGGGGCAAGCTTTATTAAGAAGGAGAGAAACAAATATACATACGTCATTACCCATTCCTTTTTTGCACCATTACAATATTGGATGCACAACTTGGATACTGGATCTCTAACACAAACCCCACATCTAACAACTTCATCATCTCTGCGCAGATGGGCTAGCACAGGGTAGTGGTTATCGCCCTCTTCTTCTAGAGCATGGGGCAGACTTCTTGATCGAGGTTGAGATGGTGTCATGCGACGTTAGCGTCGATGCACGACATGTCTGATGTGCGCCACTCTAAGATGTTTGTGTTCTCCTTGATGCACGAGATGATCTTATCCTGGACTTCTTCCATCAACTCCCCGATGATCTTCACCTTCACTATACTCCTACCCTCAATTTGGATCTCCTTTTCCTCCACTTCCTCTACGACCTCCAGTCTTGTCATTTCTTCCATCACCCTATTGTGGCCGTTGCATGACGCATATACATATGTCAGGTTTTGATGATTTCCTCCACTATGTGTGCTCAGTGGCCCCACTTCCCCATTATAATCACTCTTCATAATGAAAGGGGTTTCGATATCTGCAACACATATACAATAAATAAAGGGGATACCCATCAATGCCCCCCAAATCTTCAGAGTACACGCTCAATTAGGTGAGGAGTGCAAGGAATTTTTAAGCCTCTTCTCGCTATGGCTCGAGTGGAAGTGATGGAGGCAAAAAAAATATGGATGCAGTGTTGGAGCGTCGCAGGTCTCGGTTTGGGAGACCTTGTAAAGCCCCGAAAACTCGAAAGAGGGATGGACTGTTTAGAGCCAAGTTGTGGTCTTGGTAGGGGTCACACGGCCTGGGACACGGGTGTGTCCAATGCCGTGTCGTGCTCGGGTTTGTCGAAGAACCCGGGTGGCCGACGAACTGAGCTCGACGAAGTGTCGAGACAGTGAACTGGGACACGGGCGTGTCCAATGCCGTATCATGCTCGGGTTCGACGAATTTTCCAAGTGGTCAACGAAAATGCAGTCGAATATCATCGAGACAGCGAACATGGCCTGACATACGGGCGTGTCCCAGGCCGTCTCCTGCTCGGGTTGTTAACCGCGCCGTGTCAGGGGAGGAAAACGTCCTGGAGCCCAGGCAGGTTCGGGTTTGACAAGGGCGTGTCAAATGTGACACGGGTGTGTCGAGTAACCGTGTTCTTCTCGGGTTGTGTTTGGTCCTGTGTCGATGGAGCAACACGCCCAGCAATGCGGGCGTGTACTGAGTGACACGGGCGTGTCCAGTTTGACACGGGCGTGTCCAAAGCCTGTGTCATGTTCTGTGTGCGACGGTTTCAGCGTCGATTGAGGCACACAGCCTTGGACAGGAGCGTGTCACAATCCGTGTTCAGCTTAGGAGTTTGATTTTAAGTGTGAATCGTGGCCGTCTGATTCCTTCTAATAGGATCTGATGGTCCAGAGTGGTCCTTGCTGTGATAAGTCCGACAATAGGATTTGAAACCCTCATTCCTCATCAAGTTTTCTCTTTCTAAAGTTTTAGAGAGAGGGGAGAGCAAGGAAGAAGGTGAAGGAGAGATCCGGCTGCCGGAGAAGCTTCGGAGCACCAAATCGCGAGCCGAGTCCATATCCGCGGAGGCAAGTCCATTGTAGTGGTTTTCATCCGGCTAAGTTCCCATGGCTAGGAAGAGGGGTCGTAAGATAATGACACTTCTCCTCACGGTTTCTAGGATACGTGCTTAACATCTTTTTCTTTCAAGCTTTTGGGCACCAAATCTCTCAAATGAGAGGGGTTTGGGTCGCCATGGTTCAAGAGGAACCTCTGGGTCGATTGAGTCCGTCCCCAACATATTTTGTATTAGAGATCTGCTCTGTTAGTGGATTAGGCATTGTGGGTGAAGCCGTAGTCGCGACCGTTAGTCCGACTCGGTGATGTTGCATAGCGAGCCTTAAGGATTTTGTAGAGATCCATTGCGACAAGATGTCGTTTGTGATGTATGTGATTTCCCCCTTTTCTCGAGTGAGTACTTGTAGCCAGAACTGGACAAGGTTAGCTCTGCAGTGGCGGTAGATGGTTTCCTTGGTGGACAAGGTTAACTCCGCATTGACGGTAGATGGTTTCCTTGGTGCGCGAGGATGTTGCAGTACAAATGATGGATTAGGTTGGTAATGTTTATGGATTGTGATGTGCTAAGGCACGACTTTGTCTCTGTGGTCGGCTGGCTATCCCGTGACGCGCAAGTCATGTGGGGAGAGTGTCCCAGCGAGACTAGTCCCCTTCTGTGAGACTGACGAGAACACCAAGCATGGGACAAGCCCGGGCAAGGGTTCTTACAATCGGTTTGTGTGTGAGACGGAATCCTGACGTGCGAAGTCATAGTCTGCAGGCAAGCACGGGTCTAAGACCCACGAGCGGGTGGGGCCTTAACAAGAATTCCGTGTGGCGACTTGTATGCCGTTAGGGGAATTGATGTACACTTTTTTTGCGGCTTAACGCTAATGGGGAAATTGGAAGTACCCAAATGTTATGATGATGTGCTAGTTGCATACGACATAGGGTGCCTTGGGTGAATCCTGGGTTTTGCATACATGCTGCATAGTAGGCCCCATTTTATTATATGCTCAACATAGAAAACATGTTTGTTGTTTGAGACATCCAAACCTGTTCTTTTAGAGCTTTACATGTTTTTGCATATGGTATATGAAGTGCTGACTTGCAGGTTGGAGGGGTACCCCGGGGTCCGTTAGGGACGGCCGGGAGGAGATGTGTTGGTTACACAGTTTCAGGTCAGCCTTTGATGACCCACGTTACCACCAATTTTTACAGGTCAAGGATCGCAAGCAGGAGCTAGCTCGCCGGCCAAAAAGGCCTAAGCCTCATGAAGTGTTACAAGTTTTGTACTAGCTCTAGTTTGTGGCATTGTATGTTTGATGCTCTAGTTTTCCGGCTTACATGTCGAGGTAGTTTAGGAGTGCTTATGCACTTTGATCTTTGTTGTTATCATTTGTGTTTGGACTCTCTATTGTTGTAATGCCTTAAGGCCGTTTCGATACTCTTATAAATGTGGATAACTTCTGATCTTGTTTAATGTTTCCACTGTTGTCATATTCTGAGTTATGAGATTGGGTAGTTAATATCATCTTTTAACGCTAAATCTGTGGCGTCTGTATGTTGTGGGGCCCCGACCAGACATATATTATACGATCATTACACTGGAGGTGTTACAATTTGGTATCAGAGCCAGGTTACGTCCAAGGTCAGTTAGGGCGGTCGAAGTTATCCACATATGAGTAATGCGGGATCATTAGTGTCCTTATGTTTGAGTCTTGTAATTCGAGATTGATTCCTTATTTTCTTGTTTTTGTTAAGTGTGCAAGCAACGAGGCGGGTACGTCGAGACCAAGATAAGAGCTTTTAGCGAGCAGCACTACTGCTCAGGGTCCTTTCGGCATGGGTGTAAACTCGGCCGATTTTTGTGGCATGCTTGCAGAAGCAATGGTGGTAGCCCAAGCTGCAGCGACAGCTCAAGTAGCAACCCCTGTTGCTCAGGTAGCAACTCCTGCTACCACGGATACAGCGACGGCCGTGCCGGGCGGAGAAGCCAGGAGAGCAGAGCCGTTGGCCAAAATGGTGGTTGTCGGGCATGGAGACTAGCAGATGAAGTATTTTCTGAGCTTCCATCCTCCCACGTTCAAGGGAGTCAGTACACCGACTGATGCGGAGGATTGGTGGGCACGGATGCAAGAGCTTCTGAGGGCGGCAGAGACGCTAGAGGAAAAGAAATCTGAGTTTGCGGCCTTCGTGTTGGAGGGAGACGCGAAGTTGTGGTGGGTGAGCCATAGCGGACGCCAGTTTCCCGGACGCCCCCGACCATGGAAGAGTTTGGGAATGCTTTCCTAAAGAAGTACATTCCTGTTTCGACAAGGTTGGCCCTCCAAAGGCAGTTTCTGCACTTTGTGCAGCGAGATAAGACGGTGGACGAGTATGTACATGAGTTCACTCGATTGGGTCGTTATGCAGGAACGACAATGGCAGACGATGAGGAGAGGGATAACCTCTTCTACCTTGGGCTGAGGGAGAATCTAAGACAACCCTTCATCTCCATGAAGAGAGCTGGTTTCAATGAGCTAGTTGAGGCTGCCAGGACGTTGAAGAGTGATCTGGAGCGAACCCAACGTCGTAAGAGTTTTGCGCCCAAGCAAGAGGAAGGGAAGCCTTCTCAATGCCAAGTAAAGTCCGAAGGGAATAGATGGAAGAAAAGGCCTCACCCATTCAAGTCCGGTGAGAAAATCAAGTGGACGTCCGGAGGGTCTCACTTTAAGAGACCATCGACGTGCTTTAATTGTGGCAAGGTAGGGCACATAGCTCATTTTTGTACTCAAGGAGGTGCTGAGCAGGAGCCGAGGCAAGATCAGACTGTTCGTTCCGGCCCCAGTACTGCAGAGAAAGGGAAGATGGCGGAGTCTAGCGGTTCTCGGTTCCAACCGGTGCAACCAAGGGCTTACAACCTTGGACAACAAGAAGTGATCCTCCAACCGGATGTCGTGACATGTATGAGGAAGTTTAAATTAAATCTTATACTTCATACTTTCAAACCATTTATGTTTGATGCCTCTATTTTATGATTTGTGTTAGTTTCCGGATACCCTGTTAGGGTATTATTTGATACGGGAACGTCACACTCTTTTCTTGCGGAAAGCTTTATTCGGAGAATTGGAGTTGAGTCGTTCTCGGCGGACGCAGAGCTGAAGGTGCGCATGCCCAATGGGTCATCCATGACCACCGGGTCAAAAGGGCACATTTGTTTGGAGTTAGACGGAGTTGACTTCGTATTGATAGCAGCGGTCCTACCGTTGGTTGAGTTTTATGTAATATTGGGGATGTACTAGCTAGCAGAGCAGCGTGCCAGTATCGACTGCCTATCCAAGGTGGTGACCTTGAGAGGCGAAGGGCAGACGGAAGTCAAGTTTGAGGGCCTTAATGGAGTGGCCTGTTCCATGATTTTGGCTATGCAGTTGGTGCAGGCAGTTAACCATGGGGGAGTAGCTCTTGTAGCATTATTGGAGGTTCGCCTTTTCAAGTTATCACTTGGGGAAGTGCCCGTAGTGGCAGAGTTCGAGGATGTGTTTCCTGATGAGCTTCCTGGAGCACCTCCTCGACGAGAGATTGATTTCTCGATTGAGTTAGTGCCAGAGGCTAGGCCGGTGTCACGTCCTCCGTTTAGAATGGCACCAAAAGAGTTGGCTGAACTCAAGGTACAGTTGCAAGAACTGTTGGAGCAGGGGTATATCAGACCCAGTTCTTCACCGTGGAACGCTCCTGTGTTGTTCGTGAAGAAGAAAGACGGTAGTATGTAGTTGTGCATAGACTACCGAGAGTTGAATAAATTGACTGTCAAGAATAAGTATCTGATTCCTTGGATAGACGACCTGTTCGACCAGTTGGTGGGGTCGGTGGTGTATTCAAAGTTGGACTTGAAGTCAGGATACTATTAATTGCGAATTCGAGACGAGGAAATACCCAAGACAGTGTTTGGTATGAGGTATGGTCACTTTGAGTTCTCGGTGATGTCGTTCGGGCTGACGAACACACCATCCGTATTCATGGATTTGATGAATCGAGTATTTCCGGAATACTTGGACTCTTTTGTAGTTGTCTTTATTGACGACATTCTGGTTTACCCCAAATTGGAGGTGGAGCACGAGACTCACTTGAGAATAGTCTTGCAAGTGTTGAGAGAGAACCAACTTTATGCAAAGTTCTCGAAGTGCGAGTTCTGGCTAGAGAAGCTGGCATTTTTGGGGCATGTGATTAGTGGGGATGGGGTGGCAGTAGATCCAACAAGAGTGGAGGCCATCAGAGATTGGCTGACTTTGAGAACTGTGGCGGAAGTCCGAAGTTTTCTTGGGCTTGTCGGGTACTATAGAAGGTTCGTAGAAAACTTTTCGCGGATAGCTCTACCCCTCACTTCACTGACTCGTAAGGACCAGAAGTTTGTGTGGACTCAGGAGTGCAATCAGGCATTTGAAATACTGAAGGAAAGGCTGATGATAGCTCCAATCCTAAGTCTACCGAAAGGGACCGAAGGATTTCAAATTTTCAGTGACGCTTTGGGATGCAGTTTGGGTTGCGTATTGGTGCAACATGGCAGTATGATAGCCTTTGGGTCTAGGCAGCTGAAGCTTCATAAGAGGAATTACCCCGTCCATGACTTGGAATTGGCGGCGGTAATCTTTGCGTTGAAATTGTGGCGGCACTATGTTTATGGTGCGAAGGTGGAGATCTTCACAGATCACAAAAGCCTGAAGTGTCTCCTAGATCAGAAGGACTTGAATATGCGGCAGCATAGTTGGGTCGAGTTCCTTGGAGACTACGAGGTGGCGATTCAGTATACGCCAGGCAAAGACAATGTGGTGGCAGATGTCTTGAGTAGAAAATACTCAGGGCAAGGGAATTGGATTGAAGCTCATGATGAGCATTTGGTGCTGAACTGGGAGTCCCTCGGCTTGGAGTGCGTAGCAAGGGGCGAGTCTAGCATGGCTCGGTTGAACTGGATTGAAATAAAGAATGATTTGTCTGATTGTATTTGGGAAGCGACCCGTGTGGATGATGAGTTCCAGCCATATGTGGTGGAAGCTCAAAAGTGCGAGAGTAACACCTGGGAGATAATTGATGAGATTCTGAGGAAGGACGGAAGGATTTGTGTACCGCAGTTCGGCAAGCTCCATGAGGAGTTGATGTTTGAGGCTCACTTCGCAAAGTACTTCATTCACCCGGGCAGTACAAAGATGTACTTGGATATGAAGAAGTCCTTTTAGTGGCCTGAACTGAAGCGGGACGTAGCTTTGTACGTGAATCGGGGTCAAACTTGTGCCTTGGTGAAGGCCGACTGTCAGAAGTCGTGCGGGTTCCTGAAGCTCTTCCTATTCCCGAGTGGAAATTTGATGACATCACCATGGACTTTGTGCATGAGTTACCTAGATCGCAGCAGGGTAATGACGCGATTTGGGTGATTGTGGATCGCTTATCCAAAGTGGCTCACTTCATCCCAAATCGGAAGGTGGACATCGTGGAGAAGCTGGTAGAGTTATATGTTCGCAACATTGTACGACTACATGAGATTCCTAAGAGTATAGTTAGTGATCGCGATGGATGTTTCACGTCCAGGGACTGGAGGTTGGTTCAGAAGAGTCTGGGCACGAAACTCAAGTTCAGTACGACTTTCCATCCTCAAACTGACGGGCAAACCGAAAGAACGAACCGTACTATGGAGGATATGTTGAGAATGTGTATTCTTGACTTCAGCAAGAAATGGGAGGATCACCTCTTCATGGTAGAGTTCACTTATAACAACAGTTACCAAGCAAGTATAAAGATGGCGCCATACGAAGCTTTGTATGGGAGGCGGTGTCGAACACCGATGTCTTGGACAGAGGCGAGAGAAACCAAAATTTTGGGAAAAGAAGTGGTAGATGATGCATGTGAGTGGGTGCAAACCATTCAAGAGCGCATGAAGGTGGCTCAAGATCGGCAAGAAAAATATTTTAATGCTCGCCATAGGAAGCTGGAGTTCGCTGTAGGCGATTAGGTCTGTCTAAAGATCAGGGCATTCAAAGGAGTTTCACGCATTCGTAGACTCAAGAAGTTGAGTCCGAGGTTTTTGGGACCTTTCGAGGTTATAGAACGGGTGGGAGAAGCAGCGTACCGGTTGGCATTGTCCGTAGAGCTGAGTGGATTACACGACGTCTTCCATATCTCCGTCTTGAGGAAAGCCTTAGTAGAGGCTAGTGTGGTGATCGAATCAGCATCAGTGCCGATAGAAGAGGACTTGAGGACGCGAGTTTGTCCAGTTGCTATAGAGGATTCAAAAATTCGGCAGTTGCAGAACAAAGAGGTCAAACTCGTAAAAGTCTGATAGGACAACTGCGGTCGTGAGGAGCTCTCGTGGGAGTGAGAACAGACCATGCTGGAGGAGTATCCAGAGTTATTCCGTTCACGTATCATTTAAGTTTTGTGTATCTTTCACTTTCTGTAATTTCGGGATGAAATTCTTTTAAGGGGGGGGGGGAGAGTTGTAACGCCCCGAAAACTCGAAAGAGGGATGAACTGCGTTTAGAGCCAAGTCGTTGTCTTGGTAGGGGTCACACGGCCTGGGACACAGGCGTGTCCAAGGCCGTGTTGTGCTCGGGTTTGGCGAAGAACCCGAGTGGCCGACGAACTAAGCTCGATGAAGTGTCGAGACAGTGAACACGGCCTGGGACACGGGCGTGTCCAAGGCCGTGTCGTGCTCGGGTTCGACGAATTTTCCAAGTGGTCCATGAAAATGTAGTCGACGATCGACGAGATAGCGAACACGGCCTGAGACACGGGCGTGTCCCAGGTCGTGTCCTGCTCAGGTTGCTAGTCGCGCCATGTCGGGGGAGGAACACGGCCTGGAGCCCAGGCGTGTTCGGGTTTGACACGGGCGTGTCGAGTACCCGTGTTCTTATCGGGTTGTGTTTGGTCCTGTGTCGATGGAGGAACACGCCCAACAACACAGGCGTGTACTGAGTGACATGGGCATGTCCAGTTTGACACGGGCGTGTCCAGAGCCCGTGTCCTGTTCTGGGTGCGACGGTTTCGGCGTCGATTGAGACACACGACCTTGGACACGGGCGTGTCACAAGCCGTGTTCGGCCCAGGAGTTTGGTTTAAGTGTGAATCAGGGCCGTCCGATTCCTTCTAATATGATCTGCTGGTCCAGAGTGGTCCTTGTTGTGATAAGTCCGAGAATAGGGTTTGAAACCCTCATTCCTCATCAAGTTTTATCTTTCTAAAGTTTTAGAGAGAGGGGAGAGCAAGGAAGAAGGTGAAGGAGAGATCCGACCGCCGGAGAAGCTTCGAAGCACCAAATCGCGAGCCGAGTACAGATCCACAGAGGCAAGTCCGTTGCAGTGGTTTTCATCCGGCTAAGTTCCCATGGCTAAGAAGAGGGGCCGTAATGTGACGACATTTCTCCTCACGGTTTCTAGGATGTGTGCTTAACATCTTTTTCTTTTAAGCTTTAGGGCACCAAATCTCTCAAATGAGAGGGGTTTGGGTCGCCATGGTTCAAAAGGAACCTCTGGGTCAATTGAGTCCATCCCCGACATATTTTGCATTAGAGATCCGCTCTATTAGTGGATTAGGCATTATGGGTGAAGCCGTAGTCGCGACCGTTAGTCATACTCGGTGATGTTGCATAGCGAGCCTTAAGGATTTTGTATAAATCCATTGCAGCAAGATGTTGTTTGTGATGTATGTGATTTCCCCCTTTTCTCGAGTGAGTACGTGTAGCCGGAACCGGACAAGGTTAGCTCCGCAGTGGCGGTAGATGGTTTCCTTGGTGGACAAGGTTAGCTCCGCATTGGCGGTAGATGGTTTCCTTGGTGCGCGAGGACGTTGCTGTACAAATGATGGATTAGGGTGAGAATGTTTATTGATTGTGATGTGCTAAGGCGTGGCTTTGTCTCTGTGGTCGGATGGCTATCCCGTGACGCGCAAGTCATGTGGGGAGAGTGTGCCGACGAGTCTAGTCCCCTTCTGTAAGACTGACGAGAACGCCAAGCATGGGACAAGCCCGGGCAATGAAGCCACGAGCGGGTGGGGTCCAGCTAGGGTTCTTAGAATCGGTTTGTGTGTGAGACGGAATCCTGACGTGCGAAGTCAGAGTCTGCAGGCAAGCACAGGTCTAAGACCCACGAGTGGGTGGGGCCTTGGCAAGAATTCCGTGTGGCGACTTATATGCCGTTAGGGGAATTGCAGTACCCTTTTTGTTTGCGGCTTAACGCCAATGGGGAAATTGGAAGTACCCAGATGTTATGATGATGTGTTAGTTGCATACGCCATAGGGTGCCTTGGGTGAAGCCCGGATTTTGCATACATGTTGCATAGTAGACCCATTTTTATTATATGCTCAACATAGAAAACGTGTTTGTTATTTGAGACATCCAAACCTGTTCTTTTAGAGCTTTACATGTTTATGTATATGATATACGAAGTGCTGACTTGCAGGTTGGAGGGGTACCCTGGGGTCCGTTAGGGGCGGCCTGGAGGAGATGTGTTGGTTACACAGTTTGAGGTCAGTCTTTGCTGACCCACGTTACCACCAATTTTTTCAGGGCATGGATCGCAAGCAGGAGCTAGCTCGCCGGCCAAAAAGGCCTAAGCCTCATGAAATGTTACAAGTTTTGTACTAGCTCTAGTTTGTGGCATTGTATGTTTGATGCTCTAGTTTTTCGGCTTGCATGCCGAGGTAGTTTAGGAGTGCTTATGCACTTTGATGTTTGTTGTTATCATTTGTGTTTGGACTCTCTATTATTGTAAGGCCTTAAGGCTGTTTCGATACTCTTATATATGTTGATAACTTCTGGTCTTGTTTACTGTTTCCGTTGTTGTCATATTCTGAGTTATGATATTGGGTAGTTAATATCATCTTTTAACGCTAAAGCTGTGGCGTCTGTATGTTGTGGGGCCCCGGCCGGACCCATATTATACGGTCATTACAGGGGAGGTGTTACAGACCTTCCCTAGGACGACTATATTGACATGGACATTATGGAATGAGTTGTTTACCTTATATGTTCTTCAGTTGCAATTTGCATTGATTTACTTTTTTCGTGTTTACAACCTCCTTTGGTGGATCCTAGAGTAGTGTTTTTAAGTATCTGTGTCTAGGATTTGCCTTTCTCATCGATTGTGAACTTGTTAAACAGTGTTAGCAACCGAGGTCATTGGTACGATCGTTAGTGTCCTACATGGAGGTCGTAGTTAAAATTGCGAGCGCACTACCTAGATGCAGAAGTTGTAAATGAGTGTATTTTCTGGAGGCAGTTGTTGTAAGTGTTAGCATGCTGCCTGGAAGTAATTGATGTAAATGAGTGTGCTTCCCAGAGGTTATTGCTGAAATGAGTCCTCTTCCTGGAGGCAATTGCAGCAAATGAGTGCACTAATCAGAGTCAGTTGCTAGAAATGAGTGCGCTGTCAAGAGGTGGTTGTTGGAAATGAGTGCGTTGGTCGAAGGCTGTTGCTACAAATGAGCTCGCTTCATGGAGGCAATTGCTGGAACTAAGCATGCTGCCCAGAGGCAGTTACTGCAAATAAGCATGCTACTCGGAGGCAATTACTGTAAATGAGCGCACTACCTGGAGGTAGTTGTTGCAAGTGAGAGTGTGCTACCCGGAAGTAGTTACTTAATATGAGTGCACTGCCGGATGACAGTTACTGCAAAAGAGAGCACTGCCCGGAGATAGTTTCTGCAAATGAGTGCATTTCCCGGAGGCAGTTTCTACAAATTAGCACACTACCCAGAGGTAGGTGCTGTTAATGAGCGTTATGCCTAGAGGCAGTTACTGCAAATGAGCACGCTACCCATAGGTAGTTGCTGCAGATGAACGTGTTTCCTGAAGGCAATTATTATAAATGAGCGCACTGTCTAGATGTAGTTGCTGGAAATGAGCGCGCTGTCCGGAGGCAGTTGTTGTAAATGAGCATGAAGCCTGGATGCATTTGCTGTAAATGAGTGTGCTGCTCGGAGGAAGTTGTTGTAAATAAGAGCTCTTCTTAGAGGCAGTTATTGTAATCGTGAACGTGCTGTTGGAAGGTAGTTGTTGTAATCAAAAGCTCGCTGCCCGGAGGCAGTTGCTTTGATTGCTTACAGGATCATTCTTAAATAGCCTGAATGAAGTTCAAGAAATGATTACAATAATATTGAAGATATCACACAAGTTTGAATTCACGGCTATTTGTCTTAAAGCAAGAAAAGAAGAAATCACTATTAGATAAGGCGTGGGTTCTGCGTGTTCTTAGTGCGGGGAAGAATCCTTGCACTGGTAGTGATCATTCTCAGAGATAGGTGTTATGAATAATTTATGCAGGAGCATGGAAGGGAAAATGGGGGCGGGGAGCTGAAGCAGAACGTTCTACCATATTGGGATTTGACCGCACTGGGGGTACTAATGCGGATAGGATGGTCATAGGGGATAAACTAATGTCATTAAGAGTGAAAAGGTAGCCTTAAGAAGTGATCTTCCTCCCTTAGATGTGGTTGATTTGGTAAGATGTGCTTCAGATGGTTCATTTCAATGAGTGGTTGTGAAAGGCTTCTGACATTTAGCTTTAAGGATGGGATTTTTGAAATCTCATAGAGAATCCTCTTCACATCGCTCTTTCAGCCTTCATTTGTGAAATCTCATATAGAATGTTTTGTCGCTTCCTTCTCTTTATCAATGAATGTTCTTAATACGGATTCAGGTCTTTCTAGTTGTCTACCGGCTTCGTTTTCGTATTCAATCTAATAATGTTACTCTAGCATAGTCGCTTTGTGGGGTTTTCTTGTCCATTCGTTTGGTGATCCCTTGCTCTCACGTTCAAGTGTTTTCTCGCCGTTTAGACCAGTGAGTTAAATTTATGCTCATTGAAGTAATAGTCGGGGTTCTTCGCACCTGGGTAGTACCAAGAACCTTGTGCCCCAAACTACACTGCCCACTCAAAACTAAAACGCAAGCGCATTGCAACGAGACACGAGCATTCCTCATATTGTGGTTCCCTCCGGTCCGTTTTCGGGTTGGGTTATGGGAAAATCCGAACTATTTTATTTGTGGATCCAAATGTGCTCCCAAGGCGCACAATAAGAATCATACCAATAGAGACTTCATAAGGGACCATTTGAGCTGCAGATCGTAATGCTCCTAGAAAGGCATATTTCGAATCTTCCTCTTAGTGGGATTCCTTTCCTGGGACCTTGGATTTGTTGAAATCGAGAAATCGGTCTCTGTGGAGTTCGGGGTCCCTTAAAAGGGGTGACCTCACACTTACTGCACTCAGGCAAATGTCACGAACCAAAGGCTTAGGAAACTAGGAACAGACCCTCGGCTCTAGTGTGGAGGTCCCACCTCATACCTGGGAGACCTTGGTGATCTCCCCCTCCCTAGACAATGCTGAGCTAGGTGCCTTGGAGGATGAAGAGAGAGGGATTCAAGTGGCCAAGTAGCAATCCTCTCCAAGGCACCCCTAAGGGCCTATTTATAGTTTTCTGGGTATGACCTGCAAATAAACAACCTCCACTGCTCTGGAAATTACCGAAATGCCACCGGATTGGCCTGCCAACAACCAAATCCCGCTGTTCTAAGCGGCTACTTGTAGTCTACCAGGGGTAGTCCCTCAAGCCGGGTGAACTGGCGGTCTGCGGGAAGTGGGGGGTGGCCTGGGTGGACAGGCGGCCTGGGCGGACAGGCGGCCTACGAGTGGCGACCTAGAGGCCTGCTCGACCATTAGGCGTATTGAAGTCGGGCTAGCTGCGGCCTGCTGGGCTGGGGCGGCGGTCTGGCGAGCTGAGCCTGGCGAGACGGCGGCCTGGGCGAGGCGGCGGTCTGGCGAGCTGATCCTTGCGAGACGGCGGCCTGGGCGAGGCGACGGTCTGAAGAGACTGGGCAAGGCAAGCTGCGGCCTGGCGAGCTGAGCATGGCGAGACGGCGGCCTGGGCGAGGCGGCGGTCCGGCAAGCTGAGCCTGGCGAGACGGCAGCCTGGGCGAGGCGGTGGTTTGGCGAGACAGGGCAAGGCGAGCTGCGGCCTGGCGAGCTGAGCATGGCGAGACGGCGGCCTGGGCGAGGCGGCGGTCTGGCGAGCTGAGCATGGAGAGACAGCGGTCTGGGCGAGGCGGCGATCTGGCGAGCTGAGCCTGGCGAGACGGCGGCCTGAGCGAGGCTGCGGTTTGGCGAGATGGGGCAAGGCGAGCTGCGGCCTAGCGAGCCGGCCTGCTTGGCGATACGACGGCCTATGGCGAGGCGGTGTTCTGGCGAGCTGAGGCAAGGCGAGCTGTGGCCTGGAGAGCTGGCCTGCTTGGCGAGACAGCGGCCTGGGGCGAGGCGGTGGTCTGGAGAGCTGGGGCCTGGGCGACTTTTCAAAGGGGGCCCGGGGGGAGATAAATATTTCCTCCCCCTACTAGTGTATTACGCAGGTCCGTCCAAAATTGGCCTCCAGGAGTCCAAAACTCCAAAAAAGCTTAAAAACGTGCACCAAGTCTTGCACCTTGCTTGGGGCCCACTCTTCGCGAATATGGTTTGTACAAGATTCATGGTTCACGATTGCTGATTCGCATAGCGACGAAGCCTCTAGAGGACGAAGCATGGCTTATGTGCAAGACCTTACCCGTTATGCCTTCTAACCAGGGACTTCTTAAAGCAGCTTGATTGAGAGGCGAGTGATAGTGAAGTCTAAATTTCTTTCTTTTACAAGATTTCTTTCAAGTGTATTGAGTGGGGCCATCCTTATTAATGAGGTTTTCTCAAAGAATTCGGCCTCTTCTTGGGAACCGACGGCGTAGATGACTCCTGCCCCCGCTGCCTCCTTGAACTCCTCTCAAACTACTGGAGATGTGTTTTAATTGCCTCATCAACTGCAATCTGGGCCTCGATCTTGTGAAGGAGATCAGGATAGTTAGGCATAGTCGCCTGCATTAGTATGGAGTGAAAGCCATCGGAGAGGAGCCCTCCAAGAAAAAACTCCTCGTAGATGTTAGGGGTCTACCTCTAAAATTTGTTGCACCTTAGCAGTGAAGCTGCAAAAAAATCTTTGAGGGTCTCTCTCTCAATCTGACGTATTACTGAAAGGTGGGAGGGGCTTCAAACAATTCTATGATTGGCGATGAATTGATCTGTGAATTGTTGAGCATGTTCTTTAAAGTTTTTGATGGCTCCTTCTCTCAGAGAGCATAACCAAGTTCATGATTTCCCTTTCAGTATTGTCGAGAACACTTGACACAATACTTGGTTGGTGGTGTTGCAAATCCTCATAATCGTGGTGAGGTGGTTAATGTGTTGCATCAGATCATCTATTTCATCAAATGTTTCCATGTTCGGGAACTTAAAGCTGCACGGGATCGGGTGTGCCAGAACCTCTGGTGCTAACGATGAGAAGTGGTGAAGAGGGCGGTTGGCATAAAGGATTTTGACCAAGAGTTGACATAAAGGATTTTGACGTGGAAAATCCCTAAATGGGGAAAAACCACGAGGTTGGATCGGTGATGATCACAGTTCACTCTTCTTTGGAGTGTTTCAAGAGTTATCTCTCGATGGTGATAGACCACCGCTTGTTAGAATGACTCTTCTGGACCGCATAGGTTGCTCAGAGTGGACTGGTGAGGAGTGTACTCGGAATATGTGTGGAATGTTGAATGAAACAACCAGGGTTCTAGACTCGGGGCTTGAGTCCGTTGGGATGCCGTACACAACAATTGGAGGTCTCGACTAGTTGCTGAGAAACAAATGAGGTCGTTGAGTCATCTTCAGGGCTTGATGATGAAGACCAAGAAAGACATTTAAATCGCCCTCCGAGCTTAGCGCTAGAAGCTAAGTAAAATTTTCAAGTTGCCTTTAGAGTTTAGCATTTGAAGCTGAGTAAAATCTTCAAGTAGCCTTTAGAGCTAAGCGTCTGAAGCTAAGTAAAATCTTCAAGTCGCCTTTGAAGCTTAGTGTTGGAAGCTAAGGAAAATATTCAAGTAATCTTTGAGTAATTTTCCAACTCGGAAGGAGGTCTTCGAGTGCTCATAGAGATCTTCGAGCGTCAAAGGAGATCTTCGAAGGGATTTTCAAGTGTCGGAGGAGATTTTTCGAGCGCCGAAGGAGATTTTCGAGCATTAAAGGAGATATTTGAGCATCGAAAGAGATCTACGAAGAAATCTTGAAGCTTCGAAGGAGATCTTTGAGTGCCGAAGAAAATCTTTGAAGGAATCTTCAGGAGCTCTCTCATGCGTAGAAGGCGAGGTCCTTTCAAATGAGTGCTGCGAGTCCATTTTAAAGATTCCGAGATGGGCATTTCGGTAAATAAGTTGCTATGGAATTTTGCTATCTGCACACCCATTATCATTAATTTTTTTATGCGCACCATCATGATGGAGGATTTAACTATGCGCTTACCCATGCTCATAAATTTTGTTATGCACACCCCTATCATGGGAGTGTCGCTATGCACACCCCATGATGGAGATTTCTTTATGTGCACACCCATGTACATAAATATGGTCATGCGTTCACCCATGTACATAAATATGGCCATGCACACACCTATCATGGAGATTTTACTATCCACACAAAATGATGTGGGATTTTACTATGTATACCCAATGATGGTGGGTTTTACTATTCGCACTCCATATTGGTGGGATTTCACTATGTGCCCCCGATGATGGAGGATTTTACTATCCGCACCCTAAGGTAGAGAATTTTAATATGCGCACCCCCAAAGATGTAGGATTTTAATATCCGCACCCCCACCGTGGAGGATTTTACTATGTGCACCCCAATAACAGGGGATTTCACTATTCACACCCAGTGACAGACATAAATTTTTTCCATTGTGTGCGGACTTAAAAATTGTCTGATTCATCAGTTTCATCATGACCACGAAACGCTAAACCTTGTTTTAAAAGAAATTTAATGCAATCCACTGAAGTTTCTGCTGGAACATCGTCTACATTAAGTTCTTACTGTGGATGATCATCTACTTAGTTCTATACGACTGGACAGCTCTGCTTTGATGGCCTAGAAGAAGATGACGAGCTCGACCTGGTCTGATGGGGGAAGAAGAATAAGCCCGGGATAGATTCCGTTGAGGAGGAAGAGCTAATCGCAAGTCGCGAGAATGGATGTCGCCTGTCCCGCTGTCCGTGTCGCCTGTCGGGCTTTGAGAATGACGAGAATAGGGCATACATGGTTTAAACCTGGACTTATACTATTATTTTTTTAAAAAAGAATAAGGTATTAGCCACGGTTTAAATCGTGGCTAATACCCATTCTTTAAAAAATATAATGATATTAGTCACTGTTTAAACTATGACTAATATCATTAATTTTTTTAAAAAAAATTTGAGTGTGGGCGGCCGCCCACACGCCCCAAGATGCGTTCACCCCTGTTCGCACTCCCATGGTCGATAGACGATGACCTCAGTTGTGGGTGATGAGTGCGATAACGAGCACGTTAGGAGGAAGTGAGAGCAACACGATAGCTACCGCCTGGCGGTATATACTGCGCGGTGGTTGTCTCACCAAGGAGGTGCGGCGAGCGACGCACGATAGCTACCGCACGGCGGTAGCTACCGCATTGCGAAAAGTGTTGTGCGAAGGTTGTCGGACCAAGGAGGTGCAACAAGCACAGCACGGTAGCCACCGTGCAACGGTTGGCACTGCGTGGAGTTTGCCACACTAAGTGGGGCAGGCGCCCCACGATAGTTATTGCTCAGTTGTAACTACTACACGATGGTATGCACTGGGAGGAGGTTTCCCCACAACGGAAGTGCGGCATGCACCTCACGGTGCGACAGGCACCTCCTAGTACCTACCGCGAGGCGGTAGGTACCGTGCGGTGGTAGGCACCGCGAGACGATTGTCGCGTCAAGGCAGTGCGACAGGCGTTGCGTAGCGGTTTCCCCACGGTGGTCGTTGCTTGACCTGTGTCGTGTGGCGGTTTTGGGGTTCCTCTACTATGGGAGCTAAGTGGCCCTACTTCCACATAGAGCTGTCACTTAAAACCGAAAACCGCAAACCGAACCGGAACCACAAAAAATCAGACCAAACCGTTTGCAAATTATTCGTGTTCCGGTTAGAATTTTGGGACCGTGAAAAACATTTGTCCGGGTGTGATTCTTACATTTTATTATCCGGACCGGAAGCAGAACCGCAACATACAAGCCTCAAGTGGTTTCATGATTTTTAGACTCGATCCGAACCAGACCGAAGTAGAACCGAACTGCATTCCGTTTATTATTATTATTATTATTATTATTATTATTTTATAATTTATCTATAATATTTATACTTACTATCACGAGTGAAGATGCAGTTTGAACCCAAACAACAATCGCACTAAAAGGGGGTCGATTTTGGACCGAACAAAACTTCAGCGCATAAAAACCGTGTGTTATGATTTGACATTAGTGCGGTTTGAAGTCAATTTTTGCAGTACACTTTTTATTTTTATACAGTTATATAATATATTTTCAATTTTACTTACATATTTTTTTGAATATTTTGTTTAAAAAATATAAAAGATATACAACTACTATTTATTTTTAATTATGAAAGATAACTAATTGTAGCTGGTTGTTACGGTTGAGCATGTCGACGAGACGTGCACAAGCTAATTAGAAGTCGTGGCAAGTCTACACGAGTAGGAAGACGATTGATACTATCACACCGATCGTGGAAAAGATCGTCAAAAAGTGTGCAACATAATTATTTCTATTTTGATGTTGTTTTGAGTTTTACTATTTGCAATCCACTTTTATTTTCATTCTGCCAAGTTGTATTTTGTTTTAGTTGGAACCAATTGGAACCGGACCGAACCGCATGCAACCGGACCGAACTGTTAGTGACCGGTTTTGTTTTGGTTCTTGTTGAACCGTAATCGGAACCATTGACATGACGGTTCCAAAAATTAAGCGGGAATCGAAACCAGAACCGGAACCGGTCAAATAAAAAAGATTTTGGTTCTAATTTGAAGAACCGTTACTTTAGTGGTTCATCTCATGATTTTAATAGAACCAGAACCGAACCGAAACCGTAACTATTCTACTTCCACCATTATAAAAGTCCTCATAATAGAAGGAGTTTCCCTATTTGTAACACTAGCACATCTCTAATAAATAACTAGGATACTGTTGAAAATTGTGAAGTGGAAGTAGATGATGGGCAGGCCGGGCGGCCTGGGCGGACAGCGTTGGCGGACTTGGCGGACTGGGCGGACTGCGGCCTAGTGTAAGTCTAGTGGAAGCCGGCTGTTCTGAGCGGGTTGTATGCAAGTAGTCCGCGGACTGTGCGGCCTGGTATCTGCGGATAGGGCGTTGGCTGATTGGTTTAGCTAAGGAGCGGCATGAGCAGATAGGGGCTTGCGGACTGGTGCATTGCTCAGTGGCCGCGTTGCAAGCTTGTGCATTGGCGGTTTGGCTCATGTCCGCGGGAAGCTTGCGGACTAACGAGTCCGCGGTATGGGCTGTTGTGGACTGGGCTTAGAGCTTGGCTGAGGCCTTGTCGAGCTCTGGTGATACAGCAGGTGCTTGCTGTGGAGGTCGTTGGCGGACTGGTGTGTGGAGTCCGGGAGATGGCTGCTGCGTTGGGCAGGTGTGCGAGTAGCTTGCGGACTGCTGGCAGTCTGTGTGCTAGGGTGTTTGGCGGACGAGAGTTTATGTCCGCCATGCTCGCATTGGCCTTTGATGGTTTTGGACTTGGTCACACTCTGTGCGAAGACCATGGTGTCCGCAGTATCCGCCAAGTCCGCTGTTGACCGGGCGGACTTGCTATCTGCCTTTGGTCGTGGACTTGTGGCGGATTGAGCCTTGAGTCTTGCGGACTGCCTCAGGTTTGTGCGGACAACCATTGAAGGGGGTTTCTGTCCTGCAGTGGTTGGAAGCTTTGCGGGCTGATGCCTTGTCCGCATAGCTTGGGCGGACTGATGAGGGTTCGCCAAAGTTGCCTTGCTCCTGGCGGTTTTCCTTGGTATCCGGCTAAGTCCTTGTGGACTCGGCGGACGGTGTTTTGCTATCGCGCGGGCTAGGGCGGTGTCGCTATCTCTAGGGCGGTGACCACACTCCTCACCTCGTCTATAAATAGGACCCCCCTAGCACATCTACAAAAACTGAGTGAACAGTAAGTTGGGTTCGGCGAAGTGTTGCGGTCTCAGTTTTCTGTCCGCGCTGATTGATTCAGAGTTAACTGTGTGCTGTGTGCAGGTGATCACGCGGGTAGCTTCAAGGAGCCAGGAGTTTGGCTGTGACTTCGACCAAGTACTTGGAAGTTGTGCGATCTCGGCGGATTCAGCAGGAGGTCGCTATGCGGCTTGTCAGCTCTGTTTCAACTTTGCCAGCTTCAATAACCTGTCCGCCGACTTCAGGCGGCTAGGCAGTTTGTTCCTCAGTTCATCTTCAGCAGGAGGCGAATAACGGTGTGTCCGCGCGGCCTCGCGGCTTTGGCGGACTCCGTGGCTATTCGGCGGATTGCAGCTTAAGTTCGGGCGATCTCAGCGGACTCGGAGACCTCAGCGACCTCGGCGGTCTCGGCGGATTCCGGTGCTGTCCGCCCGGCTTGGTTTTTGGTGCTTTCTGTTGTCAGCTGTTTATACTAGCGAAATCATGTCTCGCTACGTATACCTCGCTTTGTAAAGAAGTTAAATGAATATAAGATCTGCTTGTTCTTCCATGTGCTTGGTGTGTTGAGCCCGCTTCCTGAGTTTCCGCTAGATCAACGTGTGAACTGGGTAGTCCTGAAGATATTAATTTGGCGTTTGGGCTATCTTGCTGACCACCTTGAGAAAATTCAACATGGTATCAGAGGAAGGTTCAGTTGCTTGAGCGGTCGTGAACTAGTGTTGTGCTCTGTGTTTGAGTGGTGATCAACCTGTGTTGGTGCTCTGTGCTTCTGAAGGCCTATCCAAGCAGGTGTTGCAATGGAAGGGAGCTTTGCACGGGGTCTTGGCATTGAACTCTTAACGCCGACTAACTTCAAGAAGTGGAAGTCGTGCATGAAGAGTTATCTTCTTGGCGAAGAGATGTGGGAAGTCGTCGGTGGTGACGACAGACAGGAAGTGACTGTTGTGTTCAGTACTGCTGAGCAGGTTAGGCTCTGGAGGAAAACAAAAGCTAAGGCGGAGTTTATCCTCAAGAGGGCCGTGTCTCCGGAACTGTTTGATCACATCGTTGGATGTGAGTCGGCTGCTGATATTTGGACAACCATTGATGAGTTGTTCAATAGGAAGAATGTGGCGCGGCTTCAGTTTCTGGAGAATGAGTTGGCGAGGGCAACTCAGGGAAACCTTTCCATCTCGAAGTACTACTTAAAGATGAAGAGCTTGTGTGCTGAGCTGTTGGCACTGGATCCTGATGAGCCTATCTCTGAGGCGAAGATGAAAAGGCACATTATCCGCGGCTTGTGGAAGGAGTATGTGGCCTTTGTGACATCTGTTCAAGGGTGGGCTACTCAGCCGTCTTTGCTGGAGCTGGAGAATCTGCTTGCATCGCAGGAGAGCTTGGCAAGGCAGATGGCTGGAGTTAATCTTAATCAGGAAGGCAGCGAAGCTCTCTTCTCAGGCAAGAAGAAAGGATGGGAAGGGAAGAAGAAGAAGGTGCAGGTCGCTGGTGAGAAGGAGACTTCAACTTCATATCAGCCGGAGAGGAGCAATGCTCCTAAGGACTGGAAGAAGAACCTGAAGTGCTACCGGTGTCATCAGCGAGGGCACTTCAAGCAGGACTGCAAGGTCAAACTGCAGTCTGGGCATGCTGCGGGAAAGGAGAAAGCGTGCTCGATAAGTGAAGAAGCAGAATGGGACGAAGCTTTCATGACGGGCACTTGTGTCCGTGCCTTGTCTGCTGAGGACTTCAACGATGAGTGGATCGTGGACTCCGGGTGTGGTCATCACCTCACCGGAGACAAGTCAAAGTTTACCTCCATGCAAGCCTACTCAGGTAATGAAGCTATTATCACTGCTGATAATACTTTTTATGCAGTAGAGAAAGAGGGGGTCGTGTCTTTGGGTAGTGATCAGGGGCCACTCACGTTAAGGAGTGTGTATCACGTGCCGGGCATGAAGAAGAACCTCTTCTCGGTGACCAATGCGGTGGACGATGGTTATCACGTTCTGTTTGGGCCAACAGACGTGAGGTTCCTTCGCAACGTATCAGCGGTTCAGGCTGATGTTGCTCATGTAGGGAGGAGGGTGAAGAACTTGTTTGTTCTTGCCACCAATTCTTATGTTGATCGTATGAGGGCCAATGATAGTGCTGCTATCTGGCATGAGAGGCTGGGACATGTAGGCATGAACAAGCTGAAGGCGATGACTAGTAGAAGTTTGGTGAAGGGGTTGCCTAAGTTGTCCTCCTTTGGTGACGTGCATGTTTGCGCGGGATGTCAATACGGTAAGGCACATCGCCTTCCGTTTGATAAGTCACAAACAAGGAGCAAGCAACCATTGAGTGCATTCATGGGGACTTGATGGAACCGACGGTTACTGCCAGCCTTGGTGGAAGCAGATACATGCTTGTCTTGGTTGATGACTACTCAAGGTATACTTGGGTGTACTTCTTAAAGGAGAAGTCAGAAGCCTTCCGTTTGTTTGTGGAGTTTAAGGAGTTGGTAGAAGGCCGGCTTGGCTTGCGGATTAAGAAGCTTAGAACTGATAACGGGGGTGAGTTTGTTTCCTCCGAGTTTTCTAACTTCTGCAGGAAGCACGGGATCCAACGGGAGCTTACTTGTGCTCACACTCCACAACAAAATGGGGTAGCGGAGCGGAAGATCCGTCATCTGACGGAGACCTGCAAATGCTGGCTTCATGCGAAAGATATCCCAAGGTCCTTTTGGGCGGAGGGGATGTCTTGTGCTGCTTATGTCATCAACAGGATGCCACTCAGCCCTATCAACATGAAGACTCCTTTTGAGCTGTTGCTGAAGGAGAAGCCGAGTGTGGCACACCTTCGGGTGTTCGGTTCAACTTGCTACGTGCATGTCCTGGATGCTTCACGAACTAAGCTGGATGCGAAGGCAAGGAAGCTTGTCTTTGTTGGCTACGATGAGCGGAAGAAGGGATGGAAATGCATGGACCCTGCGACGAAGAAGTTTGTGGTGTCAAGAGACGTTGTATTTGACGAGCTGACGTCGTATGGAGGTGGCTCGATTGAGCTAACCGGAAGTAGCAAGGTTGATGAAGCACTGGTGGTGGCTGCTGAAGGCTTGGAAGAGGAGCTTGCTGTTTCACCAGCAGCTCCTGTTGCTTCTAACTCCGAGGCTGAGCCTTCTGGCTCAGGAAGTAGGGGGAGCACTGCTCAATGCTTGCCCCAGGTAGGAGTTGAGACTGAAGAAGCAACAGAAGTAGTGAGCAAGGAGCCGACCCTTCGGAGATCGAAGAGGGTTGTTAAGCCACCGGCTCGGTACTGTGATGGGAATGCAGTGAGCTTTGTCTCCTACTTCTTTGCAGGTCCTCTGGATGAGCGAGTGCCTGCAACCTTCAACGAGGCCACTGGAGTGAAGGAGTGGGAAGATGCCATGAAGGAAGAGATTGATTCTCTGAAGAAGAATGAAACCTGGGACCTTGTGCCCAAGTTTGATGACATTACTCTGGTTACTTGCAAGTGAGTGTATAAGTTGAAGAAGAAGGTTGATGGGAGCATTGATAGGTTCAAAACTCGCATGTTTGTTAGAGGATTCTCACAACAATATGGAGAAGACTATGAGGAGACATTCAGTCCGGTTGCGAAGATGACTTCAGTAAGAGTGGTGATCGCCTTGGCTGCTAGCAAGGGATGGAGAATATGGTAACTCAATGTGAAGAATGTCTTTCTTTACGGAGAGATTGACAATGACATCTTCATGGATCAGCCACTTGATTTTGTCTCTGAAGATCATCCGGACTATGTCTGCAAACTCAGGAAGGCTCTCTATGGGTTGAAGCAAGCTCCTAGAGCTTGGTATGAGAAGATTGCAGAGTACTTGCAATTCTGTGGATACCTTGCTTCCAACTCGGATTCAAGCTTGTTCGTCAAGAAGAAGGGGGAGCTACAAGTCTTGGTCCTGCTGTATGTGGATGACATGATCATCGCAGGGACTTCGGAGGGGGAAGTAACAAGGCTCAGGGCTGAGCTTGCTATACGCTTCGAGATGAAAGACCTGGGAGAGCTTCATCACTTTCTTAGTCTTGAGGTGGAGAGGAAGGAGTGCATGATTCTCATTTGCCAGAAAGGGTATGCAGATCGCATTGTGAAGCGGTTCGGCATGGGCGAAGGGAAGAAGTGCTCTACTCCACTGGAACCTGGGCTGAAACTTCGACGAGATGAGGGAAGGGTTCTTCTTGATCCCTTGCTGTTCAGGGCTCTTGTTGGGAGCTTGATCTATCTGACGATTACAAGGCCAGACATTGCTTATGCTGTTGGCCGAGTAAGTCGGTATATGGCTGAACCAAGAAAATCTCATCTAGTGGCGGCGAAGGGTATTCTGAAGTATGTCAAGGTGACTTCTGACATGGGACTCCTCTATGGAAGGGACTCGGAGTTTGCATTGCTTGGGTACACGGATGCTGACTATGGCGGTGATTCGGATGATCGAAGGTCTACTTCAGGTTATGTGTTCACTTGCGGATCAGCTAGCATCTCGTGGTGTAGCAAGAAGCAGGACTCGGTGTCAGTTTCAACTACGGAGGCAGAGTATAAGGCTTCGGCCTTGGCTGCTCGGGAAGCCATCTGGTTGAGGAGGCTTATAGAGGATGTTCATGAAGAAGTGCAAGGGCCTACTTTACTCCGGGGTGACAATGAGAGTGCTCTCAAGCTGGTAAACAATCCAGTGTGTCACGCCAGGACCAAGCATATAGAGATCGATCACCATTTCATCAGGGAGAAGGTGTTGGAGGGGTATCTGCTGGTCAGGCATGTTCGGAGTGAAGATAATCTTGCTGACATCTTCACAAAGTCACTGTCGAAGGGGCCTTTTGAGCGCTTGCGCAGCTTGCTGGGCTTGATCACCACTTCTCACTTCAAGGGGGAGTGTTGAAAATTGTGAAGTGGAAGTGGATGATGGGCAGGCCGGGCGGCCTGGGCGGACAGCGTTGGCGGACTGGGCGGACTGGGCGGATTGCGGCCTAGTGTAAGTCTAGTGGAAGCCGGCTGTTCTGAGCGGGTTGTATGCAAGTAGTCCGCGGACTGTGCGGCCTGGTATCTGCGGATAGGGCATTGGCTGATTGGTTTAGCCAAGGAGCGGCCTGAGTGGATAGGGGCTTGCAGACTGGTGCATTGCTCAGTGGCCGCGTTGCAAGCTTGTGCGTTGGCGGTTTGGCTCATGTCCGCGGGAAGCTTACGGACTTGCGAGTCCGCGGTATGGGCTGTTGCGGACTGAGCTTAGAGCTTGGCTGATGCCTTGTCGAGCTCTAGTGATACAGTAGGTGCTTGCTGTGGAGGTCGTTGGCGGACTGGTGTGTGGAGTCCGGGAGATGGCTGCTGCGTTGGGCAGGTGTGCGAGTAGCTTGCGGACTGCTGGCAGTCTGTGTGCTAGGGTGTTTGGCGGACGAGAGTTTATGTCTGCCATGCTCGCATTGGCCTTTGATGGTTTTGGACTTGGTCACACTCTGTGCCAAGATCATGGTGTCCGCAGTATCCGCCAAGTCCGCTGTTGACCGGGCGGACTTGCTATCTGCCTTTGGTCATGGACTTGTGGCGGATTGAGGCTTGAGTCTTGCAGACTGCCTCGGGTTTGTGCGGACAGCCATTGAAGGGGGTTATTGTCCTGCAGTGGTTGGAGGCTTTGCGGGCTGATGCCTTATCCGCATAGCTTGGGCGGACTGATGAAGGTTCGCCAAAGTTGCCTTGCTCCTGGCGGCTTTCCTTGGTATCCGGCTAAGTCCTTGCGGACTCGACGGACGGTGTTTTGCTATCGTGCAGGCTAGGGCGGTGTCGCTATCTCTAGGGCGGCGACCACACTCCTCACATCGTCTATAAATAGGACCCCCCTGGCACATCTACAAAAACTGAGTGAACAGTAAGTTGGGTTCGGCGAAGTGTTGCGGTCTCAGTTTTCTGTCCGCGCAGATTGATTCAGAGTTAACTGTGTGCTGTGTGCAGGTCGCGCGGGTAGCTTCAAGGAGCCAGGAGTTTGGCTGTGACTTCGGTCAAGTACTTGGAAGTTGTGCGGTCTCTGCGGATTCAGCAGGAGGTCGCTCTGCGGCTTGTCAGCTCTGTTTCAACTTTGCCAGCTTCAATAACCTGTCCGCCGGCTTCAGGCGGGTAGGCGGTTTGTTCCTCAGTTCATCTTCAGCAGGAGGCGAATAACGGTGTGTCCGCGCGGCCTCGCGGCTTCGGCGGACTCCGTGGCTATTCGGCGGATTGCAGCTTAAGTTCGGGCGATCTCAGCGGACTCGGCGACCTCGGCGACCTCGGCGGTCTCGGCGGATTCCGGTGCTGTCCGCCCGGCTTGGTTTTTGGTGCTTTCTGTTGTCAGCTGTTTATACTAGCAAAATCATGTCTCGCTACATATAACTCGCTTTGTAAAGAAGTTAAATGAATATAAGATCTGCTTGTTCTTCCATGTGCTTGGTGTGTTGAGCCCGCTTCCTGAGTTTCCGCTAGATCAACTTGTGAACTGGGTAGTCCCGAAGATATTAATTTGGCTTTTGGGCTATCTTGCTGACTACCTTGAGAAAATTCAACAGATACCAATCAACAGTGTTTTAAGTTATTGCGGGAATTGAAATTGATTCCTATTCCCCCCAAATGGAGACTTAATGAATTATTTTGTATTATTCAATTACAACTCTTATTAAAGTCAACCATGTGTTGGGACTGAGATTAGTGACAAAACATCAGAGTCAAATAGATAATATTCAATTAATTCATACTCATTTCATGTAAATATATTAAATATAATAAGTATATAAAATTCTATTGCTAATTTGCTAGTCTACTTTATTTAATATTATATCAAATGTTATAATAAATTAAATAGCTGATATAACTTATTTAATGTTTATAACATTAAATAATTGTTTATTATACAAAATGTTAGAATAAAAATTAAAGTAAAGGTTGCGGGTCGCTCAAAACTTTTGGTCGACCGGATTAAACTGGATCGTCTTAACCTGTGGAGTGTTTGAACGCGCAAACAATCACAAAAAAAGGGGAACATGAAAGACAATTTTTTAACATGGATAACCCGTGAATTGAGTAAAAAACCGCATGATCGAATCGGTGCTAACAAAACTTCATTATTTGCAGCTGTTACACAAGGTTTTTTGGAGAAGGAGAGGGTGATATGCCACTCCTTGTTACAATCCGAGAAGAGAGACGTGCCCGGAGGGTGAGAGACCACTGCTCACAAGGCTCTTTGCTTTGTCTGTCGGCGTTGAAAGCACGAGAATTGGAGACTTGAACGGCTCGTTCTTGCACTTGGAGGCGGGTGCAGGATGTGCTTGTGTGCATTGGGTGAGCAATAGTTGTTGGGTGTTGATTGCTACGTGAGCAGAGTGTTGCCTGCGGAGAGCGTGTAGCACTTTGCTCTTAGGAGAATGTGCCCTTCAAAGTTTCTTGAAGACAATGGAAGAGCTTCAAAGGAGATGACAAAGATCTCTAAAGAGCTCTGACACGTAGGGGGAGAAAGCTGGGAGGAGAAATGGTGAGAATGGAGGAGGGCATGCGGTCCTATTTATAGGTCTTAGTAGTGGTTATGGTAATTACGTGATTATCCGCAGTCTGTAACCACCATATTTGATATTTGCAAACCATTTTAACATAGTTCTAGGCACAAATTTTTTTTATAATTTGCATCCACCCATATTTTACAACGCGTAGACCGTCATTATTTTGAATATTTGCATCCACCCATATTTGGTGGTTACATTGATGATTACGCTGGTAGTTACCCATACAACGGACGATCGAGATCGCGTGGGGAGGATCAGACTGCGGGGAGACGACCGACGACAGAGAGGACGACCGGAAGGAGGCCCGACCGACGGGGGCCGATCAGGTGGTCGGCCAAGGAAGCCAGTCTGGCGGAGGATGCGGCGGCGGCGGCCCTCGCGGCCGGCCGCGGGCCTCCGCGATTGATGCCATGGTCGGGCTTCCGTGGTCGTTGGCGCGGTCGCAAGACCCTACGACAGCCGACGGTAGGCCTCCACGGTTGGGGTGGGGGTTGCGTGCTTTGCGTTTCTTCGCTTTGTGTGAATGGTTCTCGTGGGGGTGTTTGCACCTTCCGGTTTTGATGGTGCTAATTTTGAATGTGTTTTTGTTTCAGACACTGAGGCGCTGTGTGTAGGCTCGACCCATGCGGCTGCATTCTTTGCTTACCACTGAGCAGATTATTATTTGGTGAAAAAGGTATGGATTACCTGCCAAGTTGGAAATAAATATATCACATATTGAGGAGTAGGTTCAGAATCCTCCAAAAGGTTGGATGACGTTGTGTAATACATCACTAAGATCTGGGTTCCGTCTATCATCGTGCGAGGAGGTGGTCTAGATCTTAAAGTACTACGAAGTTCCTGTGTCCCAATTCACTCCCCTTGGAATGATGCACACTATGGGGTTGTTCGCCTTCTTCCGAGAGCGTGGTTTGAGGTTTTCTCTAGATCTTTTCAAAGAATGGTGTGAGGTATGTGATGACGGGGGTGGCTGCATCAAAATTCGTAGCAATAAGTACTAGCTTATGTTAAAGACCGGACAGATCGTCGTCATGGAAATACTTTGTTTGAGTATTCCTGGAATTCTTGGGGCTTGCCAGAGCTTTGAGAGTCACTTGCTGATCACTGCCGCCGCATGAAGGGGCGTGAGCGGGAGTTTACACTGATGATGGGGTTCACTACACCTCATGAGTTGATGAACCCCCTATTAATTACTTCCCTGTTCGTGGAAGAGAAGCGTCTGCTACTGTGCGGGCTTTCTACTGATCCTGAGCGTGTTGCTGCCATTTCGCTGGTTCATGGTCGAAAGAGGAAGTTGGTGTTCAAAGGCTGTGGTGACTTGGATCTTGAGCCTTGACCTTTTATTTGACCAAGAGAGCATCCTAAGGAGGTGGCTCCTTGCAGCTCTAGGTTTGATGGAGCTGCGCCTGTTGATCCTAACCTTGAGGTCTGGGCTCATCTGCCTCCATGTTCTCTCGAGGAGGCCCTTGCATCGTTGTTGACGAATATGAAGCATGTGTCTTTATTCTTGGAGGTGACGAATAACATGGTGAGCAAAATACTCTTTCTTTTGCTTTGTTCATTGTATTATATTGTATCTAACTCATTTCTTTTTTTGTTTGAGATCGAGGCTTAGGCCAATAAAGCGCTCACGTGGAATGACCACTATGTGAGCCTGAAAGATGTGTACCTGACACTTCAGGAGAAGCTTTGGGGAGCGAAGAACTCCCTTTCTGATATGCAGGGAAGTCGGGACTAATACTTATCCCGTTTCTGGTAGATTGAGTCTGGAGTAAAAGTGGAGCTGGAGGAGTTACAGGAGATGCTTCCGATGGAGGAGGCCTCTATGGAAAAGACGGTATGTCTACTGGATATCTTACAGGGGGATGTGACCTGCCTGGAGACAGAGTTGGGTGCTTCGAAGGCTGAGATGGAGCGCCTTTCTTCACTATAGAGGCTCCCCGAGCTGAAGGCAACATGAGTTGCCGAGTATAGGGATTCTCTTAACTTCATGCAGGATCGCTGCATACTTTCTGAGGAGATTTGGGAGGAGGTCAAGATCAAGGAGGTTGAGCCTCAGATGGAGGATGTGTGAGCGGTTGCTCTTAGGCGAGGGGTGGTGAAGATGCTCTAGATGGTAGCCCGGAAGAGCGAGTGTGATGTAGCCAATCTTGTCTTTGATGATCTTTTTGTTGATGAGAGTTCTGGATCTGATTCTAATGTGGATGTTGTTGGCGAGCAGTAGCATCGCTTTTGATTTTATCTTTTTACATTTATATTTTATCACTTCGTGTCGTATTTGTATCTCGTGCATCTGCATTATGCAGTAGCTTTGCATTGTATTATTTTTTTGCTGCGCTTTAAATGCCTTTTATGTATTTTAATCTTTGTTCAGAGATCTTCTTGGCGTAGAGCCTTGTATTTATGATGATTGAGCTTGTGAAGTGTTGGTACCACTACTTCGTGCACAACAATTGTTTGTTTTATGGTTGTTTGTTGTTGGAGGGTGGACCCAGACGATGTTGTAACCTTCTACCAAGGAGAAGGATGGATGCTTTGAGCTAGGTAGTGAGAGGTCAAAGCATCGAGTCGGGGGTGTCGCTAGTTGGTTAGTAGTAGAAAGAAGTGATCCAGACAATGTCGCAACCTACTACTAGGGTGAAGGTAGAAACATTTCTAGCCCAGTAGTGAGAGTTCAAGAAAACCAAGCTGGGGGGTGTCAGTGAGTGTTATGGTGAAAGGCGGCCTTCAAACCTGGGCAACTGCGGGGGGGGGGGGGGGGGGGGGGGGGGGGGGGGCTGGCAGTGCTGTGACTTACCATGAGGGAGAAGGGTGAACCTTTGATCCGGGGCAGTGAGAGGTCACATTTTCAAGAACCCGGAGAGACGATGAGGTGTAGACCCTATAAGCCACTAGCAAACGTGAGGGGGCAGGGCCTGGTGACGTCATGACCTACCGCAGGGGTGAATAGAGAACCTTTGATCCATGGTAGTGTGAGGTCACATGGACAAGGTCTAGGAGAGACTGCGAGGGGTAGACCCTACAAGTTGTTGGATAATGCGAGGGGGGGGGGGGGGGGGCTGGCAACACCGTGACCTACCGTGAGGGAGAAGGGAAAACCTTCGATTCAGGGCAGTGCAAGGTCATAGGGTCTAGGCTCCAGAGAGAAGATGAGGGGTAGACCCAACGAGCAGTTGTCTAACGTGAGGGGGAAGGCCCTGGTAATGACGTGAACTATCGCGAGGGAGAAGGGAAAACCATCAGTCTGGGATAGTACGAGGTCACAGGGGCAAGGCCCCGACGACATGCCTTATTATAGGGGCGAAGGGCAAACCTTTAAGCCGGGTTAATGAGGGCTACCGTGCAGTAGTTGGTGTATGGCTAAGTGGACAGGCCTTGAGGCATTGTTGCAATGGCAGTTAGAAGCAAATTGCATTAAAAGGAAATTATAGTATGTGCACAAGCGTATGCTGGCGACTTTATAGATTTAGCGATAGTTTTTACCATAAATAGACTGTAAAGTGAATAAAGATAGATGTAAATAAGGCCAGAATATAGTAGAACACTTCTGCTCGATTCCTAGCTTTTCCTCAAGGTTGTCTTCGAAGAGAGTGATAATGGTGGGTGATTGTATGAAAAGCATCCAATAGTGATTATTGGAGTACGACACTATAGACAGAATCTCCTTGAATGACAATTAACTATACTCCGTAAGTCACTTGCATGGGAGTCTCTCCTAGAGTGGTTGGAAGAGCAATGGTGCCTAAGACCGAAGCTGGAGAACCGCTCAGACGCAAGAGCTGGTTGTCTTTAGTTCAATGCTTCCACTTTATATCTTGAGTTGTAGCAACGTTGACATGAATAGTACGCTGAATATGATTTTTTCATCGACCATGATTCAATTTATCTGAGTTGGGGTGCTACAAAAACTGCACTAATATCCATTGGGCTACGGAGTGGGGCCGACTCCTCATAGGGGCTTAGTCTTTCCTATGTTTGAGTTTGATGAAATTGATCAATTAGTCCTAGGCGGACAATGTAAGACCCTCTATTTTTTACTATGCTACCGGGCTTTACGTCCAGAACCGCCATTTTGTGGTGACACCAACACTCAGGGTGGTCGTCACTACAAAATGCTGATTCTGCCAGCATTGATGAACACAGAAGAAAGTAGAAGTACAAATGAATAATATAAGTCCAAGTCCACAAGATAATCACATATATATAAGTAAAAGTAGTCCACAATGAGTACAAGTATGAAACAGAGTAGAAAAGAAATATGGGCTTAAGCCCCCAGTACATGTCTAATACAAATGATCTCTCTCTCACCACTCACAACATCTAAGTAGAAGCAAACTGAAATCCACCTTCGACCTGTCATCGTGTAGTAGTGGTAGTGCGCAACAACTACTCCTCATGTACTGCCTCCTTGTCCTACCAGTGTTGATGCTCCTGCTGCTCGGTTCCCTAAAATGATGTGGTCCACCGACCGTTAGTCAAAATAGTAAGCCACTATCATCCCCGCCTCACCCCCGCGACTCATAGGTACCGTGCCGGGAGGATCAAAGCGGAGGACAATAAAGCAGAGTGGAACAAGCAGTTGACAACTACCATAGCAGGTGTATGTAAAAAGAATTATAAAAGGAAAAAAACAAGCTAGCAGTTCTATAATAAGGAAACAGTAATGCAAACAAGTAGAGTAGAGCAGTAAGTGTATGAAAAGTAAACTAAGAAATAAGTAACCTTAACTTATATGAATGCCCTTACAAACTTATAAGTTATGAGGTCTTTTGTAAGACTCTCATCATATAAAAAGTCTCATACCAATTTATACGATGAGATGTCAGGTTTAATACAGGTATGCGTACAGTGATATGTTATGCTATGATTCATGTAAATGCAATACACGCACACAACTCTACGCGCACAGACCTTTAGTTCACCCTATTTGGAAGCTAGCATCGCTCCCATGATCCTCCGCCATGGCAAACGAAGACAGTGGGTTGGGCCACCCCACTCCTAGACGGGTATTCAAACTACCAGGCCTAGCCCTTACGTACGCCCCTGAAGGACACAACCAGGGTCTCCGCATACTATGCTGACCCACCGCCAGACTTTCCCTCGGATAAGTGTCCACCACAACCACCGAGTCAACGTACCGATGTCGGTGTGAATGACCATCAAATACCGAAGACCCACCACTTTTATGCACATGCAACCTTGAGTTCCTGAGCCATCGGCTCCCCGGACTAACCGGTCTGTTTCCACAACCACCGAGCCTACCGCTCGGACAACCTAACCAAACTAACCTCCCGAAGTATTGGGGTGAGTGAAAGTGAAGTCCTAGTTTATTTCTAATTACTCTTGTATTCATTTTAGTCTTACGGTTTAGATTATCCTCGGACCGCCTAGGGCATTCCCTGTGAAGGGCTCTCGGGGGCACTAGGAACTACGATGGGCTGAAGCCCAAAGCTCTCCTTTGTGAGGCACTAACTATTATTGGTGTCTACCCAAACCAATCCCACTTAGTGTTGTATTGAATCTAACCCTAATGTATTTGACTTTCTCTCTTCCTCGGGGAAGACGATCTTTCGTTGATCCCGAGCACCACTTAACACTAGTCAGACCAATACCCCCCCCCCCCCCATCATGACTCCAAATGATGAACTCAATTTCACTTTACCAAATCAGTATATCATTAACCCAACTCTCTATGTCCTTCCCACATGGTAACACAATTATGCAGTTTTACTATATGCAGACCAACCCAAGCTATATGATGAGCATGAGAAGTGACCCCTTCCAATATTCATCCAATTCACCTAAGATTATTACTGGCAGTATATCATGACATTTTTAGACTAAATCCAGAAAATAATATTTTTCCTAAATTAATTGTTATTTAATTAATTTTCTGCAAAGTAAGGCCAACAATGCTTTTAAACATCAAATACACTTTTCTATCTAGGTAAGACCTTATCAAAATTATGTCAGGTGCATGCCATCAAAATAATAATAAATTCTGAAATTCATAGTTTTCCAGAATGAATTTGACCATCAATTAATTATTGAATAAACAACTATAATGTTAGGATAAATAAGGAAAAAATAGAATCAACCTTCCAAAATTTATCAGGAAATTACTAGATTAAAAATATGATTAGAAAAGTCCATTGACCAAGAATTATTATTTTTCAACATCATTTGGTCCCATAAATAAATCATTTAAAATAAAACAATATTAGGCATCTTGTGAAGCAACCCATATAGACAGTCCTCCAATAATTCTATAAAAACATCATAGAGCTCATATATGACTTTAAAGGTCATTCTACTAAGTTGCATAAGTTTTCAATGAGTATATATCTCTTAATAAATTCCTTAATTATTTAGGCTACTATAATTGTTGTGAATGAAGTATCTGAAATACTGACCTAAAATTCAGACTAAAATTTCCAGAGCTTAATAACAATATTATTTGTCCACTGCCTAAATTTCAAGGTCACCCAAAGTCCTATGATACAGTAATAAATTCAAGTGTAAAAGTGCCCTAAATGGTCCTAAGTTGTTACAAGGGGGATGTAAACTCTAAAAGTCATAAAATTACTTCCTAGGGTTATTTACCATCCTAAGGTCACATGGACTAAACTCCAAGTCCATTCATGGACATAACACCTTATGTCCTTCACAAAACCCCAAAGTTCAACCCTATGGTTTGATCTAGGGTCCTAAGGCAAATCCACCCTAATCCACCCCAAACTCCAAGTGAGGGTGTTTTAACTGACCTTGAGGCTCTGGCCAAAGTCCCATCCCATTTGGGTGAGGATTGGCCCCTCCATGCCCCAAGTACCCTTTTGCCCTAATTTACCCTTAAGGGACCAAATTTTGATCTCACCAATGCCTATTCAAATCAACCCCAAATGGGTTGAGATTTTTATCAGTGATATATAATAACACTAAAGACCATCCACCAAAATTTTGGTGAGATATGAGGTCCTTAGACCCTAAAATTAAATATTAAAAGGATTATTAAATTTCTACAAAAACTATGGATTTTCCCCCCAAAATTCTCATTTTTATATATGTCAAAGGTATAGATATAAGTGACCCCAGTCCAAATTTCAAGTCATTTGGATGGCTAGATTGATGGG
This sequence comes from Platanthera guangdongensis, assembly GCA_039583875.1. NCBI lineage: Eukaryota > Viridiplantae > Streptophyta > Magnoliopsida > Asparagales > Orchidaceae > Platanthera > Platanthera guangdongensis. The sequence continues at coordinate 151,797,264 of CM077165.1, forward strand.
GGCACTCAATTTAGCCTCTGACTAGCCCTATGTATAGACTGTACCATTTTGAGTGTTGTGGTCAGACCACTGACCCAAATGGGTGAGATCAATTTTAAAATAAAGTATACTTCAAAGGTTACAATTTTCATGTTGGCCACTGTTCAAGGTTCAGCCCCTAAGGGCCTCATTTTTCTGATTTAAAAGGGTGCACCGTAAAGGGATAATATAATACATTACATATAATAGTTTATATAATAAAACTTTTGACGACTCTGATTTCGTCTTCAACCTCAAGCCAGTGGCCGAGATTTGCCCGACCTGGAGCCATTTACAGTGCCATTCACATACTATCCAGTCCCCTCCTCGACCGGACACCACCACCACCACCTCTGTTGAGGTGGTGGCTATCGCCGGAGGGCGTCACGACCGTCGGAGAGGAGGTTTCCGTCGAACCCGCAAGGCATAAAAAGTCAAGAAAATTCAAAATTTTGCTCACCCAATCAGGCTCACTTGAACCCGATTTCTCTCCTAATTAATCTAGGATTCTAGCATAAGGGGAGAGGAGGAGAAGCAGACCTTCCATTGGGCTTGGCAACGTGTTTGGTGGTGGTGCAACATGGCCGGCTGTGGAGCTTTCGGTGCGGTGCAACTGTACAGCCAAAGGTCTTGAAATATTTAGGGGAAGGGTGGAAACGACTGCTGGGGGCCTAGGGAAGCTTTTAAAACAATCAAATGGGGGAGGAAAAGGGCCATGACTTCAAAGCCATTAATGGCCATTAAGGAAAAATTTCGGCCACTCCCATATCCACTGGATTCAGCCTCAAATCAGCTCTGAGAGGCTCTTGATCTTCTCAAAACTGAAGGGGGAATTAATCTCCATCAATTGAGAGAGAGATGAGGGGTCAAGGGAATTCAAACACCATGAATGACCATTTTCTCTCTCTTCTCTCTCTCCTCCAACTTGAGGAAACTCCCATTTCTCTCTCCTAGTCACCATTTCCAAAACTTGAGTGGAATTTTAGGTAAATATCAGCCCCTAAGGTTGGTGAGCCACTCCAATTTGGCTTAGCCCAAGTGGATTGAGCTAGGTTGGGTCAACTTTGGTCAATTTGACCTTTTGGGTTGACCCCAATGGGTCCTTGGTGACTCATTGGCCTCCCCTAATATCTAGGAAGGTCTGGGTAGGGTCAGTTGGGCACCTTGGAGGCCACTTGATCATTAGTTAGGGCACTTCGATCACTTTAGGGTTTAAGTTGACTTTGGTCAACTTGACCACTTGGGTTGACCCAAATGGGTCCTTAGTGACCCAATGGACCTCTTAATGGGTTACGGAGGTTTAGGTGGGGCCATCTTGACAAGTTGGAGGTCCATTGGCCCTAGATAGGTCACTTTGACCATTTTAGGGTTATGGTTGACTTTGTCAACTTGACCACTTTGGTTGACCCCAATGGATCCTTTGTGACCCAATGAACCTTCTAAAGGGTTAGTGATGTTGTAGTGGGATCAAAAAGTCAAGGTGAGGCCCTAAGTCAAACCCTAGGTTAGGTAATTGGAAAGTATTATTTGCAGACCATGTTGATCTCACCTTCATTCCTAGATTCACTTGGTCTTCTTGGGCTTCCTAGGGTTTTGTCATGACCTAGTCAGGACAAAATCACTCTTAGGGTTCTAGTTGTTTGAGAGATGTTACAGACAAACCCCTCGATTTCCACTTTTAGGAGCTTGCGGTTTTCAGTATCATGCCCAGGACCCTGATGTTAACTACAATACTTGGACAAATCTTCTCGATTTCGAGCGACCGGTCTAGGCTTTCGTAGAGCATGATGATTGTCGATGGCAAGGAACACCTTCTCTTGAGAAGCATTTTGAGGGGTGAAATTCTGATGTTGGCTATATTTTCGTAACTGTCTAGTATTAGTGTGAAGTTTGTAGCTACTTTTGAGCGCCAGTTACAGGTTACTCTCTTATTTCATCTTTCCAGCCTTTTGTTGATACGATTCCACTGGAGTGATTTTTTGTCAATTTTGGTGACAAATTGGTTAATAAAGTATTAAGATAAATCTACGAAGCTGCGGATCTATCCTTCCTCTAAGGAGTAAAACAAAGCTTGTGTTTACCCCTTTAAAGTGACCGAGAAAGCTTGGTAGAGGAGTTGATCTGATGTGTTGTTAATGTAACGCCCTGAAACTCAAAAGAGCGACGGGAGGCGTTTTGAGCCAAGTTTGGAATTTGGCGGGGGGCACACGGCCTAGGGTACGGGGTCAAAGGTCGTGTCCTTGGTGAGGTGTGTCATGTTTGACAGGGCCTACTGTGTCGACACGGGGCCTGCTGTGTCGACACGGGGCCTGCTGTGTCGACACGGGGCCTGCTGTGTCAACACGGGGCCTGCTGTGTCGACACGGGGCCTGCTGTGTCGACACGGGGCCTACTGTGTCGACACGGGGCCTGATGTGTCGACACGGGGCCTGCTGTGTCGACACGGGGCCTGCTGTGTCGACACGGGGCCTGCTGTGTTGACACAGGGCCTGCTGTATCGACACAAGGCCTTCTGTGTCGACACAAGGCCTACTGTGTCGACACAGCCAGGCTGTGCTGTGTTCTGTGTCGACACAGAGTGTCGACACAGGTTGTCTTGTGTCGACACAGGGTATCGACACAGAGTGTCGACACAGGGTGTCGACACAGGGGTCTTGACTAAATGTCCCGACACAGTTTGATTTTATCGCGGACGTGTCCTGCTCCGGTTTGTGAACCATGCGGTGTTCGACCCAGCTTTTCCATGTCAGACCTGGATCGTAGGCGTACATTTCTTTATGTTGGGATCCGATGGCTGGAGATTATTCCTATTGGGATATACCCGAGTGTAGGGTTTCAAAACCCTCATCTTCTGTTCGATGGTTCTCTGTCTAAGTTCTAGAGAGAGGGGAGAGCAACAAGGATGAAGAACTCTAGATCCGGTTACCGACGGAGCTTTGGAGCTCCAAATCGCGAACAGACTTCGGATCTACGGAGACAAGGAGAGGGCGGTGCTTGTTATCCACATACTTTTCCATGGCGCCAAGGAAGAATGCTAGGGTAATGATTCTCTACTTGAGCATGTGAAGCTCTTCTTTTCACATGCATAGGAAGCCCGCTCTTGCGAGTTTGCGGTGAGTTGAGGCGTTCCTTCGGGTAGACATAAATAGTCCCCGTTGTGTATATGTAGAGTTCGTAATCGAGAACGGATATAAGCATGATGTGTGAAGCCTACCCGGACAAGTTGATCTGGATCGGTGATGTTGCATTGCATAAATGGCCAGAGAAGACTCCGTGCGAATGTTTGTTTTTCAGGTTTTCTACGTGGTAGATTGCAACAGGGAGCCTTGGGGATTAACTCCAAGGTGCACCCGGAAAACTGGGCAGATGCGTGGTTCTGCCAACTTGGTGGCCTGGGAGCCAACTTGAATATAACCGGGTTATGTGAAGTGTGTATCGGAAACGGGACTCGGGAGAAGTTTGACCCGCGCATATGGCTTAAATTGTCGTTGCGATGTGAGCACGGGTTAGACGGAACCGTACCCACTCTATGTCGTTCGGTGTAAGCCGTTGGCATAGATGAGGGTCTTCGGCGGTCTATGGCTTAAATTGATGTGACCCATGTCGAGAAGACAAAAATGCTCATAGTTTGGCCGTCAAGGTGGCGGTGGTGAGACCGGGGTGTCTATGGCTTAAATTGACGTGACTTTGACCGGTTCACCGAGAATGTGCCCTGAGTGAAAGGGGCGTGTGGCCGTGCATGCCAATGCCTGTGATGCAATGTTTATATATACTGCTTGATTATGCTAATAAAATGCATCGCCACCCCGAGTTTGGGGGCGGGATCGTTATAATTTGGTCAGCATAGCTGACCGTTGCTTTTGTTTGCCACCATGCGATGGATTGTTGTTTGCAGGTGCTGCAGAGCCGAGCGGTAAATAGCGGGCTAAAGCCGAAGTTGCTGAGCCGGCCCTCGAAGGCCTAATTTTGAGTGTTTTCTGTTATTCATATATGGCCGGCCTGCGTGCCGAGGTTTGGAAAACATGTAATTTGAGGAAAACAATTGTAAGGTCATAAGGCCGGTACTTGTGTATTTGTACTTCATTCCTTTTGGTTCTGTTTAGTGGACATTCATGCTAGTGCTGGGTTCTTGTTATTGCAGCTAATAAAATTGCTTCCGCTAGAATGACTCTGTGTAGGACGTTGGATTGGTTGGATGGATTCCATTGAGTAACCACCCGGTCTGTCTGTGGTATATGACGTCGGGCCCCGGCCGGACCTACTGCTATGTGCTATGCGATGGATAGGGGGTGTTACAATTTGGTATCAGACAACTGGTTTCGGTCAGGCTTAAAATGAATTCGTGGGCGAATTATTTTAAGGGGTGGTGAGCACATGTGTGTGCATCATCGTTATAACAGAAAACGAACCCATGAATGTCCACTTAGGAATGAAAATACACGTGTTTGAGGAACCTGCGCGTTCCTATAATTGCGTTTTATAATTTTGTTTGGTCGTTTAACGGTGTTATGTACCACTATAGGTGACCAGAAGCGGTGCCGGGCCGTCAGAATGCCGAGTTTCTGTGGCTAGTAATGCACCAAACGATGCTCCTGCAACACCTCCATCGGCTGAGACCATACGATTGGTGGCCGAAGCAGTGTTTGCCATGATCAATACGCAGCCTTCAAGGCAAATGCAGCAGCCCGCTCCTGTAATGGAGCAGGTACCTCTTCCAGAGGTTGAGCCGAGAAGAGTGGAGCAGGTAGTAGTGGAACCGTTGGTGCCGAGGAGGGCAACCAAGAGACAGCTCAAACACGTTATGAGCTTTAATCCTCCAGTGTTCTCGGGGTTGGGAACCCCATCTCAAGCTGAAGACTGGTCTCCCGAGTGAAGAGAGTCTTGACAGCAACTGAGACGGAGGAGTGGCATATGACCACTATAGCTACGTTTCTGTTGGATGGAGACGCTAGGCTGTGGTGGGAGGGTTTGGAGCTGCATCTATTGAGAGGAAGGCAACTTACAGACGTTTCGATGGAGGAGTTCTCGAGACTATTCTTGGTTAGGTACCTCCCTTCGACTCAGAGGATAACTTTGGAGAATGAGTTCCAGAGGTTGGTACAAGGAGAGAGTAGCGTGGATGAGTATCTCCACGAGTTTACCCGATTTGGTAGGTACGCTAGCTCCACCATCGCGGATGAGGAGCGCAAAACAAACCGATTCTATGAAGGTTTGAGAGATGACTTGAGGCTACTACTCTCGGGACCGATGACGCAGGGCTTCTTGACCCTGGTCAACACGGCCCGGTCCTTGGAGAAGGACATGAAGAATGTTCAAGCGAAGAAAAGCTTGGGTGATAAGATGTCTGAGTTCAAAGTGTCGACTACTTCAAAGTCCAACTACTGTAAGTTCTTTAAGAAGGCTAGGACTTCGGGTCCAGCTCCTTCTTCCGGTGCTTCTGGGGCGACTACGGGTCAGACCTCGGGTGCATGTTTCACTTGTGGAATGCCAGGGCACTTTGCCCGTGACTGCTGGAGCGGACATCCCAAGTCCGAAAGGAAGCCACGATCAACTTATGAAGAGAAGGGTAAGGAGGTGGAGTCAACCGTGTCCCATTATGCTCTGGCTCAACTAAGGGTTTATAATCTTGGCCAACAAGAGGCCATCAAACAAGCAGATGTGGTGACAGGTACGGTTTAATTTGTAGTAAGTTAAATTTCTTTAAATATTTGTTATGTGTATGTTACCTTACCACTGCTTGTTTAGGATTTGTTTTGATTTGTAAGTTTCCGGCGAGAGCACTCTTTGATACGGGAGCTTCACACTCCTTGTCCGAAGGATTCATATCGCGCATCGGAGTACCTTCTTCGATGGCGAAGGACAAGTTGGATGTGTTGTTACCGAATGGGTGTTCGATGTGCGCGGATAAAATCTGCGGTGTTAAGATTCGTATTGGGAATCAAGAGTTCGATCTGCAAGCTTCGTTACTACCGCTGGTGGAGTTCGATGTTATATTTGGCATGAACTAGCTCTCGGAGCAGCAAGCCTATATTGATTGCGGTCGCAAGGAAGTCAAGTTGGGAGCAAGTCGTGAGACTACTTTTACGGGCTTGAAAGGGTCGAGCAAGACGTTGATGTCTGCTCTTCAGGTGGTGAAGGCGGTTCGTGCTGGTGTAGAGCTGTTCTTTACACTAGTGGAGGTTGCAAAGCCGAAGCCTACTTTGGATAGTATTTCAGTGGTAGTTGAGTACCCTGATGTGTTCCCCGCCGATCTTCCTGGAGCCCCGCCTCAATAGGAGATATATTTCAGGATTGAGCTAGTGCCAGGTGCGAAACCTGTGTCACGATCCCCATATCGGCTAGCGCCTAAAGAAATGACGGAGCTGAAGGTGCAACTTTAAGAGTTGTTGGAGCAAGGGTTTATGCGTCCAAGTTCGTCGCCTTGGAGCGCACCGGTCCTCTTTGTTAAGAAGAAGGACAGGAGCTTGAGGCTTTGTATTGATTATCGGGAGTTAAACAAGCTAACGAAAAAGAACAAGTACCCAATCCCAAGGATCGATGATTTTTTTTAGATCAGTTGGTCGGGTCGACGGTGTACTCTAAGTTGGATCTCAAGTCTGGTTACTATTAGCTGAGGGTAAGGGAGAGTGATATCCCTAAGACAATGTTCAGTATAAGATACGGGCATTACGAATTTACGGTCATGCCGTTTGGGCTGACTAATGCACCGTCAGTGTTTATGGATTTGATGAACAGGACCTTCAGGGAGTACTTGGACCATTTTGTGATCGTCTTCATCGACGATATTTTGGTGTACTCGCAGAGTGAGGAAGATCACTTCAGGCATCTTCATTTGGTTTTGGATACGCTAAGGAAGAATCAATTGTACGCCAAGTTCTCGAAATGCGAGTTTTGATTGTCCTCAGTGGCATTCCTCGGTCATATAGTGAGTGGGGAAGGTATTGCAGTGGATCCGGCGAAGATTGTTGCGATACGAGAGTGGCCTGAGCTTTCTACGGTAGCGGAAGTCCGGAGCTTTTTGGGGCTTGCCGGCTATTATAGGCGCTTCGTAGAGAACTTCTCGCGGATAGCGTTACCTCTCACTACTTTGACGTGGAAGGAGCAGAAGTTCGTTTGGACGCCGGAGTGCGCGCGAGCTTTTGAGGAGTTGAAGTGTCGGTTGACAACGGCGCCTGTGCTGAGTTCGCCGAGTGGGACCGAAGGTTTTGAAATCTATAGCGATGCTTCGGGCAGTGGTTTGGGTTGCGTGCTACTGCAGCATGGAAGCGTTATAGCGTATGGCTCGAGACAGCTAAAAGTGCACGAGAGAAATTATCCGGTCCATGACTTGGAGTTAGCGGCCGTGATTTTTGCCTTGAAGCTGTGGAGGCACTACTTGTATGGTGTGAGGGTCGATATCTATACTGACCATAAGAGCCTCAAGTATTTGATTGATCAGAAAGATCTGAACATGCGGCAGCGTAGATGGATGGAGTTCCTCGGGGACTATACATTCAAGATCCACTACATGCCTGGTAAAGGCAATGCGGTTGCGGACACGTTGACTTGCCGGGCTCCAGCTCAAGCCAATTGGCTGTCAGTCCATGACGAGCGGTTGGTTCGGGAGTTAGAGGCGTTGGAGATCTCTTGCGTAGACAAGCAATCAAGTGCTGAAGCATTATTGAATTGGACTGAAGTAAAATATGACATGGCTGATCGGATTCGACAGGCTTTGGATATGGATGTCCACATGAAGCAACACATGATAGAGGCTCTGGATGGGTCAAATTCCCAATTCGTTGTGGAGGACGGATTACTTTGGAAAGACGGTCGTCTGTGCGTCCCAAGCATGGGAAATTTGCTGGTGGATTTGTTGTACGAGACGCATCATACCAAGTACTCGATTCACCCGGGGAGAACGAAGATGTACTGCGATGTTAAGAAATTGTTCTGGTGGCCAGGATTGAAGAAGGATGTGGCACTGTACGTGGCGAAGTGCCAGACGTGCGCCTTGGTGAAGGCGGAGTGCCAAAAGCCGGGAAGATTCTTGAATTCCTTGTCTATTCCAGAGTGGAAGTTTGACGACATTACTATGGACTTTGTGCACGGGCTGCCGAGGTCGTAAAAAGGGAACAACGCCATTTGGGTGGTCGTAGATCGTCTAACGAAGGTGTCATATTTCATTCCGCATAGGAAGGATGATCCGGTTGAGAAATTGACAAAGTTGTATGTAGACAATATTGTGCGACTTCATGGTGTGCCCCGCAGCATCGTGAGTGACCGAGATGGGCGGTTCACGTCCAATAATTGGAGGCTGGTGCAGTAGATGTTGGGAACAAAGCTGAGTTTTAGCACAGCCTTCCATCCGCAGACGGATGGTCAGACCGAGAGGGTCAATAGGTCAATGGAAGACATGCTTCGAATGTGTGTCCTGGACTTTGGAAAGCAATAGGAAGATCACCTATACTTGGTGGAGTTCACGTACAACAATAGCTACCAGACAAGCATACAAATGGTGCCCTTCGAGGCCCTTTATGGTAGAAGATGTCGCACGTCGTTGTCTTGGTTGGAAATGGGTGAGTCAAAATTGTACAAGCGACAAGAGGTGGAAGATGCTACTTCATTGGTTCGAACGATCCGAGAGAGATTGATTATCGCTTAGGACCAGCAAGCGAAGTACTATAATGTCAAACACAGGAACGTGGAGTTCGTTGTTGGTGACTGGGTATACTTGAAAATCAAGCCGTTCAAGGGTGTCTCGTGGGTGCGGCGCTTGAAGAAGCTAAGCCCGAGGTACCTTAGACCATTTGAGGTTCTGGAGCGGATTGGTGAAGCAGCATATCGACTGAAGCTATCAGTGGAGCTCAGTGGTCTACACGATGTATTCCATATATCGATGTTGCGGAAGGTGGTGCAAGCGCCTTCGCATGTGATGACGGTGGATCAAGTATCGGTCGAGAATGGGTTGATGACGAAGGTCAAGCCCGTTCATATTGAGGACTCGGAAGTCAAGCGACTACGAAATAAAGAGATCAGGATGGTCAAGGTCCGTTGGGACAATTGTGGTCGGGAGGAGCTCTCTTGGGAGCGAGAGCAGACTATGCTTGAGGAGTACTCGGAGTTGTTTTGATCAGGTACCATTTAAGTTTTATGCTTATCTTTCCTTTATGTAATTTCGGGGATGAAATTCTTTTAAGAGGGGGAGAGTTGTAACGCCCCGAAACTCAAAAGAGCGACGGAAGGTGTTTTGAGCCAAGTTTGGAATTTGGCGGGGGTTACATGGCCTGGGGTACGGGCGTGTCAAAGGCCATGTCCTTGGCGAGGTGTGGCATGTTTGACACAGTCTGCTGTATCGACACAGGGTCTGCTGAGTCGACACAGGTCCTGTTGTGTGGACACAGGGCCTGCTGTGTCGACACAGGGCCTGCTGTGTCGACAAAGGGCCTGCTGTGTCGACACAGGGCCTGTTGTGTCGACACAGGGCCTGCTGTGTCGACACAGGGCCTGCTGTGTCGACACAGGGCCTGCTGTGTCGACACAGCCAGGCTGTGCTGTGTTGACACAGAGTGTCGACACAGAGTGTCGACACAGAGTGTCGACACAGAGTGTCGACACAGGTTGTGCTGTGTCGACACAGGGTGTCGATACAGAGTGTGGACACAGGGTGTCGACACAGAGTGTCGACACGGGGGGTCTTGACAGGTTCTTGACTAAATGTCCCGACACAGTTTGAGTTTATTGCGGACGTGTCCTGCTCCGGTTTGTGAACCGTGTGGTGTTCGGCCCAGTTTTTCCATGTCAGAACTGGATCGTAGCCTTACATTTCTTTATGTTGGGATCTGACGACTTGAGGTTATTCCTATTGGGATATACCCGAGTGTAGGGTTTCAAAACCCTCATCTTCTGTTCGCTAGTTCTCTGTCTAAGTTCTAGAGAGAGGGGAGAGCAACGAGGAAGAATAAGTCTAGATCCGGTCACCGGCAGAGCTTTGGAGCTCCAAATCGTGAACCAACTTAGGATCTACTGAGGCAAGGAGAGGGCGGTGCTTGTCATCCGCATACTTTTTTATGGCTCCAAGGAAGAATGCTAGGGTAATGATTCTCTACTTGATAATATGAAGCTCTTCTTTTCCCTTGCATAGGAAGCCCGCTCTCGTGAGTTTGCGGTGAGTTGAGGCGTTCCTTCGGGTAGACATGAATAGTCCCCATTGTGTACATGTAGAGTCCGTAATCGAGAACAGATATAGGTATGATGTGTGAAGCCTACCCGGACAAGTTGGTCTGGATCGGTGATGTTGCATTGCATAAATGGGCGGAGAAGACTCTGTGCGAATGTTTGTTTTTCGGGTTTTCTACGTGGTAGATTGCAACATGGAGCCTTGGAGATTAACTCCAATGTGCACCCGGAAAACTGGGCAGATGCGTGGTTCTACTAACTTGGTGGCCTGGGAGCCAACTTGAACATAACCGGGTTATGTGAAGTGTGGATCGGAAACGGGACTCGGGAGAAGTTTGACCCGCGTATATTGTAACGCCCCGAATTTTGTGTGCGAGTCGGTCGCGGAAAAAGAGTTTTTGGTGCCTGTAGGGGTACACGGCCTAGGACACGGGCGTGTCCAAGGCCGTGTCTGGCTGGTGATTTTTGGCCGTTTCCAACCCAAGAAGGACACGGCCAGGAACACGGCCGGATGACACGGGCGTGTCATCCGACACGGGCGTGTGCCAACCCGTGTCCCTACCCGTGTCCTGAGGGGTCGTGTCCGTTGCCGTGGCGGTTATGCGTGACATGCCCACGAACACGGGCGTGTCGAGGAACCCGACACGGGCGTGTCAGGTCAGACACGGGCGTGTCTTGGCCCGTGTGCGTTTCTCAGTTCGACGATCGTGCCTGGATCGAGGCACACAGCCATGGACACGGCCGTGTGCCAAGCCGTGTGCGGCCCAGGTCTGGGGAATTTTGTGCAGATCCGAGCCGTTCATTTTCTTTAATTAGGATCCGATGACCCAGATTAAATCCTGCTCTGTTAAGGCCGGGAATAGGGAGTTATCCCCTCATTTTCTCTCCAAAGTTCTCCCCTTCCAAAGTGAGAGAGAAGAGGAGGAAGAAGGAGGTTTCCGGCCGCCGGCGGAGCATCGGAGCACCGTTTCAAAATCGGAGAGCGGATCCGTGGAGGGAAGGTCATTGCGAAGAGTTCTAACCGCGTAGTTTTTCCATGGCGCCAAAACGGACTACAAGGGTAACGATTCTCAACTCGAGCGCTTGAAGCTCTTTCTTTCTGCATAGGGAATCCCGCTCCCGCGAGTATGCGGTGAGTGCGTGGTGTTCCTTGGGGTTGACGGGAATAGTCCCCCTTTTGTTGCATGTAGAGCCCGGAATCGTAAGTACGGGCATAAGCATTGTGTGTGAAGCCTACCCGGACGTGTTTTGTCTGGATCGGTGATGTTGCATTTGATGTGGTTTTGCCGGAGAAGACTCCGTGCTTTGGATTTTTCGGGTTTCCACGCGGTAGATTGCAGCAGGGATCCTTGAAGGTTAGCTTCAAGGCGCACCCGGAAAATTGAGCGGAAACGTGTTCTGCTAACTTGGCGGTCTGGGAACCGTCCTTGATCATAACTGGGTTATGAGAATGTTTTGGAAAATTTGGGATCCGAGAGAAGCTTGGCCCGCGCAAAGTTCCTTAAATTGGACATACGGCGTGAGCAACGGGCAAGTGGAATTGGACCTAGGCTATGTGGTTCGGTGCGAGAGACCCGAAGACGGGGACTGGCCGTTGGCATAGTCGGAGCCTTAGACGGTGGTCAGAAAGGCTAAATGCTCGCGTGTTGTTGCCATCCTGGGGGTGGTGGTGAATGCACTGATGGGTCAGGGTTCACCATGAATGTGCCCTGAGTGCACGGGGTGTTTGGCCGTGCGAGCCTACACCTGTGGCGAATTATAATTGCGCTATATATATATTGTTGGGCTAATGTTATGCAGGGAAAGAGCACTGCCGTCCCGAGTAAGGGGCGAGGTCGTTATAATTTGGTCGGCTTTTAGCTGACCGTTGCTTTATTTGCCACCGTGCGGTGGTATGTGCTTGCAGGTGCTGCGGAGCCGAGCGCCAAATAGCGGGCTGGAGCCCATGTTGCTGTGCTGGCCCTGGAAGGCCGTAGAATAGTTTTATTTATATATTTCATGTGTGGCCGGCCTGCGAGCCGATGTATGTAAAACACTATTTATGAAGTGAACATTTGTAAGGCCTTAAGGCCATGTACCTGTTTCTGTGTATTTGGGGTTTCATTCCTTTTTGTTGTAGCTGTGGACATTCATATTGATGGAATTAATTTTGGGTTCTTTCAACTTTAAAATCTTCCGCTAGAATTCTCTGTGATTAGGACGAGTAGTCTTAATTAGTTGGTTTGATTATTCATTTAGTATCCCTTCTGACTGTCTGTGGTATATGGCGTCGGGTTCCAGCTGGACCTTCTGTTATATGCCATGCGACAGATGGGGGTGTTACAATTTGGTATCAGACTTCTGGTTACGGTCAAGCTTAAATGAATTCGTGGGCGAATTCTTTTAAGGGGTGGTGAGCACATGTGTGCGTCATCATTATAACATTAAAAAGAACCCATGAATGTCCACTTAGGAATGAAAATACACTTGTTTTGTGGAACCTGAGTGTTCCAATGATTGCTTTTAGCAATTTGTTTGTCGTCTAATCGTGTGTCTTTGCTATTATAGGCAGCTAGGAGCGGTGCTGGTCAGTCAGAGCGTCCGCAATCAGCGGAAAGTAGTGCACCAAGGGACGTGCCTGCTACACCTCCTTCAGCGGAAACCATCAGGATGGTGGCTGAAGCCGTGTTCGCAATGATAAATGCCCAACCTGCGGGGCAAATGCATCGCGCACCTCCTGCGGATGAGCAAGAACCGGTTAGGGCGGCAGAGCCGAGAGTGGTGGAACGCGCAGCAGTTGAGTTAGTAGAGCCGATGAGAACTACGGAGAGGCAGCTAAAGCATGTGATGGGCTTTAATCCTCCGAGGTTTAATGGGGTTGGAACACCAACTCAAGCTGAGGACTGGCTCTCTTCCATAAAGAGGGTGTTGACGGCCACAATGACTGAGGAGTGGCAGAAGACCACCATAGCGACTTTTCTTTTGGAAGGAGAAGCGAGGATGTGGTGGGACGAGTTGGAGTTTCATCTTCTAGTGGGAAGGCAGCTTGCGGATGTGCCGATGGAGGAATTTTCAAGATTGTTCCTAGCCAGATTTGTACCTTCTGCTCAGAGGTTGGATATGGAGAATCAATTTCTTGGTTTGACTCAGGGATCCAGAAGCGTGGACGAATATCTGCATGAGTTCACACGGTTGGGTCGTTATGCTGGTGCTATGTTTTCAGAAGAAGAGAGGAAGACCAACCGATTCTATGAGGGTCTTCGCGGCGATTTACAGTTACTCCTTGCTGGGCCTAAGGCGCAGGGCTTCCTAGCCTTGGTCAATTCAGCCCGATCGTTGGAAAAGGTGGCGAAGAAGGTTCAAGAGAAGAGGGACCCAGGAGAAAGGAAGACCGAGTTCAAGGTGCCAAGTAACAAGACAGGTTTCCGCAGATGGAACAAGAAGCGGAGGACTTCAAACTCAGCCCCTTCGGCTGATGCATCGGGGGCAACTACAAGTCGAGTCCCCGGAGCTTGCTACAACTGCGGGAAGACGGGGCATTTTGCTCGGGAGTGTTGGAGCGGACGTCCAAAGTCCGAGAGGAGACCTGAAGAGACTTATGAGGAGAAAGGGAAGGTGGTGGAGTCAACCACATCCCATCATGCTCCAGCCCAGCCTAGAGTCTACAACCTTGGTTTACAGGAGGCCATTAAGCAAGCAGACGTGGTGACAGGTATGAGTTAAATTACAGTGGTTTAACTTTTATAGTTGTTACCTGTGTATTTGTTAGCTTACGTTTGTTAGTGCTAGGTTTTGTGTTAATCTTTGGGTTTCCGGCGAGAGCCCTTTTTGATACGGGAGCATCACATTCCTTCTTGTCTGAAAAGTTTATATCGCGCATCGGAGTTCCGTTCTCGATGGCAGAAAACAAGTTGGATGTGTTGTTGCCTAATGGGTGCTCAATGCGTGCGGATATGATTTGTGTTGTGAAGATTCGGATTGGAGACCGGGAGTTTGATTTGCGGGCGTTGGTTCTACCATTGGTGGAGTTCGACGTAATCTTCGGTATGGATTGGCTCTCGGAGCAAAGTGCATGTATTGATTGCAACCGTAAAGAAGTCAAGTTGGGTCTGGACACTGGTGTAGAGGCTACTTTTGCGGGCATGAAGGGGTCAGGGAAAGTTCTGATATCGGCCCTTCAGGTGTTCAAGGCAGTTCGGTCTGGGGCAGAACTGTATGTCACTCTAGTGCAGACTGCGACGCCTAAACCTAGTTTGGGCAACATCCCAGTTGTGTCCGAGTATCCTGATGTGTTTCCGGATGATCTCCCAGGAGCCCCTCCTCAGCGGGAGATAGACTTTACTATAGAGCTGGTACCGGGTGCCAAACCGGTGTCACGCTCCCCCTATCAGATAGCCCCAAGAGAAATGGCAGAGTTAAAGGTGCAACTGCAAGAGTTGCTAGAGCAAGGTTATGTGCGTCCAAGTTCGTCGCCTTGGAGCGCACCAGTTCTCTTTGTTAAGAAGAAAGATGGGAGCTTGCGGCTTTGTATCGATTATCGGGAGTTGAACAAACTTACGGAGAAGAACAAATATCCAATCCCGAGGATTGACGATCTATTTGATCAGTTGGTTGGGTCAACTGTATATTCGAAGTTAGATTTGAAGTCTGGTTACTATCAGTTGAGGATAAGGGAGAGCGACATTCCAAAGACAGCATTCAGTACGCGGTTTGGGCATTTCGAGTTCACAGTCATGCCGTTTGGGTTGACGAATGCTCCATCCGTGTTTATGGATCTGATGAATAGGACGTTCAGAGAATACCTAGATCAGTTTGTGATAGTATTCATCGATGATATCCTGGTGTATTCGCGGTGCGAGGGGGATCATTACAAGCATTTACACATGGTGTTGGAGACATTAAGGAAAAGTCAGTTGTATGCAAAGTTCTCCAAGTGTGAGTTCTGGTTATCCTCGATAGCGTTCCTTGGTCAAGTTGTCAGTGGAGAAGGAATAGTTGTGGATCCGGCGAAGATAGTGGCGATATGGGAGTGGCCTACTTTGACTACGGTGGCAGAGGTCCGGAGTTTTCTGGGGCTTGCTGGCTACTACAGGCGCTTCGTAGAGAACTTCTCGCGGATAACACTACCACTCACGACGTTTACAAGAAAGGATCAGAAGTTTGTGTGGTCTCCGGAGTGCGAACAGGCTTTTGAAGAATTGAAGAGGCGGTTGACCACGGCGCCCATTTTATGTTCGCCAAGTGGAACCGAAGGGTTCGAGATCTATAGTGATGCTTCGGGCAGTGGTTTGGGCTGTGTTCTGCTACAGCATGGGAGAGTGATAGCTTATGGTTCACGACAATTGAAGGTTCAC
Organism: Platanthera guangdongensis; assembly: GCA_039583875.1. Classification (NCBI taxonomy): domain Eukaryota; kingdom Viridiplantae; phylum Streptophyta; class Magnoliopsida; order Asparagales; family Orchidaceae; genus Platanthera; species Platanthera guangdongensis. The sequence continues at coordinate 151,812,770 of CM077165.1, forward strand.
GAGAGGAATTATCCGGTCCACGACTTAGAGTTAGCGGCCGTGATTTTTGCTCTAAAGCTTTGGAGGCACTATCTGTACGGTGTGAAGGTGGATATTTACACCGATCATAAGAGTTTGAAGTACCTATTGGACCAAAAGGATCTGAACATGAGGCAGAGGAGGTGGATGGAGTTCTTAGGGGACTACACCTTCAAGATACACTATGTGCCTGGGAAGGGAAATGCAGTGGCGGATGCGTTGAGTCGTAAGATTCCCGCACAAGCCAATTGGTTATCAGTACATGATGAGAGATTGGTCCAAGAGCTGGAGGCATTGGAGATATCTTGCGTTGACAAGCAGTCTAGTGCCGAGGCAAAACTGTTTTGGACAGAGGTGCAGTGTGACCTAGCGGATAGAATTCGGAGGGCTTTGGTTCAGGATAGCAGCATGAAGCAAATCTTGGATGAATCTTTGGATGGGTCAAATTCCCAGTTTGTGGTTGAAGATGGGTTGCTAAGGAAGGACAGTCGTCTATGCGTTCCTAGTGCGGATAATATTCGGGAGGAGTTGATGTATGAGGCTCATCATACTAAGTACTCAATCCACCCGGGAAGCACTAAGATGTATAGAGACATGAAGAAATTATTCTGGTGGCCGGGTTTGAAGAAGAATGTGGCACTTTATGTGGCCAAGTGCCGTACTTGTGCATTAGTGAAGGCGGAATGCCAGAAGCCCGGAGGTTTCTTGAAATCACTTCCCATCCCAGAATGGAAGTTTGACGATATATCTATGGATTTTGTGCACGGTTTGCCGAAGTCGCAGAAAGGAAATGACGCCATTTGGGTGGTCGTAGATAGATTGACAAAGGTGTCGCACTTTATCCCAATGAGAAAGGAAGATCCAGTAGAAAAGTTAGCCAAACTCTACGTGGATAATATTGTACGATTGCATGGTGTGCCTAGAAGTATTGTTAGTGATCGTGATGGACGCTTCACGTCAAATGACTGGAGGTTGGTGCATGGTCTGTTGGGTACTAAGCTAAAGTTCAGCACAACATTTCACCCGCAGACAGATGGCCAAACCGAGAGAGTCAACAGGACTATGGAGGACATGCTTCGCATGTGCGTCCTAGATTTCGGGAAGCATTGGGAGGATCACCTGTACATGGTGGAGTTTGCTTACAACAACAGCTTTCAGGCAAGCATTGGAATGGCGCCTTTCGAAGCCTTGTACGGGAGGAAGTGTCGTACGCCGTTGTCTTGGTTGGAGGCAGGCGAATCAAAGTTGTATAAACGTCAAGCGGTGGAAGATGCCACTTCAATGATACGGACAATTTAGGAAAGGCTTAAGATTGCTCAGGATAGACAGTCAAAGTACTACAATGCCAAACATAGAAATGTGGAGTTCAACGTTGGCGACATGGTATATTTGAAGATCAAGCCGTTCAAGGGTGTATCGCGGGTTCGACGCTTGAAGAAGCTGAGTCCGAGATACCTTGGACCATTTGAAATCCTGGAGCGTGTTGGCGAGGCGGCGTATAGATTAAAGCTGTCGACGGAGTTGAGTGGGCTGCATGATGTATTCCACGTATCGGTGTTGCGTAAGGCAGTGCAAGAGCCTTCGCAGATCGTTGCGGACAATCAGGTACCGGTTGACTATGAGTTAACAACAAGGGTCAAGCCAGTGCGAATTGAAGATGTTGCAGTCAAACGACTCCGCAACAAGGAGGTCCGAATGGTTAAAGTCCGCTGGGATAATTGCGGACGTGAGGAGCTTTCTTGGGAGCGAGAGCAAGCTATGTTGGAGGAATACCCCGAGTTATTCCACTCAGGTATCATTTAGCTTTTGTGTACCTTTGTTTAATTTCGGGACGAAATTCCTTAAGTGGAGGAGATTTGCAACGCCCCGAATTTTGTGTGCGAGTCGGTCGCGGAAAAAGAGTTTTTGGTGCCTGTAGGGGTACACGGCCTAGGACACGGGCGTGTCCAAGGCCGTGTCTGGCTGGTGATTTTTGGCCGTTTCCAACCCGAGAAGGACACGGCCAGGAACACGACCGGATGACACGGGCGTGTCATCCGACACGGGCGTGTGCCAACCCGTGTCCCTACCCGTGTCCTGAGGGGTCGTGTCCGTTGCCGTGGCAGTTATGCGTGACACGCCCACGAACACGGGCGTGTCGAGGAACCCGACACGGGCGTGTCAGGTCAGACACGGGCGTGTCTTGGCCCGTGTGCGTTTCTCAGTTCGACGATCGTGCCTGGATCGAGGCACACGGCCATGGACACGGCCGTGTGCCAAGCCGTGTGCGGCCCAGGTCTGGGGAATTTTGTGCAGATCCGAGCCGTTCATTTTCTTTAATTAGGATCCGATGACCCAGATTAAATCCTGCTCTGTTAAGGCCGGGAATAGGGAGTTATCCCCTCATTTTCTCTCCAAAGTTCTCCCCTTCCAAAGTGAGAGAGAAGAGGAAGAAGAAGGAGGTTTCCGGCCGCCGGCGGAGCATCGGAGCACCGTTTCAAAATCGGAGAGCGGATCCGTGGAGGGAAGGTCATTGCGAAGAGTTCTAACCGCGTAGTTTTTCCATGGCGCCAAAACGGACTACAAGGGTAACGATTCTCAACTCGAGCCCTTGAAGCTCTTTCTTTCTGCATAGGGAATCCCGCTTCCGCGAGTATGCGGTGAGTGCATGGTGTTCCTTGGGGTTGACGGGAATAGTCCCCCTTTTGTTGCATGTAGAGCCCGGAATCGTAAGTACGGGCATAGGCATTGTGTGTGAAGCCTACCCGGACGTGTTTTGTCTGGATCGGTGATGTTGCATTTTATGTGGTTTTGCCGGAGAAGACTCCGTGCTTTGGATTTTTCGGGTTTCCACGCGGTAGATTGCAGCAGGGATCCTTGAAGGTTAGCTTCAAGGCGCACCCGGAAAATTGAGCGGAAACGTGTTCTGCTAACTTGGTGGTCTGGGAACCGGCCTTGATCATAACTGGGTTATGAGAATGTTTTGGAAAATTTGGGATCCGAGAGAAGCTTGGCCCGCGCAAAGTTCCTTAAATTGGACATGCGGCGTGAGCAACGGGCAAGTGGAATTGGACCTAGGCTATGTGGTTCGGTGCGAGAGACCCGAAGACGGGGACTGGCCGTTGGCATAGTCGGAGCCTTAGACGGTGGTCAGAAAGGCTAAATGCTCACGTGTTGTTGCCATCCTGGGGGTGGTGGTGAATGCACTGATGGGTCAGGGTTTACCATGAATGTGCCCTGAGTGCACGGGGTGTTTGGCCGTGCGAGCCTACACCTGTGGCGAATTATAATTGCGCTATATATATATTGTTGGGCTAGTGTTATGCAGGGAAAGAGCACTGCCGTCCCGAGTAAGGGGCGGGGTCGTTATAATTTGGTCGGCTTTTAGCTGACCGTTGCTTTATTTACCACCGTGCGGTGGTATGTGCTTGCAGGTGCTGCAGAGCCGAGCGCCAAATAGCGGGCTGGAGCCCATGTTGCTGTGCTGGCCCTGGAAGGCCGTAGAATAGTTTTATTTATATATTTCATGTGTGGCCGGCCTGCGAGCCGATGTATGTAAAACACTATTTATGAAGTGAACATTTGTAAGGCCTTAAGGCCATGTACCTGTTTCTGTGTATTTGGGGTTTCATTCCTTTTTGTTGTAGCTGTGGACATTCATATTGATGGAATTAATTTTGGGTTCTTTCAACTTTAAAATCTTCCGCTAGAATTCTCTATGATTAGGACGAGTAGTCTTAATTAGTTGGTTTGATTATTCATTTAGTATCCCTTCTGACTGTCTGTGGTATATGGCGTCGGGTTCCAGCTGGACCTTCTGTTATATGCCATGCGACAGATGGGGGTGTTACATATATGGTTTAAATTATCGTTGCGATGTGAGCACGGGTTAGACGGAACCGTACCCGCTCTATGTCGTTCGGTGTGATCCGTTGGCATAGATGAAGGTCTTCGACGGTCTATGGCTTAAATTGACGTGACCCATGCCAGGAAGACAAAAATGCTCATAGTTTGGCCGTCAAGGTGGCGGTGGTAATACCGGGGTGTCTATGGCTTAAATTGACGTTACATTGACCGGTTCACCGAGAATGTGCCCTGAGTGCACGGGGCGTGTGGTCGTGCGTGCTAATGTCTGTGATGCAATTTTTATATATACTGCTTGATTATGCTAATAAAATGCAGGGAAAGAGCATCGCCGCCCCGAGTTTGGGGGCGGGATCGTTATAATTTGGTCAGCATAGCTGACCGTTGCTTTTGTTTGCCACCGTGCAGTGGATTGTTGCTTGCAGGTGCTGCGGAGCCGAGCAGTAAATAGCAGGCTAAAGCCCAAGTTGCTGAGCCGGCCCTCGAAGGCCTAATTTTGAGTGTTTTCTGTTATTCTTGTATGACCGGCCTGCGTGCCGAGGTTTGAAAAACATGTAATTTGAGGAAAACAATTGTAAGGTCATAAGGCTAGTACTTGTGTATCTGTACTTCATTCCTTTTGGTTCTGTTTAGTGGACATTCATGCTAGTGCTGGGTTCTTGTTATTGCAGCTAATAAAATTGCTTCCGCTAGAATGACTCTGTGTAGGACGTTGGATTGGTTGGATGGTTTCCATTTAGTAACCACCCGGTCTGTATGTGGCATATGGCGTCGGGCCCCGGCCGGACCTACTGCTATATGCTATGAAACGGATAGGGGGTGTTACAGTTAATGTGTCTGATAGTTTCATAGTGTCTAACATGCATCAGGGGATCATCTGTTCCGTCGAATTTCTAGATATTGGGGAACTTGAAGCCATACGAGGTAGGGTGTGTCAAGACCTCTGATGCTAGTGACAAGCAACCATAGAGAGAGTGATTGCCCGAGGAGATATGCAACTTGTTATTCTCAAGCTTTTCGGCATCTGTGCCATAAAACTCCTCATGAACGAGCTCTTTAATTACATGCCTGACACTTTCCATGCCCGAGTGGCAGTGATGATGATGATTTTTTGGTCCTTGGGCCGATTCCACTGCAAAAGATGAGCTACTTGCACTGGAGAATTCTTTTGCTGGGTTGTAGAGCTTATGAATATAGTGCTCAGTTAAAGCGGAGTGTGAATCTGGCGGGGGCGATCTACCTTGCCCCTAGGTGGAGCTGTGAGCATGAAGTGCTTCTTTGCTTGCTAGGTATTCCTCAATCTGGAGTATACGTTATTCTATTGCAGGTTGAGATGCGTGTGTGGGCCCCATTGCGTGATAACTTCTCAAAAGGAACTTATCTTGTGCTTTAATTCGTACCTAACGTGCGGCGATATGCCTTTGAACTCGTTTTTCTAGGCAGATTCTCTCGTGGAGATCTATGCACTCTTTAGTACAACACAAACTAACATTCACAGCAGTTCACACAAGCAAAGAAGCAGGAAATGAATTTCATTGCAAAACTAAATCAACAACTATTTTAACAATTACAAAATCTTGATTCCCGTGACGTCAGAGATCGAAGGCGTTGAGTGAAAAAGCTTTTTGGTTTTCTATACCGACCCACCCCGCGAACCGGTTGGCTCTCTCTCTTTCCCTCCAAGAAAGATTTTTGAGTCGGCTCTTCACCTCCACACAAGGAAGGGTCTTAGAGCTCCGCTAGATCACTCGATCTAGACGTCCCTTCCCCGGTACGATTTCTCATGGAATGCTCCCCAGATTCCGACGACCTTCCCCGGTCGATTTCCCTCGCCACAAGAATATAGAGAAACGAGAAAGATTACAATAAAATTTTAAAAGATTTAGAAGATTAAAATCTCCCTCTTGACTATTACTCCATCGAGCGATCCGCGACTGGTGCTTGAGATCTTCGTGTTCTTGTAACTGGTCGTCTCTTTGTAGTCGATGTAGTTCTTGACTTGCCGGAGTTCTTCATGCGCGAACGGGAGGGAGACAGTCTTCTTTTCCTTCGACAAAGACGGTGGAATGGATCACAGAGAGGCGGCCAAACCCTAGGAGTCGCAGATCTAAGTCTCTTTTCATCTTGTCCAGGAACACAGAAAATGAGGCGCCTTTATATACATCTTTGTGAAAATAGGCTACCGCCGGCGGTAAGGCTGGCGCCTGGCAGTAGGTTCATGTGCTTGATGTTGACAGCTATCCTCCAAATTTTGAAAAATATTCAAATCAAATATTTTGAGATTCTGTCTAGATCTAATGTACGCGATTGTGCTATTCTTAATAGTGGAGATGACTGATTCAATATGAGCTTCATACTTACTCCTGAATTCATCAAACATCTCATCAATCTCCTTAATCTCATTTTTATAATCATCACATTTAACACAATCTCCTTTTAACGATGATTCTTGTAGACAGAGTTTCTCAGTTTGTTCTTTTGCAGAGAGAGGCTCTTTTTCGCAAATCTCATGTGTTTTATTTGATTTATTACAATCTATATAAGGTATAGAGTTGTTATCTAAAGAGCATGCAGGAGAATTAGGCACGACATTGCCTTCTTTTGGTAGATTCTACATTTACACTAGCTCTTAAGCGGATGTTTTCTAAACATAGTTTTGAGTTAATACTTTTCAGTCTCTTAATTCTACGTCTAGCTCCATCTAGCATATTCAATGTAAAAATAGAATTGCATACAAGAGGGGAGTTTAACTTTCTTACCGTGCTCTTGGGTGAGGCAAAGATTGGAGCATTGAGTTTCTTTGCCTTCTTTGTGAGTTGCCTCATCCCTAGTTGAGATTTCAACTTCTCTTTCTGGTGATGCGATTTCCATGTCTTTCTCCAGGAGCGGATCTCCATTTGGTTCTTCACTCGGATCCATGAAAAATTCCTCAGTCTCATCAACTGTAGAAAGAGTACTATAAGTAGACTCCAGAAATTTCCATATATCATATGCAGTGGGTAGAGTGTGGGTCAGTTTAAAGAGTTCTTGACCAAGACCACAAAATAAACTATTCATTCCTTTAACATTTATATGACATTCATGCTTAGTTAGGTTATTTGGCGGCTTGATACACGTTATGTTCCACACTTTTATGTCTAGACTTCTAAGAAATTTTCTCATCAACACTTTCCATCCTTCATAGTTTTTGCATAAAGATAATGGCGGTGCTAGTGATTCTTCTGTGTATAACTTTTCATCCCCACTCGTAGATTCAAGATCAGGGTTGACCATTATTCCCGATGGTGAAACTGTTTTGGAATAACCTCGCTCGGATACCACTTGTTGGATCTAGTAACCAACCTTAGAGTGGGTGGGTGAATAAGGTTTGCATCATTTATCAATAATTCGAATTATTTCGTTCCAAGGAAAAACTACTTCAGGAAGCTACCGCGGGGCGTTAGGTATATAACGCACGGCTGTATGTCTCTGAACTCGTTTTTCTGGACAGATTCTCCCTTGGAGATCTATGCACTCTTCAGGACAACACAAAATAACATTTCGCAGTAGTACACACAAGCAATGAAGCAGGAAATAAATTTCATTGCAAAACTAAATCAACAACTATTTTAAAAATTACAAAATCTTGATCCCCGTGACGCCGGAGATCGAAGGCGGTGAGTGAAAAAGCTTTTTAGCCCTCCAAGAAAGGTCTTCGATCCCGCGCTTCACCTCCACGCAAGGAAGGTTCTTAGAGCCCCGCTAGATCACATGATCTAGACGTCCCTTCCCCGGGATGATTTCTCACGGAATCCACCCCGGATTCCAACGACCTTCCCTGGTCGATTTCCCTCACCACAAGAATATAGAGAAACGATAAAGATTACAACAAAAGGTTAAAGGATTTAAAAGATTAAAATCTACCTCTTGATGATCCGCGACCGGTGCTTGAGATATTCGTGTGCTTGCAAACGGTCATCTCTTTGTAGTCGATGTAGTTCTTGACTTACCGGAGTTCTTCGTGCGTGAACGGGAGGGAGGCGGTCTTCTTTTCCTTTGACGAACACGACAGAACGGACCACAAAGAGGCGGCCGAACCCTAGGAGTCACAGATCTAAGTCTCTTTTCTTCTTGGTCAGGAACACAGAAAATGAGGCGCCTTTATATACGTCTTTGTGAAATTAGGATACCGCCGGCGGTAGGTTCACGCGCTTGATGTGACAGCTATCTTCCAAATTTGGAAAACATATTCAAAACGAATATTTTCCTTTTTTCCAATGCTAGCGCGATACGATAGGTAGGTAGCGCCCAACGGTAGTCTAGTCATCTCGACGCTTTTGTCTCGACGATCGTTGAGTGTGTTACCACAGTGCGGTACCAAGCTAGCGCCCGACGGGAGTTTAGATGTCTCGACACTTCCTTCTCGACGATCGTTGAGTGTGTTACCACGTCGCAGTACAAAGCTAGCACCTGCGCGGTAGGTTCCCGAGAGCCTGGATGAATTAATTCCTTGAACTAACACGAGCGGTAGGACTAGTGCGGCGCGGTAGATTCCCGAGCGCCTTGCCCATTTAATTCAGGCTACCGCCCGACTTTAACTACTACCGCTCGACAGTAGGTGCCTGAGGAGAGCTCCTTGTATTTCTAGGACCTGTAAACTTGCACACTCTTCCAAGCACAAGATGTAATCAAATATAATATGAGAGTTAATTTTATCAAACTAAGGATATGTGAACCGTCGACTCCAAAAGGGATCACCTAACACTCTGTAAGGGGAGAGGCCGGAGTCCCTTATTGGGAGCACCAAACACTCTTTAAGGGGAGAGGTTGGAGTCCCTTTTTGTGAGCACTGAATACTCTGTAAGAGGATAGGCTGGAGTTCCTTATCGGGAGCACCGAACACTCTGTAAGGGTGGAGAGGCCGGAGTCCCTTATTGGGAGCATTGAATACTCTGTAAGGGGAGAGACCGGAGTCCCTTATTGGGAGCACTGAACACTTTATAAGGGGAGAGGTCGGAGTCCCTTATTAGGAGAATCAAACACTCTGTAAGGGGAGAGGTCGGAGTCCCTTGTTGGGATCTCCGAACACTCTGTAAGGGAAGAGGTCGAACTCCCTTGTTGGGATCACCGAACACTTTGTAAGGGTAGAGGTTGGAGTCTCTTGTTGGGATCACTGAACACTCTATAATGAAGTCATCAATAAGATTGAAGATAACACTTGTTATTTGTTCCAAGAATGCTGAAAATACAAAATACAAGCAGTGGTGGTGGAGCTATGGATGCCCATATGACAAAAGCAAACTCTTCTTTGGGATGTTCTTCCTCGGGATCAGCCCTGTGTTGGATCATTCTTTACATATTGATTCAAAGCCTTTATTTTGGAGAGAACTCTCAAGGTACCCAAGGAGAACGAATCATTCGATTTCTATCTTTAATTGCGAACAGTCTTCTGTTTTATGCTCGTGACCTTGATGGAAGTCACAATATTTAGATTGGTCCCCTGAGTTTGGAGGAAGAGCTTTTGGCCTTTGAAAAGGAGGATGGTTGCGTATGGAGAGCAACACTTCCGCTTGCAAAGCATTGAGGGGAGTGAAGGCTTGATGTTGATGATGTCCCCCAGCCCATAGAGAGTTGACACAACATGAGTTGCTCTTTTTGGGAACCGACAGTGGTGTTAACCCCTGCTTTTGATGTCTCATTGAGTTGATTTTGAATTGTTGGTAGTGTGCACGCTTCAACTGCATCATCAGCAGCAATCTGGGTGTCGATCCATCGAACAAGATCAGGATAGCTGTGTATAGTCTCTCATACTAGTCCGGAGTAGAAGCCACCAGGGAGGAGCCCTCCAAGAAGAAACCCCCATAAAAGTTCCATTTTTATCTCAGGGATTCGTCTGCCTCAGTGGTGAAACGACGAAAGAAATCTTTAAGGGTTTCCCCCTCACTTTAACGAATACCAGACAAGTGGGAAGGATCGCTGAATATCCGGTGGCTGGGAATAAACTAATCCATGAATTGTTGTGTTAGTGCTGCAAATCATTGATTTCCCATTCAAGGAAATGAACTAGGTCCGAGTTTGCCCTTTTAGAGTCGCCGGAAAAGCTTGACACAATAGTTGATCAGAGGCATTGCAAAGTTGCATCATGATTGTGAAGTGTTTGGCATGTTCTGACGGGTCACTTGTATATTGTATGCCTCGATCATTGGGAGCTTGAAACCGTAGGGGATTGGGTGTGCCTGAACCTAAGGTACGAACAACGAGCAATGATAGAGTGGACGAGCAACCAAAGTGGCATGTTGCTTGACACGTTCGTGCTCTTCAGTAATTATACCATGAACTTCTTCACATGTGAGCCTTTTATCTTATGCTGGCCTGATGCCTGCTGCTTTCGGGTGATAGTTGTGATACTAAGCTTCAGATCTTCTGTCTGAATGGGCTTTGCGGCCATGGACATCCACATACAGGGTAATTCTTCAGGTATGATGACAGGTAAGTGATGGGCAACTGGACACACCTGCCCCCCTGAGTGTCATCCCATCTACAGTGTGGGCATCTTCTCTCGTCATGGTCTCTAGTCACGAGTACCGTTGTATTGAGGGTACTGTCTTCTGAGGATGCTTGGAACTCACTTCCCACAAACTACATCAAACTGTTGCGGCCAAACTTGATGCCCCAGTCAGACCGGATTAACTTGGACTATCTTAGCCCACAGAGCGGTCGAGCACTTACACAATCACAGAGAAAGAAAATCGGACAAATACACTTTTTTACGCGGAAAACCCATCAAATGGGTGAAAAACCACGAGGACGAATCTATGCCGACCAAACCTCCACTGGATCTGAGTGTTGTTACAGGGATTTTCCAGGAACTCGAGGGCGAGATGTCGTCTCTCATTACAATTATTGGGGAGAGAGAAGAGCTCAGAGGGTGATGTGTAACCCATATTCGTCGAGGAGGGGCCCCACTGAAGCCAGGTCAGCACAAGTCGAAGTTAACAAGTCAAGATGGAGGTCAGGGTCGACGCGCTAGCCTACAGAAGGCCTCAGCGAGTATGAAGATCTCCCCTCGCATACTCACCAGGTAGGCGACTTGGCGAGTTACTCGTCCAGCCGTGCGATCTACTCTAGGAAGTCGCCTAGTCGCCAAAAGGGGTTAGGTATAAATACCCCCCCTCTCAGGATTTCCATATAAATAGGACCCCAAGGCTACGAGGTGAGATACTGAAAATCACGGCAAGGATCTCGCGAGCTCTACTTTTTGGATATCAACTGAGCCTTTGGATTCCACTTCCTTAGAGACCAGGTCGCAACCTCGCGATCTTATTACCAGCACTACTAGAAAAATGACTTTTAGCCACGGTTTTTTTTGCCACGGCAAAAAACCGTGGCTAATAATGAAGTATTAGCCACGACACTTGAACCGTGACAAATACGTTAGTATTAGCCACGGATGACTGAACCGTGTCAAAAAAATACTTTTTGTCACAGTTTGCCTATTTTGTGGCTAATAAGCTAGTATTAGCCACGGAAGCCTGAACCGTGGCAAAAAGTCATGGCATTTTTAGTCCCACACCGCCAATTTCAATAAAAAATTCGGGTTTATATAGCACATTCCGCAATGAATGTTTGAATTATATGGGCTCGCGGGTGGCGGGCGGCGGTGGGCAGCGATGGCGGCAGGCGGCGGCCGCGGAATCTTTTTCGTTTGTTACAACCCCTTTAGCCACGAAAATTCAACCGTGGCAAATAAGGAGCTTTATCCACGACAATGAGACTGTGACTAATAATCGCTGAAAAGAGACTCTTTAACCACGATTCTAAACTGTGGCTAAAAGTCGTGGCTAAAACTCTTTTTGCCACAGATTCAGTGTGGCTAATACTATTAGCCACGCTCGCATTGCCCACGCCCATTTGTCATGGGTAAGCCGTGGCTAAAAAGTATTAGCCACGGTTTTTGACTTTTAGCCACGACAATCTGCAGTGGCTAAAAGTCTGTTTTTTAGTAGTGCAGCTAGTCTCCCTCGTACCTAGCTCGACCAATTTTAGTTGTGGAGGGGTTGCTTCTTTCAAGCATCCGGGTATGTGGTGGGACCTTCCTGCCACAGCATCCGGGGTAATGTTTGTTGTCTTCATTCTTCATCCTAGTTACTTTAGCCACCTTGCCTTATTACGGAGCTAGTAAATTTAAGCTGCCTTGATCCGATTTCTGAGGTTGGGAATTTTCCTGGCTTAAACACTTGGTGCGGTGAGCGTGGATCACGTCCAGGGAGGAAAGTTCTGTAGTTTGGCGAGATAGTAAATGGTGGCGAGCATGGCGAGTTACTCGGCAATTCGACGGGTGCTGACAATCCCACGCGAGGTAGTGAGTTCATGACCATAGCACCATTCAAAGATTTCGCCCAAAGGATCGAGAGGACTTTACTTGCCGGGCTTTCTCATCGCCCTGATCTCACGACGACCTCTCCTCGTCGCATGACACCGTCGGATGAGGAAGCTCCGCCAAGATGAGTGGGGAAGGAGCCCGCTTGGGTGAGAGAGGAGCGACCGGTGCAGCCGCGACTTTATCCGAAGGGAATCCAGGGGATTCGATTCTGAGATCCCGAGCTGTCGACGAGATATCACGGTACTCGCCAGGGAGCGAGTATGATGAGTATAGCGAGGATGAAACTCGTCATTTCCAGGGAGGGAGAAGACCCTTCTCTGATGAGATCCTCGCGACCCCAGTTCCTGAGGAGTTCAGAGAGCCCATCCTCACCTACTACTCCAGCAATGATGACCCGGTCAGGCATCTCCAGTGGTTCGAAGGCGTGGTGTCTATCTATAATATGTCCGACGCTTTCAAGTGCCGATTCTTCTTCATTACCTTTAAGGGGAATGCAAGGGACTGGTTCCACCAATTGTCAGCAGGTTCCATTTACTGCTTCGCGGATCTGCGTCGGGGCGTAATGACGAGGTTCGCGACATCTAAGAAGAGGAAGAAGGAGGCGACGACCCTCTTCAAGATTTCCCAAGGTCAACATGAGAGTTTAGGTGACTACATCGATCACTTTCAGGAGGAGGTCTTAGAGGTGCAGGAGGTGGACGATTTCACTTTGATGCTGGCCGTCAAGTTCGGTTTGAAACATGGACTGTTTAGCATGGAAATGGGGTCCAAACCCCCTAGGTCCTTCAAAGAGATGGTGGAGAGGGCGAATATGTTCGTCCAGGGAGAAGAGAAGAACAGGGACTTCTTGGCACGGCTGGATGAGGATGAGCCGTTGGGAAAAGGAAGAGGAAGGCCTTCAGAGGCAATAGGTGGAAGGTTATCAGAAAGACAGTACAAGAGGAGAAAGGAGGAACCGAGAAGGGAGGAGCCAAGGAGAAGAGAGTCGAAGAGAGATGAACAGAGAAGGGAAGAACCCAGGAGGGCAGAGGAGTGGAGGAGGAAAGAGAGGCCTCAAAAACCGGAAGAGAGGAGGCCCACAGAGGCTCCGACGAGGAGAGGAGAAGAAAGGAGATTCTAATATCCCGAGAATCATCCTCAGTGAAGGCCACCGGTTCGGCCACATTTCCATCCAAAGGAGAGGAGGAATGACAACCGGCAGGAGGAAGGCCGAGGAAGAAGAAGAGAGGCGATGTCCATTGTAACGCCCCGAAACTCTAAAGAGCGACGAGGGAAGTTTTGGGCCAGATTTGGAATCTGGCAGTAGGCACACGGCCTGGGACACGGGCGTGTCCCAGGGCATGTCAGACTGGAGTCGACGACTTGGTCGCAAACTCGACGAATTTCGGTCGACACAGTGTCGAGACGAGGCACACGGCCTGAGATACGGGCGTGTCGAGCCTGTGTCGACAACCGGCCCGGGGTGTCGACATTTTCGCTCGACGAAGTGTCGAGACAAGGCACACGGACTTCGCTCTACGAAGTGTCGAGACCGTGAACACGGCCTTGAGCCCAGGCGTGTTTGAGTGGACACGGGTTAGGACACGGGCGTGTCCAGAAACCTGTATTGTTCTCGGGTTGTTTTCGGGATAAATTGATGGGGGCACACGGCCGACCACACGGCCGTGTCAGTTGGAACACGGGCGTGTCAGGTCGAACATGGGCGTGTTCGATGCCCGTGTGTTGTTCTAGGCGCGTCGATTTTGACGGCGAATGAGGGACACGACCCTGGACACGGGCGTGTGCCAGGCCGTGTTCGGTCCAGATTGTAAATTGCAGGCCCGAATCAAAGCCGTTCGTTTCTTTAATTTGGGATCCAACGGCTGGGGGTTGTTCCTGATGGGATATACCCGGGATTGGACCTTTGAAACCCTCACTTTTACTTGAGTGGTTATCTTTCTAAAGTATAAAGAGAGAGGAGAGCCAAGGGAGGAAGAAGAATCTAGATCCGGCCATTGGAGGAGCTTCGAAGCTCCAAATCGCAAGCCGACTTCGGATCCACGGAGGAGAAGAGAGTGCGGTGCTTTTCATCGGCTTACATTTCCATGGCGCCGAAGAAGAATGCTAGGGTAACGATTCTCTTCTTGAGCATGTGAAGCTCTCCTTCTTTGCATAAGAAGCCCGCTCTCGCGAGTTTGTGGTGAGTTGGAGGCGTTCCTACGGGTAGACATGAATAGTCCCCGTTGTGTAGAGTCTGTAAGCGAGAACGGACATAGGCATGATGTGTGAAGCCTACCCGAACATGTTGGTCTGGATCGGTGATGTTGCATTGCATAAATGCCGGAGAAGACTCCGTGCAATTGGGTGTTTTTAGGGTTTTCTACGTGGTAGATTGCAACAGGGAGCCTTGGGGATTAACCCTAAGGTGCACCCGGAAAACTGGGCGGATGCGTGATCTTGCCAACTTGGTGGCCTGAGAGCCAACTTGAACATAACCAAGTTATGTGAAATGTGACGGAAATGGGACTCGGGTGAAGTTTGACCCGCGCATATGGCTTAAACTATCATTGCGATGTGAGCACGGGTTAGATGGAACCGTACCCGTTCTATGTCGTTCGGTTAAAGATACCTAAGGGTACGTGGCACTTGTCATTGGCATAGATTAGGGTCTTCTGCGGTCTATGGATTAAATTATCGTGACCCAGGCCAAGAAGACAAAATGCTCATAGGTTTGGCCGTCAAAGTGGCGGTGGTGAGTCCGGAATGTCTATGGCTTTAATTGACGTGACATTGGCCGGTTCACCGAGAATGTGCCCTGAGAGCACGGGGCATGTGGCCGTGCGAGCCAACGCCTGTGATGAAATGATTTTTGATATATTGCTCGCTTATGCCAATGAAATGCAGGGAAGAAGCATCGCCGTCCCGAGTTGGGGGCGGGATCATTATAATTTGGTCAGCATTGCTGACCGTTGCCTTGTTTTGCCACCGTACGGTGGTTTTGTTGCTTGCAGGTGCTGCTGGACCAAGCGGTCAATAGTGGGCTAAAGCCCAAATTGCGAAGCCGGTCCTTGAAGGCCTAATTGGAGTGTTTACTGCTTTTATTCATGTATCACCGGCCTGCGTGCCGTGGTTTGTAAAACATGTAATATCAAGTAAATCATTTTGTAAGGCCTTAAGGCTTGTACTTGTGTATGCATAACATTCCTATTTGGTATTAGTGGACATTCATGCTTTTGTGCTGGGTTCTTTATTGCAACTTATTAAACTGCTTCCGCTAGAATGCTCTGTGTAGGACGTTATGATTGGTTGGATGGTTTCCATTGAGTAACCACCCGGTCTGTCTGTGGTATATGACATCGGGCCCCGACCGGACCTACTGCTATATGCTATGCGACGGATAGGGGGTGTTACAATTTGGTATTAGACTACTGGTTTTGGTCGGGCTTAAACTGAATTCGTGGACGAATTCTTTTTAAGGGGTGGTGAGCACATGTGTGTGAGTCATCGTTATAACAGTAAAAGAACCCATGAATGTCCACTTAGGAATGAAAATACACGTGTTTGGGGAACCTGCGTGTTCCTATAATTGTTGTTTGTAATTTTATTTGGTCGCTTAACGGTGTTTTGTACCACTATAGGTGACCAGAAGTGGTGCTGGGCCGTCGGAACGTCGAGTTTCAGAGGCTAGCAGTGTACCTAATGAAGCTCCTGCAACACCTCTATCGGCTGAGACCATACGATTGGTGGCCGAAGCAGTGTTGGCCATGATTAATGCGCAGCCTGCAAGGCAAACGCAGCAGCCCGCTCCTGCGATGGAGCAGGTACCGTTGCAAGAGGCTGAGCCGAGGAGACTGGAACAGGTAGTAGTGGAGCCGTTGGTGCCAAGGAGGGCAACCGAGAGACAGCTCAAGCATGTCATGAGCTTTAGTCCTCCGGTATTCTCGGGGTTGGGAACCCCATCTCAAGCTGAAGACTGGCTCTCCAGGGTGAAGAGAGTCATGACAGCAACGGAGACGGAGGAGTGGCAAATGACCACCATTGCTACGTTCCTTTTGGACGGTGAAGCGAGAATATGGTGGGAAGGTTTGGAGCTGCATCTACTGAGAGGTAGACAACTTGTTGATGTCTCGATGGAGGAGTTCTCAAGATTATTCTTGGCTAGATATCTCCCTTCGGCGCAAAGGATAGCGTTGGAGAATGAGTTCCTGAAATTGGTTCAAGGAGACAATAGCGTGGATGAATATCTCCACGAGTTTACTCGTTTGAGTCGTTATGCTAGCTCCACCATAGCGGATGAGGAGCACAAGATGAATCGATTCTACGAAGGGCTGGGAGATGACTTGAGGTTACTACTCTCGGGGCCGATGACGCAGGGTTTCTTAACCTTGGTCAACACGACCCGGTCCTTGGAGAAGGATATGAAGAATGTGCAAGAAAAGAAAAGCTTGGGTGATAAGAAGTCTGAATTCAAGGCGCCGACTACTTCAAAGTCCGGCTATCGAAGGTCCTTCAAGAAGCATAGGGCTTCGGGTCCAGCTCCTTCTAGTGCCTCTGGGGTGACTACGGGTCGGACCCCGGGTGCATGTTTTACTTGCGGAAAGTCAGGGCACTTTGCCCGCGATTGTTAGAGCGGACGTCCCAAGTCCGAGAGAAGGCCGGGAGCGACCTATGAAGAGAAGGGCAAGGCGGTGGAGTCAACCGCATCCCACTATGCTCCGGCCCAACCGAGGGTTTATAATCTTGGCCAGCAGGAGGCCATTAAACAGGCGGATGTGGTGACAGGTACGGTCTAATTTATAGCAAGTTAATTTCTTTAAATACTTGATACGCACATGTTACCTTACCACTGCTTGTTTAGGATTTGTTTTGATTTGTGAAAATCTGGCAAGAGCACTCTTCGATACGGGAGCTTCACACTCCTTCTTGTCCGAAGGATTTATATCACGCATCGGAATCCCTTCTTCGATGGCGAAGGATAAGTTGGATGTGTTGTTGCCCAATGGGTGTTTGATGCGAGCGGATAGGATCTGCGGTGTTAAGATTCGCATTGGGAATCAGGAGTTCGATCTCCAAGCGTCGTTACCTCCGTTGGCGGAGTTCGACATTATATTTGGCATGGACTGGCTCTCGGAGCAGCAAGCCTATATTGATTGCGGTCGAAAGGAAGTCAAGTTGGGAGCAAGTCGTGAGACGACTTTTACGGGCTTGAAGGGGTCGAGCAAGACGTTGATGTCTGCTCTTCAGGTGGTGAAGGCGGTTCGTGCCGATGCAGAGCTGTTCTTTACACTAGTGGAGGTTGCAAAGCCGAAGCCCGCATTGGATAATATTTCAGTGGTATCGGAGTACCCTGATGTGTTCCCTAGAGATCTTCCTGGAGCCCCGCCGCAGCGGGTGGTAGATTTTACGATTGAGCTAGTGCCAGGTGCAAAGCCTGTGTCACGATCTCCGTATCGGCTACCGCCTAAGGAAATGGCAGAGATGAAAGTTCAACTGCAAGAGTTGTTGGAGCAAGGGTATGTGCGCCCGAGTTCTTCGCCTTGGAGCGCGCCGGTCCTCTTTGTTAAGAAGAAGGACGAAAGCTTGAGGCTTTGTATTGATTATCGGGAGCTCAACAAGTTGACAGAGAAGAACAAGTACCCGATCCCCCGGATCGATGATCTTTTTGATCAGTTGGTCGAGTTGACGGTGTACTCGAAGTTGGATCTCAAGTCTGGATACTATCAGGTGCGAATAAGGGAGAGTGATATCCCGAAGACAACATTCAGTACGAGATACGGGCATTATGAGTTTATGGTCATGACGTTTGGGCTGACTAATGCGCCGTCAGTATTCATGGATCTGATGAACAGGACCTTCAGGGAGTACTTGGACCATTTTGTGATCGTCTTCCTCGACGATATTTTGGTGTACTCGCAGAGTGAGGAAGATCACTTCAAGCATCTTCATTTGGTTTTGGAGACGCTAGGAAGGAATCAGTTGTATGCCAAGTTCTCGAAGTGTGAGTTTTGGTTATCCTCAGTGGCGTTCCTCAGTCATATAGTGAGTGGAGAGGGTATTGTTGTGGATCCGGCAAAGATTGTTGCGATACGGGAGTGGCCTGAGCTTGCTACGGTAGCGGAAGTCCGGAGCTTTCTGGGGCTTGCCGGCTATTATAGGCGCTTCGTAGAGAACTTCTCGCGGATAGCGTTACCTCTCACTACTTTGACGAGGAAGGAGCAGAAGTTCGTTTGGACACCGGAGTGCGCACGAGCTTTTGAGGAGTTGAAGTGTTGGTTGACCACGACGCCTGTGCTGAGTTCGCCGATTGGGACCGAAGGCTATGAGATTTATAATAATGCTTCGGGCAGCGGTTTGGGTTGCGTGTTACTGCAACATAGAAGTGTGATAGCTTATGGCTCGAGATAGCTGAAAGTGCACGAGAGGAATTATCCGGTCCATGACTTGGAGTTAGCGGCCGTGATTTTTGCCTTGAAGCTGTGGAGACACTATTTTTATGATGTGAAGATTGATATCTACACCGATCACAAGAGCCTGAAGTATCTGATTGATCAGAAGGATCTGAATATGCGGCAGCGTAGATGGATGGAGTTCCGGGGAGACTATACATTCAAGATCCACTATGTGCCTGGTAAAGGTAATGCGGTTGCGGACGCGTTGAGTCGTCGGGCCCCAGCTCAAGCCAATTGGCTGTCGATCCATGACGAGCGGTTGTTTCGGGAGTTGGAGGCGTTGGAGATTGTTTGTGTGGAGAAGCAATCAAGTGCTGAAGCAGTACTGAATTGGACTGAAGTCCAATATGACCTGGCTGATCGGATTCGGCAGGCTTTGGATATGGATGCCCATATGAAGCAGTTCATGGTAGAGGCTCTGGATGGGTCAAATTCCCAATTCGTTGTGGAGGACGGATTGCTTTGGAGAGACGGTCGCCTGTGCGTCCCAAGTGTGGGCGATTTACGGGTGGAATTGTTGTACGAGGCACACCATACTAAGTACTCAATTCACCCGGGGAGCATGAAGATGTACCACGATGTCAAGAAACTATTTTGGTTGCCGAGTTTGAAGAAGGATGTGGCGCTCTACGTAGCGAAGTGTCAAACTTGCGCCTCGGTGAAGGCGGAGTGCCAAAAGTCGGGAGAATTTCTAAAGTCCTTGCCTATTCCGGAGTGGAAATTCGACGACATCTCTATGGGCTTTGTGCACGGTTTGCCAAGGTCGCAAAAGGGGAACGACGCCATTTGGGTGGTTGTTGATCGGCTAACGAAGGTGTTGCATTTTATTCCGCATAGGAAGGATGATCCGGTGGAGAAGTTGGCAAAACTTTATGTGGATAACATTGTACAGCTTCACGGTGTGCCCCGCAGCATCGTGAGTGACCGAGATGGGCGGTTTACGTCCAATGATTGGAGGCTTGTGCAGCAAATGTTGGGAACAAAGCTAAAATTCAGCACAGCCTTCCATCCGCAAACAGATGGGCAGACCGACAGGGTCAATAGAAATATGGAAGACATGCTTTGCATGTGTGTCTTGGATTTTGGGAAGCAATGGGAAGACCATCTTTATTTGGTGGAGTTCGCGGACAACAATAGCTACCAAGCGAGTATTCAAATGGCGCCCTTCGAGGCCCTATATGGTAGAAAATGTCGCACGTCGTTGTCTTCGCTAGAAACGGGTGAGTCAAAGTTGTATAAGCGTTTAAAAGTGGAGGATGCTACTTCATTGGTGCGTACTGTTCGGGAGAGGTTGCTTATCACTTAGGACCGGCAAGCGAAGTACTATAATGCCAAGCACAGGAACGTGGAGTTCGCTGTGGGCGACTATGTGTACTTAAAGATCAAGCCGTTCAAGGGTGTCTCGCGGGTGCGGCGATTGAAAAAGCTAAGCCCGAGGTACCTTGGGCCGTTTGAAGTTCTTGAGTGAGTTGGTGAAGCAGCCTATCGGTTGAAGCTTTCAGTGGAGCTTAGTGGTTTACATGATGTATTCCATATTTCGGTGCTTCGGAAGGCGGTGCAAGAGCCTTCGCAAGTGATCGCGGTTGATCAAGTGCCGGTTGATAGTGGGTTGACGACAAAAGTCAAGCCCATGCGGATTGAAGACTCGGAGGTCAAGCAGCTATGCAATAAAGAGATCAGGATGGTCAAGGTCCGATGGGACAATTGCGGTCGAGAGGAGCTCTCTTAGGAACGAGAGCAGACTATGCTTGACGAATATCCGGAGTTGTTCCGCTCAGGTACAATTTAATTTTTGTACGTGTCTTTCTTTTATATATAATTTCGTGGACGAAATTCTTTTAAGAGGGGGACAGTTGTAACGCCCCGAAACTCTAAAGAGCGACGGAGGAAGTTTTGGGCCAGATTTGGAATCTGGCAGTAGGCACACGGCCTGGGACACGGGCGTGTCCCAAGGCGTGTCAGACTGGAGTTGACGACTTGGCCGTGAACTCGACGAATTTCGGTCGACATAGTGTCGAGACGAGGCACACGGCCCGAGACACGGGCATGTGTCAGGGCGTGTCGAGCCCGTGTCGACAATTGGCCCGGGGTGTCGACATTTTCGCTCGATGAAGTGTCGAGACATGGCACACGGCCTAGGACACGGGAGTGTCCAAGGCCGTGTCAGGCAGTCGACGAACTTCGCTCGATGAAGTGTCGAGACCGTGAACACGACATGGAGCCCAGGCGTGTTTGAGTGGACACGGGTTAGGACACGGGCGTGTCCAGGAACCCGTGTTGTTCTCGGGTTGTTTTCGGGATAAATCGATGGGGGCACACGGCCGACCACACGGCCGTGTCAGTTGGAACACGGGCGTGTCAGGTCGAACACGGGCGTGTTCGATGCCCGTGTGTTGTTCCAGGTGCATCGATTTTGACGGTGAATGAGGGACATGGCCCTGGACACGGACGTGTGCCAGGCAGTGTTCGGTCCAGATTATACATTTCAGACCCGAATCAAAGCCGTTCGTTTCTTTAATTTGGGATCCAACGGCTGGGGGTTGTTCCTGATGGGATATACCCGGGATTGGACCTTTGAAACCCTCACTTTTACTTGAGTGGTTATCTTTCTAAAGTATAGAGAGAGAGGAGAGACAAGGGAGGAAGAAGAAGCTAGATCCGGCCATTGGAGGAGCTTCGAAGCTCCAAATCGCGAGCCGACTTCTGATCCACGGAGGCGAAGAGAGTGCAGTGCTTTTCATCCGCTTACATTTTCATGGAACTGAAGAAGAACGCTAGGGTAACGATTCTCTTCTTGAGCATGTTAAGCTCTCCTTCTTTGCATAGGAAGTCCACTCTCGCGAGTTTGCGGTGAGTTGAAGGCGTTCCTACGGGTAGACATGAATAGTCCCCGTTGTGTCGAGTCCGTAAGCGAGAACGGACATAGGCATGATGTGTGAAGCCTACTCAGACATGTTGGTTTGGATCGGTGATGTTGCATTGCATAAATGCCGGAGAAGACTCCGTGCGATTGGGTGTTTTTCGGGTTTTCTACGTGGTAGATTGCAACAGGGAGCCTTGGGGATTAACCCTAAGGTGCACCTGGAAAACTGGGCGGATGCGTGATCTTGCCAACTTGGTGGCCTGAGAGCCAACTTGAACATAACCGGGTTATGTGAAATGTGACGGAAATGGAACTCGGGAGAAGTTTGACCCGCACATATGGCTTAAACTGTCGTTGCGATGTGAGCACGGGTTAGATGGAACCGTACCCGTTCTATGTCGTTCGGTTAAAGAGACCTAAGGGTACGTGACACTTGCCATTGACATAGATTAGGGTCTTCGGCGGTCTATGACTTAAATTATCGTGACCCAGGACAAGAAGACAAAATGCTCATAGGTTTGGCCGTCAAAGTGGCGGTGGTGAGTCCGGAATGTCTATGGTTTAATTGACGGGACATTGGCCGGTTCACCGAGAATGTGCCCTGAGAGCACGGGACATGTGGTCGTGCGAGCCAACGCCTGTGATGAAATGATTTTTGATATATTGCTCGCTTATGCTAATGAAATGCAGGGAAGAAGCATCGCCGCCCGGAGTTGGGGGCAGGATTGTTATAATTTGGTCAGCATTGCTGACCGTTGCCTTGTTTTGCCACCGTGTGGTGGTTTTGTTGCTTGCAGGTGCTGCTGGACCAAGCGGTCAATAGTTGGCTAAAGCCCAAATTGCGAAGCCGGCCCTTGAAGACCTAATTGGAGTGTTTACTGCTTTTATTCATGTATGACCGACATGCGTGTCGTGGTTTGTAAAACATGTAATATCAAGTAAACCATTTTGTAAGGCCTTAAGGCATGTACTTGTGTGTGCACAACATTCCTATTTGGTATTAGTGGACATTCATGCTTTTGTGCTGGGTTCTTTATTGCAACTTATTAAACTGCTTCCGATAAAATGCTCTGTGTAGGACGTTATGATTGGTTGGATGGTTTCCATTGAGTAACCACCCGGTCTGTCTGTGGTATATGGCGTCGGGCCCCGGCCGGACCTACTGCTATATGTTATGCGACGGATAGGGGGTGTTACAGCCATTGCCCGGCAGGGGAATAAGTGTCGCCGGAGGAAACAACGGGCGATGCGTCAGGAGGTGGAGATTCCCCTCTACTGTGATATTCATCGGGTAGAGGGGCATGGGATATTGGCCTGTCTGAAGTTCTGGGAAGTAAGAAGGAGGTTGGAGGCTAGAGTGGCAGAGGAAGCAACAGAGGCAGGAGGCCCCGGTGGGGCAGGTGGTGTATCAAGCTCCAGAGAGGGGGTGGAATGAGGATCATGTCGACCTGGGAGGTCGCGGAGAGGTGATTCACGACCCATGATGTGGGCAGGTCAGTGTGATCAATGGCAGGGACGGACTCAGAGCTTCCCATAAGGGTAGTCTCCACCAGATTTATCGAAATAGTGCCGCCTCTCAGAGCATTGTCTCGACCTCGCAGAACCCACCACCGTTGGAAGAGATCACTTTCTCGGAAGAGGACATGCTAGGGAATGAGAACCCCTTCCATGATGCCCTAGTCATCCAAGCTTCCATAGAGGACTTCACCATCGACCGAATCCTGGTGGACAACGGGAGTTCGGTGAACGTGATATTCAAAAGAACCTTCGTCGGGTTTCAGGTGGAAGATTCCAGAGTCCAAGCCGCGGACGGACCCCTATTTGGCTTCTCGAGAGAGAAGAAAGAGGTGGAATGAGGGGTGGACCTTCTGGTCACCCTGGGCAAAACTTCAATCTGATGCCGCTTCATCATCATCGACGTGCCAAGCTGCTATATCGCCATCTTTGGGCATCCCCTCATTAAGTACTTCAAGGTTGTTCCCTCTTCCTACCATCAATGCCTAAAGTACTGCCATGGAGACATCCAAGTAAGGATCAGGGGCGATCCGAGAGCCGCCGAGGAGTGCTACCTGAATGCCGTCAGCACCATCAGCTGGATGGAGGATGCAGAGAGGTTAGAGAAGATACTGGAGAAAGAAGAAGGTCTGCGTGCTGCTGAGGAGTTGGATGAACTGGAGGTAATCTCCCGGAAGGGGGAGCCAGGCTTGTTGAAGGTTGGAGGGTCCTTGCTGCTGGAAGGAAAGATCGAGATGGTTGCTTGCGTGCAGGAGAACGTCGATATTTTTGCTTGGAGAGCTACAGAAATTCCAGGGATAGATGCCGATGTTTCCTGCCATCACTTCAACCTTTATCCCGCAATGGCCCCTGTTCGTCAGAAGTAAAGGAAGAGCGATGCCATGCTGGCCGGTCCAATCAGGGAGGAGGTAGAGAAGCTGCTGAAGGCAGGGTTTGTCTTGGAGATCCAGTATCCAGGCTGGGTCTCCAACGTTGTAATGGTGAAGAAGCCCGTAGGGGGCTGGAGGTTATGTATCGACTTTTCCATGTTGAATAAAGCTTGCCCAAAGGATTGCTACCCATTGCCTCAAATCGACGCCCTGATTGATTCCACCATCTGGTTTCCTGTGATGAGTTTTCTTGATGCTTTGTCAGGGTACCACCAGATCCGGATGCATCCCCCGACTACCGCAATGTCTCCTTCATCACCAGCGATGGCTGCTACATCTACAAAATGAATCCCTTATGGCTCAAGAACGCAGATGCAACACACCAGAGAATGATGGACCAAATCTTCAAATAACAGAAGGGGCAGAATCTGGAGGTGTATGTAGATGATCTTCTGGTAAAAAGCAAGAGTGTCACAGAGCATATACGAGATCTGACGGAGACCTTCGCCACCCTAAAAAGATACAAGATGAGACTCAATCCGACCAAGTGCATCTTTGGGGCGGGAAGAGAGAAGTTCTTAGGTCACCTCCTCACTCACAGGCGGTGGAACCTAACCTCGACAAAGTTAAGGTCATCTTGGATATGACATCTCCAAAAGACTCCAAGGAAGTTCAGAGATTGACAGGAAGGCTGGCCGGCCTTAGCCGCTTCCTCTCCAAGGCAAGGGTGAAGTGTTCTCCATTCTTAAAAACTCTCCGAGGTAAGCAGAAGTTTGAGTGGACCACAGAATGTGAGGAGGCCTTCGTAAAGATCAAGCAGCAGCTAACTCAGGCTCCTCTCCTCCAAGGCCCGCAGGGAAGCAAAGACCTCCTACTTTACCTAGGAGTGGGAGCGGAAGCGGTCAGTTCTGTGTTGGTCAGGGAAGAAGGAAAGAAGCAGCTCCCCATCTATTACGTGAGTAGATTGTTGCGGTAGGTGGAGACGAGGTACCCTATCCTAGAGAAGTTTGTTTTCACCTTAGTGGTTTCAACATGAAGGCTCCGTCCGTATTTTCAGGCTCACTCCATCAAGGTTGTCTCTGATCATCCGCTTCGAAGTATCTTGGATGGGGTGTAGCATTATGGCAGGTTGTCAAAGTGGGTATAACTCAGTGAGTTTGATATCTCTTACTCTTCGAGGGTAGCGATCAAGGCCCATGCAGTGGCGGACTTCCTGGCCGACTTCTCGGCCGAGGTGGAAGGAGGCAAAGGCTCTCCTAGCTCAGTCTCTTGGAAGATGTTCGTGGATGGAGATTCAGGCAGACATTCAATGGGAGCCGGAGTCGTGCTAGTAAGCCCTCAGGGAACCAGGATCGAACAGGCCGTTGAGATTCTCTTCCCCGTCACAAATAATCAAGCAGAGTACGAAGCCATGGTGGCAGGCTGGCATCTCGCTAAGGGGTTGACAATCAAAGATATCAGGGCCTTCACTGACTCAATGGTGGTTGCGTCACAAATTAGAGGAGAGTTCGAAGTGCACGACACCGTCCTGCAAAAATACTTAGTCAAAGTCAAAGGTCTGATCGGGGGTTTCCAGTCTTTCTTTGTCGAACATGTACCCCGAGAAGAGAATTCAGAGGCCTATTATCTCGTAAAATATGGTCCCCGGGCCTGGGGGATAGTGACCGAGTTATTCCGACCGTCCATCGAGGAAGGGGAGATGATGGAGATTGAGTAGAGAGCCTCGTGGAAGGTTTTGTTTGTTACGTTCTTAACGACGGGTCAGCTCCCTGTCAGTGAAGGAGATCAAAGAAAATTCTGGTACAAGACTTCTTACTACTTGCAGCAAGAAGGGGAGTTTTACCTCAAAAACATTTCAGGCCCATTGGGCAGGTGCTTGTTAGAGATCGAGGTCCACTCGTATTCTAGAAGAGATCCATTCGGGAGGGTGTAAAAGCCATTCGGGGACTCGAACATCGGAGCAGAGAATCCTAATGCATCGTTACTTTTGGCCAACCATTCAGGCAGATGCGGAAGCCTTCTCAAAGAAATGTTCTAAGTGTCAGCTCTTTGCACCTCTTCAATTATAACCTTCTCGGCATCTTCGCTCGATCACCGCTCCCTGGCCTTTCGCTATCTGGGGAATGGATTTGATTGGCCCTTTTCCTCAGGCTAGCGGGCAGAGGAAGTTTGTCCTTGTCATGATGGTCTACTTCTCCAAGTGGATCGAGGCCAAGGTGCTCGCCAAGACCACTTCACAAATCGTAAAGAACTTCATCTGGTGGGAGATCGCCTGTAGGTTCGGGATTCCTCTGACCATCATCACTGACAACGGTCCGCAGTTTGCCATCCTGGAGTTGGAAGACTTCTACAAGCAGCTAGCAATGGATATTTGATTCACCTCTGTGCATCATCCCCGAAGCAACGGACATGTGGAAGTCGCCAACAAGCTAGTCATCAACCTCCTAAAGAAGAAGGTCACCAACTTGAAGGGAAGCTGGACAGAACAACTCCCCTCAGTCTTATGGGCTCTGAGAATAACTCCAAACTCATCCACAGGGGAAACACCCTTCAAGTAATCCCATGGGTCTGAGGCACACATCCTAGTTGAGTTCGGGGTTCGGAGTCCGAGGGTCATAGCAGTAGGAGAAGGCATTGAAGAATGATGCTTGGAAAATGAAGACACTCAAATGCTCTCACTGGATTACATAGAGGAACTGCGCGACTTAGCCTCCATCCGCCAGGAGGAAATCAAAAGGCGCATGGCTAGGCACTTCAACAAAAACATCTGCCTCAAACATTTCCTAGCAGGAAACTTGGTCATGAAGAAGGTGGATGCTACGGGAAGGGGAGTTGTAGTTGGTAAGCTACATCCCAACTGGGAAGGCCCCTTCATCATATAGGAAGCCCTAGCCACGTGGGGCTATCGTCTACAAAATCAAGAAGGAGAACAACTGAGAGGTACCTGGAGTGGGGATGACCTGAAAAGGTTCTATCCCTAGTAGTCACATGTTTTGCTTCCTTGTAATCTTATTTGCATATATATATATACACACACACATACTTGCGCAAAACTGTTTCCTTTATGCTGTTTCATCACAAGACATTTGGTAACTTGAAGGACCAACCCTCTATCGATCCAGAAAACCAGTACTCGATCTATTCCTCTTAAATAGCCTAGGGCGGATGATGGCACAATGCCTGAAGATTTAAGCGCCTTTGTAAGACCGAGACCCTGCATTGACGGCCGAGATCAGCTCCCCCTTTGCATGTCGGCCTAGCTACCCCCGATCACATCCCTCCTCCAACTGGAGGAACTATTAGGAACAAGCCAAGACGTTAACCTCCCGGACTCGAGGAAAGGGCCAACCCTATCAAGTGCCTCCTTGCTTATTTACATGTCTCAGTTATACCCAAAGCAGGATAACCTGCTAGGGGAAAAACAAATGCAAGCTCAAGGGATGAGGTTAACCTCGAGTGAGTCCTATAGGACCCTCAGAGGAATTTTCCCCTTCGCTCACTCACCAACATTCGAGGCAAGGCGGCCTGACCTAAAAGTGTAAATGTTTGTTTTAGGATTGAGAGTGACCTGGGGGGGGTGAATAGATCCAATTTAAATCTTGGCTATTTTTTGGATTTTATAATTTACTTCTTTATGTTAATTACCTCAGTCATATAAAACAAGTAAATAATTCAACAATTAAAACCATCATAGCACATCAATCACAACACAATACACACAGATTTATAGTGGTTCCCCAATTTATGGGTACATCCACTTTACCCCTTCGCCTATCTAGCAATGAACTAGATTTGGACAAACTCCTTCTTCTTCCTTTACTCAGATCCTCAGATCTTACAGCTCAGAGCACAGCTGGCTCCTACAACTCAGACTATACAAGTATTACCACTCAGATCACCAAGATCCTAACCCTTAAGTTCTTTCCTAGAACTATACCTCAGAATGTATCCACACTCTTACTCCTCAGGCAAATCCTGCCTTACACCTCAGAACATACAGTTCTTACACCTCAGAGAAATACCCACTTCTCCTACCTCAGACAATTCCTGCCCTACCTCATTCTTTATATCACAGGCTTACAACTCAGAGAAATTGATTCTCCTACACTCAGATCTACAGGTAGATCTTACAAGATTAATAATGATGAAAAGAAATTTATTCAGAATTAGTCACCCAACAAGAGAGAAATGGGTGACTGCTTCTTGATCTGATCTTGATATGTCAGATTTCCTTGATCCTTGTTGTAATGGATTTGATCCAACCCTTCTTAGCTTTTCAAAGCTTCTTGAAGTTGAAATTAGGGTAGATATAGGCTGGAGAATGTTGAAGTCGATTCTTGATCTGACTTATCTACACATTTTGAATTCTAGCAGATTACTTTTTAGATCTGGCTTTTCCAATTTTTTTCTCACTCTGTTTCTGTAGAGTTGATCCATTTATATAGGTTCTGTTAAAGATAACCGACTGATCTAGTTAATAACTGACATCTGACAGTTCTGACAGTTGTCAGAACCTCTGGCTTGATTTCTGCACTTAGGAAACAATTCTGCTTGAAGTGTTGAAACTTGACTGTTGGATGTGTCGACATTAGTCTTGGGTGTCGACACTACTCTTGTAGTGATGTCAACATACTCATGAATGTGTCGACACAACCTTCACCTTGTCCCGACATAGTTGACGTAGAATGTGTCGACACTAGTCTTGAGTGTCGACACAGTTGTCTTCAGTCTCGACATTGCTTGTATAGAGTGTGTCTATACTGGTCCTTTGTGTCGACACAGTTGTTCTTCGTCTCGACACAACTTGTGTAGTGTGTGTCGACACTAGTCCTAAGTGTCGACACAGTTGTTCTTTGTCTCGACACAACTTGTGTAGTGTGTGTCGACAATAGTCCTGAGTGTCAACACTATTACTTTTTATCTCGACACAACTTGTGTAGTGTGTGTTGACGCTAGCCCTGAGTGTCGATAATGTTACTTTCTTGTACCATAGTGTCGACCCAAGTCCTGGGTGTCGACACAACTTTCTCCTTGACTCAACACTTCTTGTTTAAGTGTGTCGACACAAGTCCTGAGTGTCGACACAGCTACTTCTTCTCTCAGCACATCTTTGATAAAAGTGTCGACACTTGCCTAGTGTCTCCACATTTTTGTACTTAGCTTTATTTGTCTGCACACAAGAACTTAACATTCATCAAATATAACTATGTATATATCATTGAGCTGAAAGGAATTTTTCAAATCAAGTACATTGTGTAAGACCCCCCCTCCCCCTTACCAAGGAGGGCTACCGGGTCTTATGCCCAGAACCGCCGTCTTACGGTGGCACTAACTCACGGGTTAGTCGACACCGCAACACGCCGATTCTGCCGGCTAGTACGATCATTTAACCTGTAGGCCAATATGAGAAGAGAGAAGTAAAACTGTATATAAAACCATCAGTCCACAAGCCACATAGTACAATCATATGAATGAAATGAAAAGTACATCACTATAGTCCACAGAAGAGTACAAATGAAAGAGTAAAAAGGGCTTATGCCCAGTACATCAAAATCACTCTCTCACAAAACAATAAATGCGGAAGCTATACTAGAACATCAGATCTCGTCCCACCTGAGGACGTACAGTAGTGGTAGTAGCCTGCTGAAGCGGTATCTGCTCCTCATGTCCTGCCTCCTCGACGTGCTGGTGCTCCATCTCCCCGGGCTCCTAAAATAGTTGGTCACCGACCATTAGTCAAAAAGACTAAGTCGTTTCCTCCGCACCTCGCCCCGCAGCTCCTAGGCACCGAGCGGGAGGACGAAGCGGAGGACAACAAAAGGGGTAGCAAAGTGGAAGCAGGTGACAGTATCTAACTAGAGTTGTAATAAGTAAAGTAGTTCTACTCTAGCAGTTCTAAGTATGGTACAGGTAGTAAGTAAGAACAGTGCAGTAAAGGAAAGTAAAGCACAGTAGTATGAACAAGTAAATAAACTAAACTACCACTATACTATCATCACAAACGTACCCTAACTTATATAAATGCCCATACAAATATATAAGTTAGGATTTCCAGGAAATTTAACTTATCATATAAAAGAGCCCATACTAATTTATATGATAAGGATCTATGAAGCGTATGACCTAATATGAATGAATGATATGATGCAATTTTTATGCGCAGGCAAGTGCAACTCACACACAACGACTCTGTGATCACAGACCTTTAGTTCCTACTTTTTGAGAGCTAGCATCACTCTCGGGTACCACCGCTGTGGCTACGGCAGCAGCGGAGCGGGCGTCTCCGCTTCTAGACCGGTATGCACACTACCAAGCCTTAGACCCCTCTCATACGCCTTTGTACACGTCCAAGGTGCACTCTAGAGTCTCGCGTACGTACTTTGCTGAGAAACCCGTCAGTCTTGTTGGGTCGGATGTGTGTTATCGGGGATCGTCCTCCAGACCGCAGTGTAAAACAACCCACTGGCCCCTCTAACTCTCACAACCGCCTGGTGCATCGTACTGCCATCGGTGTGACGAACGGCCAGTACCGCATGCCCCGCCACGATATTTATGCACATGCAAGTAATTCATACCGAGCCTCCCGCTCGCAGGACCAAAACCCGTCCTGAATCCCTCAAACCCAAACCCGGGTGAGAACGCACATTAGTGCCTTTATGCCAACTCCCTCAAACCCCAAACGGGTGAGATCGCACATCAGTGCCTTTATACCAACTCCCTCCAACCCCAAACGGGTGAGATCGCACATCAGTGCCTTTATACCAACTCCCTCCAACCCTAAACGGGTGAGCATATATCATGAATCTCTCTAACCCCACACGGGCGAGAAGGTACAACAATGTCCTAACCTATTAAACTACACTTGTCTACGGTTTATTATACTTAGAGATTTAAGGTTAATCCCAGGACTGCCCCCGGTATTCCCTGTGAAGGGCTCTCAAGGGGCACTAGGAACTGTGTTGGGATTACGCCCAGCGTTCCCTTTCGCAAGGATATTTATTTTAGTTGATGGCTACCCATGTATCTCCCCAGCTCTCCTTATTGCTCTAGTACAACCCTAGTGACTTAAGGTGTTACCGGGAAACCGACGGTCTTCCGCCGACCCCCATTCCAGTTGCTAACTAAGACTTGCACTTTTGATCCCTCACTAAGACAACTCTACCCACTAGGGTTACTCCTGTTGAACTCTCTCATTTCTGCCGATAATCAATCCCCTGGTAACCCCTAAGGCAAGACCTATTTGTGTTATATGCAGGCCATGTCCTATGGTTACCCTAAAAATGTGATCTTCCAAACCTTAAGGCATCTTGCCTCTAAATATTTATCCTAGGGTGGTATGGACTAAGGAAACTACCCTATGAATTCTCATAATTTTTCTTGGCCAAATAGTCCTTTAATTAAATCTTTTAATTTAAACACTAGGTCATTTTACACATGAAGTAGTACGATTAAGTATCCACTGACCTAGGAAATTTTTTCTGAGATGTATACTGATAAACTATTGCTGCCTACAGAGTTTCATAATTTTTCTTTAATTATTTAATCCCATTTCCTATTTAATATCAAATTCACACCAATTCCATTTTCCAAATGAAGTATAGGCATTATGTAATCCAAAATTCCAGGAAAATTACAGAACTTTTAGAACACTAATTTATGACTATTGGCAGAGTATCATCAACATTTATTGTGTAATGGCCTATAACATTCCATTATGACATATTTACCAAAAATGCCATTGTATTAATCTAACAACTAACAATGCATCCATTAATTCTGAAAAATTCATGCAAAACTAATAATACCATTTTATAGCAGTAGAATAAATTCCAAATTTTTCTGATATACATATCCATCATTTCAAGAATTAATAAGATAAGGGTAAAATGGGCAATTTAAGATATCTACTCCAAAAGTTCTTCAAAACAGAGGGATCATATTTTTCCTAAGTCAAATGTGACATTATCAATGCCATGGCAAACCTTTGGGATTTGTACTTGAGGAAAACTTATTTTCCAATTTTATTTCCAAAATAGCTATATTTGAAATAAATTCCAATAAATGGAATTTTGATTCCAAAAATTCCATGATAAATTTGAGGGATGAAATTTTCCCTAATGACCCATTGTAAATAATTCCAAGACCTCTACATGTCATCATTGGCTGAATACACTATATTTGCATTTTTGCTAATTGCACACCAAGGCATAACATGAGCTAACACATGCAAGTGGATTCTCCAACATGCAGTGAACCCAGGGTGCTGAAAATTTTATCATGCACCAAGGATGTCCCCACTGACCTATAACCAAGATTTGGGACCATGGGGAGGTGTAGAACTCCTTATATTTCATTTAATTGTATTTTGTTATTTTGGCAAACACTATAGGAAATTGTTCTCTAAAAATTCCTAAATTTTGGCAGGGGCTAAGTATGCCCTAATCATGCATGTGCCCAAAATTTGGGGCCATGGTGGCTAATGGTTTGACCTGGGCATCCAATTTAATTTCTGCCCTACCCTAGGACCAGTCCTAGGAGAAATGTCCTACAGGACTGTACACTACACCAAATCATATGTTTAAGGTGGAAAATGAAATATAAGACCATCAGCTACAATTTTCATTAAGGGACTAAGTTCTGGAAATGCCTCTAAGAGGCCTAAAATTAACATGCAAAGTGGCTGTATTTGTGTGACAGGGATTTCACTATTCATCATATATTAATTAAATCATTTAAATCTATTGCACGAATCTTAAAGCTAAAACCGACGGAATCGGTTCATCGTCCCCGATGCATTGACGGCCACGATTGCATCTTCCTGGACGATGTTGGCTGGTGTTTTCCGGCCAGCTGAGCCACCACCACCGCCGGCGGATATCGCCACCACCTTCGTTAAGGTGGGGGCTAGCGTTTCCCGGCGGTGGGGCCGCCGGAGTTGGCTCCTCCGGCGAACCCGAGCAAGAAGAAAAAGGCTCGGTTTTCTCCATTTTCTCTCATGGCATCGGGCTCGATTGAGCCCGATATCTCCCTAGATTGATCTAGAAACCTAGTACGGGAAGAGGCGAGGCGAAACGCACCTGAATCGGGGCTTGGCTGCGGGTCAGGCGGCGGCTTGCCGTGGTGGTGGTGCGACGGCGATCTCCACCCCGAAAACTTGATTCTCCACCATTCTCCATGATCCAGCACTCGATTTCCACTCCCTTCTGTCTCCTGAAGCTGTTGGTGAGGTCTATTTGGACTGAGGTGGAGTATATGAGGAGGTATTTCCTATGTGAGCTCGGTTTGAGCTTTGTTTGCTCCGCCCAGCTGCCAAGTGGCACACAGCCCTGGTTTTCTGCTGGAAATGAAGATGGGAGGTCGGCCACCTGGTTTTGGGCAGTTAAAACCATCTGATGGGGTAGTCATGTGGCCACCATTTCCTCTCTTTTCATTTTCTCTCTCCTCCTACCCTTAAAATCCCACTTTTACCCCCTTGCATATATTCTCTCTCCTGATTTAGAGGGGTAGGACTAGTCTTGTTTACTTGGGCTGGCTATGGGCCAATTTTGGTGGGCTTGGTTCAAGGGAAAATGGCTTGGTCTTCATTTCACTCCTTTAGGTCAATTTGTTGACTTGTTGACTTAGGGAGTTGACTTGGTCAACCATGGTGGGTGGGCTGACCCTACTTGGTGGAAATGGGTCTAGTGGCACCACCCAACTTGGGTTGGGTCAAGGGGGTGCCCTACTTAGGCTAATTGGGCTTATGAGTGTGGGTTTGACCAAATTAAGCTCAAGGTTGACTTGGTCAATTTAGGTCAAAGTGTTGACCTAGTGATATGCCCTAGGGTCCACTTAGATTGTCTTTAGGGTTAGGGCAATGTGGTGGGGTCATGGTGTGGCTAGGGTCCCCACTTAGGCTAGTTTGACCTAGTTTGACTATGGTCTTATAGTGGGCCCCACATGGTTACCACCCACTACTTAGGGTCAAACATAGTTGGTCTTCCTTAAATCTCACTCATGCCTAACCCAATCTAAGTTGAGGGGATCTAGAAGTAACATGGGATGTTACAAATTCCAATAAACAAGAAAATAATTTCGTCCCCGAAATTTAAGTTCGGGTCTACGGGGTTCTATTTGCAAGAATTATCAAGAATTTTAAAGACATAACTTAAAAGTACCTGATGCGAATAGCTCCGGGTGTTGCTCCAGCATCAAATCCCTCGGCTCCCAAGTGTGCTCCTCCCGTCCATGGTTGGACCACAACACCTTCACAAGAGGGACCTTCTTCTTCCGCAACACTCGGATGGATGTATCGTCAATCCTGATCGGCTCCAATCTCACTGATCTGTCAGGCTCTACCGGTCCGGCTGTAATAGTAATGTGCTGCTCCGACCGAAGGAGAGCTCTTCGCAAGGAAGAGACATGGAAGACGTCATGTAATGCACCCAACTCCGGTGGCAGCTGCAGTCGGTAAGCCAAGGGGTCGATCCGCTCCAGGATCAGGTATGGCCCCATGTATCGTGGACTGAGCTTCTTGTGCCTCTGCACCCGAGAGACACCGTATACTGGACGTATCTTCAAGAATACTCTGTCTCCAACCTGGAACTCCACCTTCCGGTGCCGAGCATCATAATACTTTGCCTGTCTGCTCTGGGCCTCTAGTAGCCGATCTCTGATCAATCGAATCTGAGCCTCAGTGTCCTCTATATAATCAGATCCCAGAGCCCTGGTATCCTCATCCTGAACCCATGATAGCGGTGTCCGGCATCTCCTCCCATAAAGCGCCTCGTATGGAGCCATCCTGATGCTAGCCTGGTGGCTGTTATTATATGAGAACTCAATCAATGGCAGCAGCCTCTCCCAAGGCTTCCCCGTATCCAATATGCATAGTCTGAGCAGGTCCTCCATGGTCCGGATGGTCCACTCGGTCTGTCCGTCGGTCTGCGGATGGAAGGCGGTACTAAAAGTAAGCCGAGATCCCAAGTAAGCATGCACGACCCTCCACTTGCTCGAGGTGAACCGACCATCACGGTCCGAAACAATAGTCCTGGGGATGCCATGATATCTGACGTACTGCTCCACAAATAATCTCACCAGAACTGCAACTGGGGCATCCTTTCGAACTGGAATAAACCGCGCTACCTTGGTCAATCTATCCACTATAACCCATATAGAATCATGCCCAGAGTGGGAGCGAGGCAATCCGTGTACAAAGTCAATAGCAATGTCCTCGAACTTCCATTCTGGAACTGGCAGTGGCTGTAGTAAACCTCCCAGGCTCTTGCATTGTGCCTTCACACGCTGGCAGGTCTCGCAATGGGTCACAAAATCCGTGATCTCCCTCTTCATCCCGGGCCAATACATAGACCTCCGCAAATCTGCCCACATCTTGGTGATGCCGGGGTGCACTGAATATCTCGAGCAATGTGCCTCTCTGAGTATGTCCTCCCGGATACTGCCCCCTGCTGGTATGTAGATGCGCCCCCGGAACCAAAGAAGATCATCCTGTAGTGTGTAGTCCTCGACCTTGCCTCTCTCTAGGGCACTGAACATCGGCTGTAACGCAGCATCCAGCCTCTGATGTGCTCGGATGCGCTCCTGTATATCATCGCCACTGATCACTGAGCTCAAATACTCTCTATATACTACTGGCTCGGTCTCGGACACCATGGTAATGTGCATGTCCTCCATCATCTGTAGCAGCTCTATAGACATCAATCGGGGCTCCGGTTCAGAAGTGCCGGCCCTCCTGCTCAAAGCATCTGCTACTGTGTTCGCTTTCCCCTGATGATAGTGGATCTTGTAATCATAATCACAGAGGAACTCCAGCCACCACCTCTGTCTCAGGTTTAGATCCTTCTGCGTATCGATATACTTGAGATTCTTGTGATCTGAAAAGATGTCACAATGAATCCCGTATAAGTAATGCCTCCATATCTTTAGGGCGAAAACCACAGCCCCGAGCTCTAGGTCATGTACTGGATAATTATGCTCATGCTTCTTCAACTGTCTCGAAGCATAAGCAATAACGTGTCCATGCTGCATCAGGACTGCACCCATCCCCTGATAAGAGGCGTCCGTGTAGATCTGGAATCCTTCGCTCCCGGATGGAAGCGCAAGAATGGGGGATGAGATGAGTCAGTCCTTCAGCTCCTGAAAAGCCGTCTCACACTGCTCTGACCAAACAAAATCCGTGTCCTTCTTCGTCAAGGACGTGAGGGGGAGTGCTATCCTCGAGAACCCCTCCACGAACTTGCGATAATACCCTACTAGTCCCAAGAAACTACGGATATCAGATGCGGTCTTCGGCCGTGGCCAATCCCTCACTGTCTCTATCTTGGCTGGGTCCACTGCTAATCCAGCCCCACTGATCGTGTGCCCCAGAAAAGCCACCTCTTGCAGCCAGAACTGGCACTTTGAAAATTTTGCGTACATCTGGGTCTCCCTCAGCCTCTGCAAGACCTGTGCCAGGTGCTCCGTATGCTCCTCCTGAGTCCGAGAATATATAAGGATGTCGTCGATGAATACAATCACGAAGCGGTCTAAGAAAGGCTCGAACACACGGTTCATTAGACTCATGAATGCGGCAGGAGCATTCGTGAGCCCAAAAGGCATCACCGTGAACTCGTATAATCCATAACGTGAACTGAATGCCGTCTTCGGTATGTCCTCTTCCCTGATACGGAGCTGATAGTAGCCGGATCGCAAATCTAGCTTGGAGAACCAGAAGGCTCCCTGTAGATGGTCAAATAACTCATCTATCCGAGGCAGAGGATAGGTGTTGCGGACCGTTAACCGGTTTAGCTCCCGGTAATCTATACATAATCGCAGTGATCCGTCCTTCTTCTTCACAAAGAGAACTGGCACTCCCCATGGCGATGAACTGGGCCGCACAAATCCTGACTCGACTAGCTCCTGTAGTTGAGTCCTGAACTCTGCTAACTCCCTGGGAGCCATCCTGTAGGGTGCCTGGGACACCGGCCTCGCTCCCGGCACTAGCTGAATCCTGAAATCCAAGTCTCTAGCAGGTGGTAGCCCGGGCAATTTCTCCGGGAATACGTCGGAGAAATCCCGGACCACCGAAATATCTGAGATAGTCGTCTCTGCTCCCACCATCTCAAAGCAGACAAGATAAACTTCTTCACCCTGCTCATGGGCCTTCACAGCCTGTACAGAAGATAACAGTAGGTGGCAGATAGGCTGAATACCTTCAATGATAACATGAGAATCGTCATGCCTCAGCATGATCCTCCTGGACGGACAATCTATCTTGGCATGGTTCCGATGCAACCAGGCCATGCCCAAGATCAAGTCAAAGTCCTGCAACTTCAGAATAGTTGTCGGCGCCTCAAATGCCTTGCCGCCAATCTCGGCCTCCATATCACAATGTGCAGTGGTCCGCAGCTCCGACCCA
The DNA here is from genome assembly GCA_039583875.1 of Platanthera guangdongensis. NCBI lineage: Eukaryota > Viridiplantae > Streptophyta > Magnoliopsida > Asparagales > Orchidaceae > Platanthera > Platanthera guangdongensis. The sequence goes on from CM077165.1 coordinate 151,850,061, forward strand.
TCGAGTAGACGCACCCTCATCTCTAGTCCAGGAAACCTCTCCACGCCTTCGAGTCCGTCGATGAAGGCCTCGGATACGAACGAGTGCGAAGCACCTGTGTCGAAGAGAGTATGAGCGGGCTTGCCGCTGATCATAACTATGCCTGAGGTTTGTTTATGTGAAAGTTAATTGTTGTCCTATAGTTCCAGGTACTATATATATGATTGAAAATTCAAGAAAATCAGTAATTAACTTTAAGTACCTGTGATAACCTCCTCGGGATTCCTCGGCTCTGTGAGGTCCAAGGCGTATATCTGCTCCTGCTCGCATCTCCTGCCGTGATATCCCCGGCCTCGGCCTCGTCCTCGGCCCCGTCCTCGGCCCTGCTGTACTGGGGCCACTGGAGGTGGAGGAGGAGGAGGGGGATGGAATCGGTGCGGGCACTCCGACCTGATGTGCCCGGGCTGGCGTGTAACACCCCGAATTTTGTGTGCGAGTCGGTCGCGGAAAAAGAGTTTTTGGTGCTTGTAGGGGTACACGGCCTAGGACACGGGCGTGTCCAAGGCCGTGTCTGGCTGGTGATTTTTGGCCGTTTCCAACCCGAGAAGGACACGGCCAGGAACACGGCCGGATGACACGGGCGTGTCATCCGACACGGGCGTGTGCCAACCCGTGTCCCTACCCGTGTCCTGATGGGTCGTGTCCGTTGCTGTGGCGGTTATGCGTGACACGCCCACGAACACGGGCGTGTCGAGGATCCCGACACGGGCGTGTCAGGTCAGACACGGGCGTGTCTTGGCCCGTGTGCATTTCTCAGTTCGACGATCGTGCCTGGATCGAGGCACACGGCCTTGGACACGGCCGTGTGCCAAGCCGTGTGCGGCCCAGGTCTGGGGAATTTTGTGCAGATCCGATCCGTTCATTTTCTTTAATTAGGATCCAATGACCCAGATTAAATCCTGCTCTGTTAAGGCCGGGAATAGGGAGTTATTCCCTCATTTTCTCTCCAAAGTTCTCCCCTTCCAAAGTGAGAGAGGAGAGGAAGAAGAAGGAGGTTTCCGGCCGCCGGCGGAGCATTGGAGCACCGTTTCGAAATCGGAGAGCGGATCCGTGGAGGGAAGGTCATTGCGAAGAGTTCTAACCGCGTAGTTTTTCCATGGCGCCAAAACGGACTACAAGGGTAACGATTCTCAACTCGAGCGCTTGAATCTCTTTCTTTCTGCATAAGGAATCCCGCTCCCGCGAGTATGCGGTGAGTGCGTGGTGTCCCTTGGGGTTGACGGGAATAGTCCCCCTTGTGTTGCATGTAGAGCCCGGAATCGTAAGTACGGGCATAGGCATTGTGTGTGAAGCCTACCCGGACGTGTTTTGTCTGGATCGGTGATGTTGCATTTGATATGGTTTTGCCGGAGAAGACTCCGTGCTTTGGATTTTTCGGGTTTCTACGCGGTAGATTGCAGCAGGGATCCTTGAAGGTTAGCTTCAAGGCGCACCCGGAAAACTGAGCGGAAACGTGTTCTGCTAACTTGGCGGTCTGGGAACCGGCCTTGATCATAACTGGGTTATGAGATTGTTTTGGGAAATTTGGGATCCGAGAGAAGCTTGGCCCGCGCAAAGTTCCTTAAATTGGACATGCGGCGTGAGCAACGGGCAAGTGGAATTGGACCTAGGCTATGTGGTTCGGTGCGAGAGACCCGAAGACGGGGACTGGCCGTTGGCATAGTCGGAGCCTTAGACGGTGGTCAGAAAGGCTAAATGCTCACATGTTGTTGCCATCCTAGGGATGGTGGTGAATGCACTGATTTGTCAGGGTTCACCATGAATGTGCCCTGAGTGCACGGGGTGTTTGGCCGTGCGAGCCTACACCTGTGGCGAATTATAACTGCGATATATATATTGTTGGGCTAATGTTTTGCAGGGAAAGAGCACCGCCGTCCCGAGTAAGGGGCGGGGTCGTTATAATTTGGTCGGCTTTTAGCTGACCGTTGCTTTATTTGCCACCGTGCGGTGGTATGTGCTTGCAGGTGCTGCGGAGCCGAGCGCCAAATAGCGGGCTGGAGCCCATGTTGCTGTGCTGGCCCTAGAAGGCCGTAGAATAGTTGTTTTTACATTTCTCATGTGTGGCCGGCCTGCGAGCCGATGTATGTAAGACATGTTATATTTATGAACATTTGTAAGGCCATAAGGCCATGTACCTATTTCAGTGTATTTGAGGTTCGTTCTTGTAGTTGTAAATGTGGACATTCATATTTGATGAATTTAAGTTTGGGTTCTTCAACTTTAAAATCTTCCGCTAGAATGCTCTGTGTTTAGGACGTGTAGTATTAATTGGTTGGTTTGATTTATTCATTTAGTAACCCTTCCGACTGTCTGTGGTATATGGCGTCGGGTTCCAGCTGGACCTTCTGTTATATGCCATGCGACGGATGGGGGTGTTACAATTTGGTATCAGACTTCTGGTTACGGTCAAGCTTAAATGAATTCGTGGACGAATTCTTTTAAGGGGTGGTGAGCACATGTGTGCGTCATCGTTATAACATTAAAAAGAACCCATGAATGTCCACTTAGGAATGAAAAATACTCGTGGTTGAGGAACCTGCGCGTTCCTATAATTGCTTTTTGCAATTTTGTTTGGTCACTTATTGGTGTTTTGTATGACTATAGGTGACCGGGAGTGGCGTAGAGCCGACAGAACATCTGGTTTCTGAGGATTATAGTGCACCCAGTGGCGCGCTTGAGACCCCTCTTTCGTTAGAAACCATAAGAAGGATCGTTGAAGTGGTGCTCGCTATGACTAGTGCACAGCAGGGAAGCAATGTGCAACCTTTTGTCCCCGAGATGACTTCAATGCCGGGTGGTGTGTTGGATCAAATGACATTTAGGAGGCCATCAGGTCAGCCGTTGAATATGTGCTTGGTGCAGGGTACGCACTCAGTTGATGAGTATTTGCAGGCATTCCTTTTGATAAGCCGCTACCCATGCTTTGAGTTGGAGAACGAGAGGTCTATAGTCGATAGATTCTATAGTGGTCTACGTGACGAACTGCGAATTCTACTTCTAGGACCAAAACTAATGGGATTCCGAGCCTTGGTAGAGTCGGCCAGATCTTTGGAAGTGGAAATGGGAAAATTTCACCAGATACCAGTGAGTAGGGTATCGAACTCTGCAATTCCTATGAGGGGTGCATCTTGCAAAATGATGAAGAAGAAGGTTAGATCATCGACTAGGAAGGTTGCTTACAACTGTCATACTTGTGGAAAGAAAGGACACTTTGCCCGAGAATGTTGGGATGGTGCTCAGAAGATTAAGGAAGCTATGTCAGGAGCAGGTGAGGACTCTGGTACTAAGAAACCACAGTTCAAAGGGCCAAGTTCAAAGTCCGATGTCCGCAGTTGGAATAAGAAGCTGAAGACTTCGAACTCAGCCCCTTCTCCTGGTGCGTCGGGAGCAACTACAAGTCGAGTCCCAAGAGCTTGCTATATCTGCGGAAAAGTGGGACATTTTGCACGTGAGTGTTGGAGTGGACGTGCAAAGTCCGAAAGGAAGTCTGAAGAGTACAAGCTTGGTCATCAAGAGGACAGAAAGCAAGCAGACGTGGTGACAGGTAAGGTTTAAAATTCTAGCATTTAGCGTTAGACACTTGTAGTCTTTGTGCATGTTAACATAGAACCGCTTGTGCTAAGCGTTGTTCTGAATTTCGTTTTTCCGGCGGGAGCACCGTTCGTTAAAGGGGGCTTTGTGTCTCCGTTTGCCCAAAGGAATTGTATTACGTGTCGGAATATATCTTCCGATGGCAAAAGTCTTAATGGATGTGTTGTTGACTAGTAGTGCTCGATGCGCGCAGATAGAATCTGTTGCGTTTAGGTATGGATTGTGAGTCAAAAGTTTGATTTGCAGGCGTTGTTTCTACCGCTAGGAGAGTTCAACGTGATCTTTAGTATGGTCAGGCTCTCGGAGCAGCAGACATACGTTGATCGAAGTTGCTAGTGGGTCAGTTGAGAGCTAGTCATGAGGTGACTTTCGCGGGCATGAAGGGGTCGGGTAAGATTTTGATGTCAGCCCTTCAGGTGTTCCCGGCAGTTCGGTCTGGGGCAGAACTGTATGTCACTCTAGTGTAGACTTCAACGCCTAAACCTAGTTTGGGCAACATCCCAGTTGTGTCTGAATATCCTGATGTGTTTCCAGATGATCTCCCAGGAGCCCCTGCTCAGTGGGAGATAGACTTTACTATAGAGCTGGTACCGGGTGCCAAACCGGTATCATGCTCCCCCTATCGGATAGCCCCAAGAGAAATGGTAGAGTTGAAGGTGCAACTGCAGGAGTTGCTAGAGCAAGGGTATGTGCGTCCAAGTTCGTCGCCTTGGAGCGCACCAGTTCTCTTTGTTAAGAAGAAAGATGGGAGCTTGCGGCTTTGTATCGATTATCGGGAATTGAACAAACTTACGGAGAAGAACAAATATCCAATCCCGAGGATTGACGATCTATTCGATCAGTTGGTTGGGTCGGCCGTATATTCGAAGTTAGATTTGAAGTCTGGTTACTATCAGTTGAGGATAAGGGAGAGCGACATTCCAAAGACAGCATTCAGTACGCGGTTTGGGCATTTTGAGTTCACAGTCATGCCGTTTGGGTTGACGAATGCTCCATCCGTGTTTATGGATCTGATGAATAGGACGTTCAGAGAATACTTGGATCAGTTTGTGATAGTATTCATTGATGATATCCTGGTGTATTTGCGGTGCGAGGAGGATCATTACAAACATTTACACATGGTGTTGGAGACATTGAGGAAAAGTCAGTTGTATGCAAAGTTCTCCAAGTGTGAGTTCTGGTTATCCTCGATAGCGTTCCTTGGTCACGTTGTCAGTGGAGAAGGAATAGCTGTGGATCCGGCGAAGATAGTGGCGATACGGGAGTGGCCTACTTTGACTACGGTGGCAGAGGTCCGGAGTTTTCTGGGACTTGCTGGCTACTACAGGAGCTTCGTCGAGAACTTCTCGCGGATAGCACTACCACTCACGACGTTGACAAGAAAGGATCAGAAGTTTGTGTGGTCTCCGGAGTGCGAACAGGCTTTTGAAGAATTGAAGAGGCGGTTGACCACGGCGCCTATTTTATGTTCGCCAAGTGGTACCGAAGGGTTCGAGATTGATAGTGATGCTTCAGGCAGTGGTTTGGGCTGTGTTCTGCTACAGCATGGGAGAGTGATAGCTTAAGGTTCACGAGAGGAATTATCCGGTCCACGACTTAGAGTTAGAGGCCGTGATTTTTGATCTAAAGCTTTGGAGGCACTATCTGTACGGTGTGAAGGTAGATATTTACACCGATCATAAGAGTTTGAAGTACCTATTGGATCAAAAGGATCTGAACATGAGGCAGAGGAGGTGGATGGAGTTCTTAGGGGACTACACCTTCAAGATACACTATGTGCCTGGGAAGGGAAATGTAGTGGCGGATGCGTTGAGTCGTAAGATTCCCGCACGAGCCAACTGGTTATCAGTGCATGATGAGAGATTGGTCCAAGAGTTGGAGGCATTGGAGATAACTTGTGTTGACAAGCAGTCTAGTGCCGAGGCGAAACTGTTTTGGACAGAGGTGCAGTGTGACCTAGCGGATAGAGTTCGGCGGACTTTGGTTCAGGATAGCAGCATGAAGCAAATCCTAGATGGATCTTCGAATGGGTCAAATTCCCAGTTTGTGGTTGAAGATGGGTTGCTAAGGAAGGACGGTCGTCTATGCGTTCCTAGTGCGGATAATAGTCGGGAGGAGTTGATGTATGAGGCTCATCATACCAAATACTCAATCCACCCGGAAAGCACGAAGATGTATAGAGACATGAAGAAATTATTCTGGTGGCCGGGTTTGAAGAAGGATGTGGCGCTTTATGTGGCCAAGTGTCGTACTTGTGCATTGGTGAAGGCGGAATGTCAGAAGCCCGGAGGTTTCTTGAAATCACTTCCTATCCCAGAATGGAAGTTTGACGATATATCTATGGATTTTGTGCACGGTTTGCCGAAGTCGCAGAAAGGAAATGATGCCATTTGGGTGGTCGTAGATAGATTGACAAAGGTGTCGCACTTTATCCCAATGAGAAAGGAAGATCCAGTAGAAAGGTTAGCCAAACTCTACGTGGATAATATTGTACGACTGCATGGTGTGCCTCGCAGTATTGTTAGTGATCGTGATGGACGCTTCACGTCAAATGACTGGAGGTTGGTGCATGGTCTGTTGGGTACTAAGCTAAAGTTCAGCACAGCCTTTCACCCACAGACAGGTGGCCAAACCGAGAGAGTCAACAGAACTATGGAGGACATGCTTCGCATGTGCGTCCTAGATTTCGGGAAGCATTGGGAGGATCACCTGTACATGGTGGAGTTTGCGTACAACAATAGCTTTCAGGCAAGCATTGGAATGGCGCCTTTCGAAGCTTTGTACGGGAGGAAGTGTCGTACGTCGTTGTCTTGGTTGGAGGCAGGCGAATCAAAGTTGTATAAACGTCAAGCGGTGGAAGATGCCACTTCAATGATACGGACAATCCAGGAAAGGCTGAAGATAGCTCAGGATAGACAGTCAAAGTACTACAATGCCAAACATAAAAATGTGGAGTTCAACGTTGGCGACATGGTATATTTAAAAATCAAGCCGTTCAAGGGTGTATCGCGGGTTCGACGCTTGAAGAAGCTGAGTCCGAGATACCTTGGACCATTTGAAATCCTGGAGCGTGTTGGCGAGGCGGCGTATAGGTTGAAGCTGTCGACGGAGTTGAGTGGGCTGCATGACGTAGTCCACGTATCGGTGTTGCGTAAGGCAGTGCAAGAGCCTTCACAGATCGTTGCAGATAATCAGGTACCGGTTGATTATGAGTTAACAACAAGGGTCAGACCAGTACGAATTGAAGACGTTGCGGTCAAACGACTCCGCAACAAGGAGGTCAGAATGGTTAAAGTCCGTTGCGATAATTGCGGACGTGAGGAGCTTTCTTGGGAGCGAGAGCAAGCTATGTTGGAGGAATACCCCGAGTTATTCCACTCAGGTATCATTTAGCTTTCGTGTACCTTTGCTTAATTTCGGGACGAAATTCCTTAAGTGGGGGAGATTTGTAACGCCCCGAATTTTGTGTGCGAGTCGGTCGCGGAAAAAGAGTTTTTGGTGCTTGTAGGGGTACACGGCCTAGGACACGGGCGTGTCCAAGGCCGTGTCTGGCTGGTGATTTTTGGCCGTTTCCAACCCGAGAAGGACACGGCCAGGAACACGGCCGGATGACACGGGCGTGTCATCCGACACGGGCGTGTGCCAACCCGTGTCCCTACCCGTGTCCTGATGGGTCGTGTCCGTTGCCGTGGCGGTTATGCGTGACACGCCCACGAACACGGGCGTGTCGAGGATCCCGACACGGGCGTGTCAGGTCAGACACGGGCGTGTCTTGGCCCGTGTGCATTTCTCAGTTCGACGATCGTGCCTGGATCGAGGCACACGGCCTTGGACACGGCCGTGTGCCAAGCCGTGTGCGGCCCAGGTCTGGGGAATTTTGTGCAGATCCGAGCCGTTCATTTTCTTTAATTAGGATCCAATGGCCCAGATTAAATCCTGCTCTGTTAAGGCCGGGAATAGGGAGTTATTCCCTCATTTTCTCTCCAAAGTTCTCCCCTTCCAAAGTGAGAGAGGAGAGGAAGAAGAAGGAGGTTTCCGGACGCCGGCGGAGCATTGGAGCACCGTTTCGAAATCGGAGAGCGGATCCGTGGAGGGAAGGTCATTGCGAAGAGTTCTAACCGCGTAGTTTTTCCATGGCGCCAAAACGGACTACAAGGGTAACGATTCTCAACTCGAGCGCTTGAATCTCTTTCTTTCTGCATAAGGAATCCCGCTCCCGCGAGTATGCGGTGAGTGCGTGGTGTCCCTTGGGGTTGACGGGAATAGTCCCCCTTGTGTTGCATGTAGAGCCCGGAATCGTAAGTACGGGCATAGGCATTGTGTGTGAAGCCTACCCGGACGTGTTTTGTCTGGATCGGTGATGTTGCATTTGATATGGTTTTGCCGGAGAAGACTCCGTGCTTTGGATTTTTCGGGTTTCTACGCGGTAGATTGCAGCAGGGATCCTTGAAGGTTAGCTTCAAGGCGCACCCGGAAAACTGAGCGGAAACGTGTTCTGCTAACTTGGCGGTCTGGGAACCGGCCTTGATCATAACTGGGTTATGAGATTGTTTTGGGAAATTTGGGATCCGAGAGAAGCTTGGCCCGCGCAAAGTTCCTTAAATTGGACATGCGGCGTGAGCAACGGGCAAGTGGAATTGGACCTAGGCTATGTGGTTCGGTGCGAGAGACCCGAAGACGGGGACTGGCCGTTGGCATAGTCGGAGCCTTAGACGGTGGTCAGAAAGGCTAAATGCTCACATGTTGTTGCCATCCTAGGGATGGTGGTGAATGCACTGATTTGTCAGGGTTCACCATGAATGTGCCCTGAGTGCACGGGGTGTTTGGCCGTGCGAGCCTACACCTGTGGCGAATTATAACTGCGATATATATATTGTTGGGCTAATGTTTTGCAGGGAAAGAGCACCGCCGTCCCGAGTAAGGGGCGGGGTCGTTATAATTTGGTCGGCTTTTAGCTGACCGTTGCTTTATTTGCCACCGTGCGGTGGTATGTGCTTGCAGGTGCTGCGGAGCCGAGCGCCAAATAGCGGGCTGGAGCCCATGTTGCTGTGCTGGCCCTAGAAGGCCGTAGAATAGTTGTTTTTACATTTCTCATGTGTGGCCGGCCTGCGAGCCGATGTATGTAAGACATGTTATATTTATGAACATTTGTAAGGCCATAAGGCCATGTACCTGTTTCAGTGTATTTGGGGTTCGTTCTTGTAGTTGTAAATGTGGACATTCATATTTGATGGATTTAAGTTTGGGTTCTTCAACTTTAAAATCTTCCGCTAGAATGCTCTGTGTTTAGGACGTGTAGTATTAATTGGTTGGTTTGATTTATTCATTTAGTAACCCTTCCGACTGTCTGTGGTATATGGCGTCGGGTTCCAGCTGGACCTTCTGTTATATGCCATGCGACGGATGGGGGTGTTACATGGCGGCATCCGTAACAAACCACTTGTCGGTGGCCTCGGTCATCCTGTCTCCTCGGATCATGCATCTGTAGAGGTGGGGGAGCCAATGCTGGAGGAGGCCCCTGCTCTTGCCTGAAGTTGGGACGACGACGTCCCCCACCCTTCCTGTATCTGATGGTCCTGCCTCTCTGAGAGCCCCTACTGCTCTCTCCTGATGTCGACCCATCAAATGGTCTCTTCCCTCCGGCTCGCACCATCAGCTGGTCAGCCTCCAGCTTCTTTGCCATCTCGATGATCTGCCTAGATGTGCCATGAGAAATGAATAGTAAGGCCTGCCTCAAATCGTCCCTGAGGCCCTGGTAGAACCTCTTGGCATACCTCCTATCATCGGTATCCTGAATCCCCGCGAACCTGGCCAAGTGGGAGAACTCTCTCTGATACTCTATCACCGATCTAGTCCCCTGCTTGAGGTTCAAAAACCTCTCCTCCAAGGCATCTCTGTCCGTAGCAGAGATGAAGTGCTCCAGAAACACATCGCCAAACTCCTCCCATGATATCTCTGACAGCTCAAAGTCTGCATAAGTAGACTCCCGGACTGATTTCCACCATCTCTTTGCATGAGCCTCTAGCACAGAGGTGGCTAGAGGGACTGCCTCGCCGACTGGGCAGCTGATTCCTGCTAAGATCTCGTGTATGGCCTCCAGCCATTCTTCCGTCTTCACCGCATCCTCTATCCTACGGTACGTCGGTGGGGACAGGCTCTTGAATGCACTCAGCCAGCTCGACCCCGGATTTGGCTGTGGAGCCGGGACTTGCTGGGCTCTGAAGGCATCCAGAATCGCCGTCAAGGTCTGCCCATCTCCGTATGTAGGAATGGAGTGGCAGCTGGAGGGGGAGGAGCCACATTTTGCGACGCGGCGACCTGTGGAGGTTACATAAAGGTAAGGTTAAAACAAAACTGGCCTAACTCATTGTACTTTGTGGACCATTTATGTGACTTTACACATGGGCACACCACTGCTTCCGCTGCATAGTTTGTCCGCAAACTAATGCTCGGGCGGGGGTGGTTCCATGTTGTGAACTTCTTTCTCATATGATCGTTGTTCAAGTGATACCAGTTTGTAAGACCCCCCTCCCCCTTACCAAGGAGGGCTACCGGGTCTTATGCCCAGAACCGCCGTCTTACGGTGGCACTAACTCACGGGTTAGTCAACACCGCAACACGCCGATTCTGCCGGCTAGTACGATCATTTAACCTGTAGGCCAATATGAGAAGAGAGAAGTAAAACTGTATATAAAACCATCAGTCCACAAGCCACATAGTACAATCATATGAATGAAATGAAAAGTACATCACTATAGTCCACAGAAGAGTACAAATGAAAGAGTAAAAAGGGCTTATGCCCAGTACATCAAAATCACTCTCTCACAAAACAATAAATGCGGAAGCTATACTAGAACATCAGATCTCGTCCCACCTGAGGACGCACAGTAGTGGTAGTAGCCTGCTGAAGCGGTATCTGCTCCTCATGTCCTGCCTCCTCGACGTGCTGGTGCTTCATCTCCCCGGGCTCCTAAAATAGTTGGTCACCGACCATTAGTCAAAAAGACTAAGTCGTTTCCTCCGCACCTCGCCCCGCAGCTCCTAGGCACCGAGCGGGAGGACGAAGCGGAGGACAACAAAAGGGGTAGCAAAGTGGAAGCAGGTGACAGTATCTAACTAGAGTTGTAATAAGTAAAGTAGTTCTACTCTAGCAGTTCTAAGTATGGTACAGGTAGTAAGTAAGAACAGTGCAGTAAAGGAAAGTAAAGCACAGTAGTATGAACAAGTAAATAAACTAAACTACCACTATACTATCATCACAAACGTACCCTAACTTATATAAATGCCCATACAAATATATAAGTTAGGATTTCCAGGAAATTTAACTTATCATATAAAAGAGCCCATACTAATTTATATGATAAGGATCTATGAAGCGTATGACCTAATATGAATGAATGATATGATGCAATTTTTATGCGCAGGCAAGTGCAACTCACACACAACGACTCTGTGATCACAGACCTTTAGTTCCCACTTTTTGAGAGCTAGCATCACTCTCGGGTACCACCGCTGTGGCTACGGCAGCAGCGGAGCAGGCGTCTCCGCTTCTAGACCGGTATGCACACTACCAAGCTTTAGACCACTCTCATACGCCTCTGTACACGTCCAAGGTGCACTCTAGAGTCTCGCGTACGTACTTTGCTGACAAACCCGTCAGTCTTGTTGGGTCGGATGTGTGTTATCGGGGATCGTCCTCCAGACCGCAGTGTAAAACAACCCACTGGCCCCTCTAACTCTCACAACCGCCTGGTGCACCATACTGCCATTGGTGTGACGAACGGCCAGTACCGCATGCACCGCCACGATATTTATGCACATGTAAGTAATTCATACCGAGCCTCCCGCTCGGAGGACCAAAACCCGTCCTGAATCCCTCAAACCCAAACCCGGGTGAGAACGCACATTAGTGCCTTTATGCCAACTCCCTCAAACCCCAAACGGGTGAGATCGCACATCAGTGCCTTTATACCAACTCCCTCCAACCCCAAACGGGTGAGATCGCACATCAGTGCCTTTATACCAACTCCCTCCAACCCTAAACGGGTGAGCATATATCATGAATCTCTCTAACCCCACACGGGCGAGAAGGTACAACAATGTCCTAACCTATTAAACTACTCTTGTCTACGGTTTATTATACTTAGAGATTTAAGGTTAATCCCAGGACTGCCCCCGGTATTCCCTGTGAAGGGCTCTCAAGGGGCACTAGGAACTGTGTTGGGATTACGCCCAGCGTTCCCTTTCGCAAGGATATTTATTTTAGTTGATGGCTACCCATGTATCTCCCCAGCTCTCCTTATTGCTCTAGTACAACCCTAGTGACTTAAGGTGTTACCGGGAAACCGACGGTCTTCCGCCGACCCCCATTCCAGTTGCTAACTAAGACTTGCACTTTTGATCCCTCACTAAGACAACTCTACCCACCAGGGTTACTCCTGTTGAACTCTCTCATTTCTGCCGATAATTAATCCCCTGGTAACCCCTAAGGCAATACCTATTTGTGTTATATGCAGGGCATGTCCTATGGTTACCCTAAAAATGTGATCTTCCAAACCTTAAGGCATCTTGCCTCTAAATATTTATCCTAGGGTGGTATGAACTAAGGAAACTACCCTATGAATTCTCATAATTTTTCTTGGCCAAATAGTCCTTTAATTAAATCTTTTAATTTAAACACTAGGTCATTTTACACATGAAGTAGTATGATTAAGTATCCACTGACCTAGGAAATTTTTCCTGAGATGTATACTGATAAAATATTGCTGCCTACAGAGTTTCATAATTTTCCTTTAATTATTTAATCCTATTTCCTATTTAATATCAAATTCACACCAATTCCATTTTCCAAATGAAGTATAGGCATTATCTAATCAAAAATTCCAAGAAAATTACAGAACTTTTAGAACACTAATTTATGACTATTGGCAGAGTATCATCAACATTTATTGTGTAATGGCCTATAAAATTCCATTATGACATATTTACCAAAAATGCCATTGTATTAATCTAACAACAAACAATGCATCCATTAATTCTGAAAAATTCATGAAAAACTAATAATACCATTTTATAGCAGTAGAATAAATTCCAAATTTTTCTGAGGTACATATCCATCATTTAAAGAATTAATAAGATAAGGGTAAAATGGGCAATTTAAGATATCTACTCCAAACATTCTTCAAAACAGAGGGATCATATTTTTCCTAAGTCAAATGTGACATTATCAATGCCATGGCAAAATTTTGGGATTTGTACTTGAGGAAAACTTATTTTCCAATTTTATTTCCAAAATAGCTATATTTGAAATAAATTCCAATAAATGGAATTTTGATTCCAAAAATTCCATGATAAATTTGAGGGATGAAATTTTCCCTAATGACCCATTGTAAATAATTCCAAGACCTTTACATGTCACCATTGGCTGAATACACTATATTTGCATTTTTGCTAATTGCACACCAAGGCATAACATGAGCTAACACATGCAAGTGGATTCTCCAACATGCAGTGAACCCATGGTGATGAAAATTTTATCATGCACCAAGGATGTCCCCATTGACCTATCACCAAGATTTGGGACCATGGGGAGGTGCAGAACTCCTTATATTTCATTTAGTTGTATTTTGATATTTTGGCAAAAACTATAGGCAAATGTTCTCTACAAATTCCTAAATTTTTGCAGGGGCTAAGTATGCCCTAATCATGCATGTGCCCAAAATTTGGGGCCATGGTGGCTAATGGTTTGACCTGGGCATCCAATTTAATTTCTGCCCTACCCTAGGACCAGTCCTAGGAGAAATGTCCTACAGGACTGTACACTACACCAAATCATATGTTTAAGGTTTCAAATTAAAGATAAGACCATCAGCTACAATTTTCATTAAGGGACTAAGTTCTGGAAATGCCTCTAAGAGGCCTAAACTTAACATGCAAAGTGGCTGTATTTGTGTGACAGGGATTTTACTATTCATCATATATTAATTAAATCATTTTAATCTATTGCACGAATCTTAAAGCTAAAACCGACGGAATCGGTTCATCGTCCCCGATGCATTGACGGCCACGATTGCATCTTCCTGGACGATGTTGGCTGGTGTTTTCCGGCCAGCTGAGCCACCACCACCGTCGGCGGATATCGCCACCACCTTCGTTAAGGTGGGGGCTAGCGTTTCCCGGCGGTGGGGCCGCCGGAGTTGGCTCCTCCGGCGAACCCGAGCAAGAAGAAAAAGGCTTGGTTTTCTCCATTTTCTCTCATGGCATCGGGCTCGATTGAGCCCGATATCTCCCTAGATTGATCTAGAAACCTAGTACGGGAAGAGGCGAGGCGAAACGCACCTAAATCGGGGCTTGGCTGCGGGTCAGGCGGCGGTTTGCCGTGGTGGTGGTGCGCCGGCGAGCTCCACCCCGAAAACTCGATTCTCCACCATTCTCCATGATCCAGCACTCGATTTCCACTCCCTTCTGTCTCCTGAAGCTGTTGGTGAGGTCTTTTTGGACTGAGGTGGAGTATATGGGGAGGTATTTCCTATGTGAGCTCGGTTTGAGCTTTGTTTGCTCCACCCAGCTGCCAAGTGGCACACAGCCCTGGTTTTCTGCTGGAAATGAAGAGGGGAGGTCGGCCACCTGGTTTTGGGCAGTTAAAACCATCTGATGGGGTGGCCATGTGGCCACCATTTCCTCTCTTTTCATTTTCTCTCTCCTCCTACCCTTAAAATCCCACTTTTACCCCCTTGCATGTATTCTCTCTCCTGATTTAGAGGGGTAGGACTGGTCTTGTTCACTTGGGCTGGCTATGGGCCAATTTTGGTGGGCTTGATCCAAGGGAAAATGGCTTGGTCTTCATTTCACTCCTTTAGGTCAATTTGTTGACTTGTTGACTTGGGGAGTTGACTTGGTCAACCATGGTGGGTGGGCTGACCCTACTTGGTGGAAATGGGTCTAGTGGCACCACCCAACTTGGGTTGGGTCAAGGGGGTGCCCTACTTAGGTTAATTGGGCTTATGAGTGTGGGTTTGACCAAATTAAGCCCAAGGTTGACTTGGTCAATTTAGGTCAAAGTGTTGACATAGTGATATGCCCTAGGGTCCACTTAGATTGTCTTTAGGGTTAGGGCAATGTGGTGGGGTCATGGTGTGGCTAGGGTCCCCACTTAGGCTAGTTTGACCTAGTTTGACTATGGTCTTATAGTGGTCCCCACATGGTTACCACCCACTACTTAGGGTCAAACATAGTTGGTCTTGCTTAAATCTCACCCATGCCTAACCCAATCTAAGTTGAGGGGGTCCAGAAGTAACATAAGATGTTACACATTGTGACCTATGTACCCAACAGAAAGCAATCTCCATGGTTGGGTTAGGAAAACGAGCGTTCAACTTGTTTCTCATAGATAGCCCAGGGCGGACGATGGGATGATGCCTCAGGATGTAAGCATCCTTGTAAGACCGAGCCCCTGCATTGACGGCCTAGATCAGCTCCCCCCTTGCATGTCGGCCTAGCTACCCCTGATTGTATCGCTCCTCTGACTAGAGGAACTATTAGGAACAGGTATGGACGCTAACCTCCCAAATCAATAAAGAAGATCGTCGTCTCTTTGGAATTTCTCTTCGTTCTCGTAGATATTGTTGCATTTGACTCCTTGTCAGTCTCTTAAGCAACAGGGCAAACTACCTCAGCATCGATTGAAGTCCTCGAGTCATCAAGATATCGTAAGTCTGAGTCCCTGCACAAGCTCCTCTCTTGCATACCGACCATCGACCCCCTCGGGTGAAGAAAGTTCCTCGTTGGAGTGATGTCGTAGTCCGTGATCTCTATACAAGCTTCTCCCTTAGAGACTGACTACTAGCCACCCGAGTCGACCGCTTTACCACCCCCAGTTGAGCTTGACTCCTGCAGGGTGTCGACCACTTTCCCACCCCCAGTTGAGTTTGGCTCCTGCTGGGTGTCGACCGATTGCTGCCCCTAGTTAAGCTTGGCTCCTGCTGGGTGTCGACTGATTTCTACCCCCAGTTGAGCTTGAATCCTGCTGGGTGTCGACCGCTTTTTCACCCCTAGTTGAGCTTGGCTCCTGCTGGGTGTCGACTGATTCCCACCCCCAGTTGAGCTTGGCTCCTGCTAGGTGTCGACCGCTTTCCCACCCTTAGTTGAGCTTGGATCCTGCTGGGTGTCGATTGATTCCCACCGCTAGTTGAGCTTGGCTCCTTCTGCGTGTCGACTGATTCCCACCCCTAGTTGAGCTTGGCTCCTACTGGGTGTCGACTGATTCCCACCCCCAGTTGAACTTGGCTCCTACTAGGTGTTGACAGATTCCCACCCCCAGTTGAGCTTGACTCCTGCTAGGTGTCGACTACTTTCCCACCCCCGGTTAAGCTTGTCTTCTGCTGGGTGTCGACTGATTCCCACCCCTAGTTGAGCTTGGCTCATGCTGGGTGTCGACTTCTTTCCCACCCCCAGTTGAGCTTGACTCTTGCTGGGTGTCTACTGATTCCCACCCCGAGTTGAGCTTTGCTCCTGCTGGGTGTCTTCTGATTCCCACCCCCAGTTGAGCTTGAATCCTGTTGGGTGTCGACTGATTCTCACCCCCATTTGAGCTTGACTCCTGCTTGGTATAGACTGATTCCCACCCCCAGTTGAGCTTGGCTCCTGATGGGTGTCGACTGATTCCCAACCCCAGTTGAGCTTGGCTCCTGCTGGGTGTTGACTGATTCCCACCCTCAGTTGAGCTTGACTCCTGCTGGGAGTTGACTGCTTCTCACCATCAATTGAGCTCAGCTCCTGCGGAGTGTCATCTACAATCTATGACTCAATTAAGCTAAGCTCTGTGAGATATGAGACTATGCAGGTGCGAGTATGCACGAGCAGTATGCGAGTAAGAGTAAACGCGGGCAACAATGAGGCGAGTATGAGCGACGTCCGCGTGTGAGTAAGAGCATGTTGAACACTCGACCTCTCCAAACCTATTAGCCTAGCGAGCGACATCAGCAAATGAGTATGCGAGCAAAATATGAAGAGAAAGGAAGTCATCAGAAAAAAATCTTTACTATATCTAAAATTTACAAGTTTCAAAAAATATTCTAAGTATCTATAATGTTGAGTATGCGAGTATGAAGAATATCAGCGAACAACTAGGACTCATCGTCGCCAGTATCAGGCTGATATTCCTCATCGCCACTGTCAGCGTCTTCTTCTTCCTCGCCCTCGCTGCTGTCTTCCTCCTCGCTTTCGCTGTTGCTGCTGCTGCTGCTACTACTGCTGCCGCTACCGCTAGAGCCCGACACCGAGGAAAGGACGAGGTCTGGCAAGTTATACTCCTCGGCGAGCAGCTCCGGAATCAGGTCCTTGACCGTCATCTTCTTGGCCACCTCGTCAAGATGGTCGCCGATCCTCAACCTGGCGAGGATGATATCCCCCGCCACACGCGCAATTCCCCGACGTATGGCCGACAGCTCGTCCCCATGAGGACAGACCTTCTTGACCATCCCATGGTCGATCACGTCCTGCGGCGACATCATTGGGTGAGGTCCGGAAGAGCTGGGGCGATCTCCAGGAGGCACCTGCCGAGTTTCAAGTTCTGCGACCCGAACTTGGGAAGCCTCTAACTCGGCTTTGGTGCCAGCGAGTTCCCGCTCAAGTATAGAAATTCTCTTCGCCGTCTCGACCTCGGAAGCCTGCGAGTACCAACGAACCATCGACAAAACAACCAAGTTAATATTAAACTATGTCTCGCCAAGGAGGCGAATTACCTCATACTCCTTCCAGCGAGCTGATTGCATTCCGAGGTCGATTGCCTTCTTGGAAACGAACTTTAGCTCCTCGTGTATTTCGAGCAGCTTCCTTGCTGAGAAATGGCCCAGCTGGCAGCGTGCAGAATAGAGCGCGAGGTCAGCTGGGCGAGCTTATTTGGGCAATTCTCCACCACGGACTCAGCATCAGCTCGCCCGTAGATGTCTTGGAGGACGTCGAAGGCCTCCCCCTTGTCATCTCAGTCCTCAGACCAAGAGGGGAGGTTGGTGCTCAGTGACACCCGATGCTCGCCAGCGGACTAGTATACCAGCGGGCAGCAAAAGACATCCTTACCTTATCGCCCAAGGTTGTAGTTTGGGTGAAGGTAAGGCGCCCCGACGTTGGCCGGAGATTCCCAGTCCTCGAACAGTTGGCGAGATACTCTGGCCGGCTTGCTCGCATGGTCCGGCGACTTGACCTTCTCCTTCCCCTTTGCGAGCTTCTTCTTCTCCCCAACTTCTGGCGGCTGGTTGGGGGGCTCTGGGTGTGATGAGGCGACTTCCTTGGCCGGAGGAAGCAGCTTCGATGGGAGCTCGGAGGGTACTGCGAACATCAAGAGCGAGTTAGCGCGACTTTCTTAATGTCGGGAGGGGAGAAATAGGCGAGTATGATCAAACTTCGAAGACTTACTTTGGCAGGGGTGGATCTCTAAAAGAACATTGACGTTGATTCGCCAATGTATGACGTCAAATCGTCACCCGCGGAAAGCCTCGACTAGCTTCTCGCAGACGGCCTCTAAGATCGGTAGCAAGAAGGCGACGTCGGCGGGTTGATGTGGCCTTTCCATCACACCATTGAAGTCGCCGGTGACGACGACTAGGTACTCGCTCCATCGGTGGACTTTGTTCGCCATCCCGACCAGCATGCAGACGTGGCTGCTGAAGAAGACGATCCCGTCTGACGTCGCCGCAAAGGTGAATATCTTCCTGAAGACGGAGAGGTCGAAGACGATCCTCTCTTCTCGCAAGAAGCACATGAACCCCATAATGATCGCCATGACGTTGGGGTTAATATGAGCGGGCATGATGGCGAAGTACTGAAGGATCTGGCGATATTTCGGCCACAATGGAAGTCACAAGCTGACTTTGAAGTGGTGGAGAGATAGTATCAGCCCTCCTTCGATATAGGAATTTAATCGCTCTGTCCGAGCTAGGAGTCTTGTCGAGTATCCCTCGACAATATGTCGCTGTCAAAACTCCTCCAAGTCTCGCTCAGAGGTGACAGATTTCTTGAAAGCGACATAGGTGAAATTCGCAGCATGAGCTTGTCGGCGAGCACTGACATCATACCCGACCATCTTGAGCGAATTGTTTTTGCAAGCAAGGAGTATGAGAAGGCAGGGGAGAGGCGAGCAAGGAAAGTTATTCGCGAGTATAAGTTTAAAAATCGCAGCAGCGAACTTATGGTTTACAAACCCCCTCTATTTATAGTCCTAGATGAGGGGGGGGGGGGTATCATCCTCGCGCAAGTATCTACCTAAGTCGTGTATCAACTGCGAACAACCATAACACCTAGTTCTATCTCGCATAAAGCTTTCCGGGACCTCGCCAGAATCTACACAAGACATATACGGAAAGTCGTAGAAAGAAAACAAACTTACAGAAAAAGAGCGACCATCAACAAAATAACGACGAGATTCAAACTCGCTTATGACAAATAAAGAATATTGTTCATTACATAAGTCGCCAGAGGCGAGTTCAACTCATAGAAAGAAGAAAAAACAAAACTAATTCCTAGGAGGCCGCTCTGGAGGGTGAGGATGTCGTCCGGCCCGGCCCATCTCGCGAGCCCGTCGTTAATGCTCCGTGGCCACGGATATTGCATCCTCGCCGAGCCGCAACTATTCTTCCATTCTCGCTAGTCGGCCTGCAGAGCCCATGCTTGCGTGCATACCAGCCAGCTCGTCAAGAGTAAGATGAAGACGATGGTCGTTCATCGCCATCCACCGATCTATCTTGCTGATCATATGGAAGCTTGCCTCGTAGTTCTCCAGGCTGGCTCGAAGCTCTTCCATCCTCGCCATCCTTACCTCCAACGACGAAATCTGGCGATGAGGCTCGCAAATGGCGAGTTGGTCGAACTTGGACTCCAAATCCAGGTAGGTGTGAGCGGCAGCATGACGATATGCGCTCCCAGACAGCCCGATGACGACGAGGAAAGCCGCTCCAGGAGTTGCAGGGTGATCTGTAAAAATAAAAGGAACGTCGCCAAGTCAGAAGTCGGCATCCACGATCAAGTCACCACAACAGCCATGTGAGTTACTTTGGCGAGGAGATCGTGATCGCCGGGGAGAGTGGCCGTGACCCGAAGCCTCTCGCTGACCCAAAGAATAGCCGCCCACATGTTCGGTGGGCCTCCCCTGCCCGCGACCTCCATGATAGCGATCCTCGTTCCTTGGCGGGAAGTAGCTAGGTTGCTGCCTATCTAGCCTCCGAGCCGAGCTGTCCAAAGGAGGAGGTGATGGCAGCACCCTACCCGGCGACTGTGCTTCCGAGCTTGTCAAGGGTGGCGACGGAGGTAGAGGTATACTCACGAGCTGTCGCGAGGTTGAAGGGGCAGCAGGAGGTGGCGGAGGCACATGGATACTCGCTTCCTGTTGCTGTTTGGAGACATCAGGAGGTGGCAGCGGCAAAGGGATGCTCGCCGCCGACAGTTGTTGAGCAGTTGCTGGGGGGGGCAGGAACTTTTTCCGTCCCAAGCTGAGGGGTCTTGGTCGTCGCGATTTCCTTTCTAGCAGGAACATCCGTGCTCGCAGAAGGAACCTCCCCCGCCGAGGAGGCCGATACTTCGGTCGCCTTCTTTTAGCCGATGTTGATCCGCACAGTGCGTGTGGTTTCGACTCGCTTCCTGGCTTTGAGAGCGATCAGCGGTGCCATTCGTAGAGGGGTTGCGTCAAGCACCACGATGGCATCATCTAGAGGGAGAACCACGTTAGCAAAAACTTCGGCAATCGACAAAAATCACAATACATTGGCGAGATAGCGACCTGGCGAGGCAGCGAGGTTAACCTGCCCCGGTGCCTGAGTATCGACGACTTCAGAGGCTGGAGGGATGATCGACGCCATGGACAGATATGTCGGGAATTTCGTCCAGCCCAAGCTCATCAAGGAGCCGCTGGGTATTCAGAGGGGATGCTGGATCCTTGGTCGTCGCGATGACATCCTTCAGCGATGACGACAGGTTGTCGATCTCGGGGGCGTGCGACTTCTTGGATTTCTTCGTCTTCTTCTTTTTTCTAGGTGGCAGGTCGGCAGCAACTTCGCTATCCCGCGGCCTCTTCGGCTTGGAGGGTCGGATGAAGCCGGACAACGCATTAAGGCTCTGTTTGAGAAGTTACTCGTCGGCTTTCGACATATTAGGCGAGCTCTAATAGCCATATCTCGAAAAACACCCCCCCTATTTATAGAGATCAATGGGCATCAACGAGGTGCGAGTAGCTCAAAAGCTCGGTATAGCAGCTCGCCGAATAAATGTTGCATGATTCTTTCCAAGTTCCTACGTCACTCGAAAAGAGTGGGGATTGTGTACAACCCATATTCGTTGAGGACGGGTTCCACCAAAGCCAGGTTAGCACCAGTCAAAGTCAACAAGTCAAGATGGAGGTCAGGGTCGACGCGCCAGCCTATAGAAGGCCTGGGCGAGTATGACGAGCTCCCCTCGCATACTCGCCAGGTAGGCGAGTTACTCGCCCAGCCGTGCGACCTCCTCCAAGAAGTCTCCTACTCGCCAAAAGAGGTTGGGTATAAATACCCCCCCCCCCCCCCCCCATACCCCCTGCCCCTCTCAGGATTTCCCTATAAATAGGACCACAGGGGTACGAGGTGAGATACTGAAAATCCCGGCAATAATCTCGCGAGCTCTACTTTTTGGATATCAGCTGAGCCTTTGGATTCCACTTCCTTAGAGACCTGGTTGCAACTTCGCGATATTGTTACCAGCTAGTCTCCCTCATACTCAGCTCGACCAATTTTGGTTGTGGAGGGGTTGCTTCTTTCAAGCATCCAGGTACGTGGTGGAACCTTCCTGTCGCAGCATCTGGGGTCCTGTTTATTGCCTTCATTTTTCATTCTAGTCACTTTCCCCACCTTGCCTTATTACGGAGCCAGTAACTTTAGGCTGCCTTGATCCGATTTCTGAGGTTGGGAATTTTCCTGGCTTCAACAGGTGACATACCACTGTTCTTAGTGCTAACAATTTCTTTGTGTACTGTGGGGAGCTATACACTCGTTATATTCTGGAGTCCTCTGATAGTTCTTGGAGGTGAGAGCAGCTTATTGCACTTTTTTTAATGTTTGGGGCTTCGAAGTTCGTGTGAAGCGTTGGGCGCATCCTATCCTATGTGGATGGTATCATGTTGTACTTAGAGGAGACGAGAATTGTTGACTTGCTGATGCTTGGTGGGCTTGTTACTGAGCTGAAGGTGTTGAATACTTGTAACAGTTTTGAGCAGGGGTGAGCATGAAAAACCACAAACTGCAAAAACCGCCCACACTGCAAAAACCGCACCGATTTTTAAACTGCACCGCGTAGTTTAGGTGCGGTGCGGTTTTAAACTTTTACAAACCAAGCGCGGTTCAGTGCGGTGCGGTTTTTGGATTTTGAAAACCGCACCGCACCAAATATTTTGTGTATTTAATTTTTTATAATTATGTGACGTCACATTTAAGTATATATTAAGTAAGAGTTGATATATTTATACAATATATTACCGTCAGAGTTATTATAATTAGGTGAGATATTTTGCTGAATCATCTCTTCCACACACACTATAGTGGAATAAAGACTTAAAACTATAAGGAAAAATGATGTACGCATTAGTGGAATATGTCAAGATATGACACAATGATGACAAATGATCCATATAGCGGACCACACTATAATGGGATAAAGGTTTGAGTGTTGTTGTATCTCTTTCACACACAGACAACTTGGATATCAATTAGAACAATCTCTTTAATAATCCAAATTAAAACAAAATATTGCATAAGAAGTGTTGATATATAAGAATGAATGAATCTCTTGAAACAAAGTTTAGTGTGAAAATATTTGTCTATAAAATATGATATTCACAAAATATTATATAGTTCATAAGTTGGTATGACATCTCCAAAAAGAAAGACAAATAACCGCATAAAAATTTATGAAAATGAAATCACCTGTTGTAAGAAAATGATGTAATTTAATACAATAAAGAGAGAAAAACAGCAAAACATAAAAGAACTCATAAATTATTAAGCAACATTCATAGTTCTGATGCTTACCTGTAGTCTATGTAAAATACATGTTAAAAACCGCACCAAAACCGCAACTGCACCGCAAAAAACCGCACTGAACCGAAACCACACCGCATAATTTCGGTGTGGTGTGGTTTTGCTCGGGCAAAAACCGAGCCCTTACGGTGCGGTTGCTGTTTGGGCCAAAACCGCACCAAACCGCACCGTGCACACCCGTAGTTTTGAGAGCGGAACACACGGAGGTGCACTTAGAGCGGACTTGATGATAGAGCACGCTGAGAGTTGGTTGATGAAGAGCATGTGGGGCGCTTGCTAGAGGAGAGCGCGCGGGATGCTCGTTGGAGGAGAGCGGGCGGGGCCCTTGCTGGGGGAGAGCGCGCAGAGCGCTTGTTGGTAGAGAGCGCGGGGGGTGCTTGTTGGCGGAGAGCGCGTGGAGCGCGTGTTGTTAGAGAACACACTGGGTGCTTTTTGGAGGAGAGCGCTTGTAGTGCTTGTAGGAGGTGAGTGCAAGGGGCGCTTGTCGGCAGAAAGCGTGCGGTGCGCTTATTGCAGGAGAGTGTGCGGAGTGCTTACAGGAGGTGAGTGTGCGGGGCACTTGTCGGCAGAGAACGTGTGGGGCACTTATTGGAGGAGAGTGAGCGGTGCGCTTGCAGGAGGTGAGCGTGCAGGGTGCTTGTTGGCGGAGAGCGCGTGGAGCGCTTGGTGGTAGAGAGCGCGCATAGCACTTGTCAAAGGAGAGTGCGTGGAGCGCTTACAGGAGGTGAGCACGTGGGGCACTTGTCTGGAGAGCTCACAAAAGGGGAGTACGCAGAGTGCGGAGGGAAGAGACTCACTCAAGGAAGCGACGTGCACAAGAGCGCACGAGAAGGCGGAGCGTACGACAGCGTGCAAGAAAGAGACGCGTGCACGTGCGCACAAGAAAAAGGTGCGTGTTGGAGCGTGCAAGGAAATGACGAGCGTGAGAGCATGCAAGGAGGCGGAGCACGCGAGTGCGCGCCAGTAGGAGGAGCATGCTGGGGCATGCAAAAAAGAGATGCGCCCGAGGGCACGCAAGGAAGAGATGCGTGCAAGAGTGCGCAAGGAGGCACGCAAGGAAGAGATGCATGCAAGAGCGCGCATGGAGGCGATGCGCGCGAAGGCGCGCAGGGAAGAGATGCACACAAGGAGGTGGCGCGCGCTAAGGCACGAAGGGAAGAGATGTGCTCGAGAGTGCGCACGGAGGTGGCGCGCGCGGTAGCGCACAAGGAAGAGAAGTGGAGGAGAGAGAAATTCTCGGCGGAGAATAGAGATGAAGATATTCGAAGGGAGCTTCGAAGATGAAGGAGATCTTCAAGAAGTGCTTGAAGATCTTCAAGAAGTGCTTGAAGATCTTCAAAGGGGGAGAAGAGAATGAAGTAGATGGAGGAAGGATTTATAGGCCGGTTTCATGACACATTATGCATATATCATTTAATAATTTTATAAATTACAGACCGGTCCTATTTTTGCAACGCATTTTACCCACTACTGGAGGTCATGTTGGCGGTTACGGGGTGCTTACCCACGTAACTTACGGTGGTGACTGCGGGAGTGCAATCGGACGGTGGAGGATTAGCGGCGGCCAAGAATTTGGCTGGCGGGGGCCGTGAAGTTGGGAAACGATGGAGGCGGGGGCGGCTGTGGTGTTGGGAAACGATGGCGGCGGCGACCGTGGAGTTGGGTAACAACGGCGGCGACGACCGTGGCGTTGGGAGACGACGGCGACGGCCTCCGCGGAAGGGAGGGGACACGCGATCGTCGCAGGGCCGGCATCCCCCCGGCGACAGCCCCACCACCCCATAGGGGGAGGGGCGGCAGTTAACCCTCACGTTTCCCTGATAGGGAGTGCACAACACTCCCCAAAAGGGAGACTGCGCAGGGTGTTGACTTGGTCAGCGTCCCTACCAGTCAATGGGGAAATCCCCATCTTTCCCATTGGCTGGTTTGGAAATTCCGCGCGCGCAGCACGGGACGATTTTCGAGCGCGCAGCGCGGGACGATTCCCCGTTGTGGGCGTCGGGCTTGTCGACGGCGGCTCCGCCGCCGGTTGCGGGGTGAACCCGTGAAGGCACGGGAGGCGGAAGTGGGGGTATCGGGGAAATCAGGAGTTGCATGAAATTGTTTTTTCGAGGAACGACTAATAACAGTTTGCATGAGATAGATCCAGAAACGGGTGCAAGTCGAGTTGAGCCGGCTCGAAAGCTCGATGAGCCGGCTCGAAAAAAAGCTCGACTCGTGCTCAAGCCTGTGGAGCTCGAGCTCGAGCTCGATTACGAGTCGAGCTCGAGCTCATCTAGTGTTGTTCATGAGCTCGCGAGACGGCTCGCGAGCTTTTTATTTATTCATTTTTAGAAAAATAATAACAATAAAAAAAGAAAATAAAGCTCATGAGCTAAAAAGCTCGCGAGCAGCTCGAGCTCGAAACTCGAGCTCGAGCTTGATAACTTGGCATTGAGCTCGAGCTCAAGTTGGGTTAAATGAGCTCGTCGAGCTCGAGCTCGAATTGAAAAGCTCGAGTTCGAGCTTGGAAATTTTGTCAAGCTCGTCTCAAGCTCGACTCGTTTGCACCCTTACATCCAAAGGTCATTCCTTGAAGCATCTTCATCCAACCGTCCACATTTTTTACTTAATGTGCCGCTAAATACTTTTATCGTTCTAAATGATAAAGATATAATTATATACTATATATTTAGTGTGATTGTTAACCGCAATCTGTTATTGGTTAATCACACCTCAAAATCTTCTATCTTTTTGCGCCTTTTAGAAATACGCATTATATATGTAATTTCAGGAAAAGTGTTCAACACGAAAGTTGTAGATCTCAACGAGATCTACAACTTTCGTGTTGAACACTTTTCCTAAGATTGCATGGAAAAGGTGTATTACTGAAAGACGTAAACCTGAACATATTATTGGCTAATGGTCTATATTTAGGCTTTTTTGAGGGGACTTAAATTTCACCGGTCAAGCGGTTACGAACGCATGAACCAAACCTTAATTAAAGCCCAGTTCATGTGGTCGTAACCGCTTGACCGGTGAAAATAAGTCCCCCCAAAAGTAGCCTAAGCCTTCGTTTGGGGGGCTTATTTTCACCAGTCAAGCGGTTACGATCGCACGAACCGAACCTTAATTAAGATTCAGTTTATGCGGTCGTAACAGTTTGACCGGTGAAAATAAATCCCCCCAAACCAAGTCTAAGTCTTCTCAAACGGAGCCTTAATCTCCTCCTAATATTCGAATGTATAGTATTGCTTGGTCTGCTGAAATTGTGTGAAATCTATTTCTCCGCGTGGTTGGCCGTCCTGGCTTTCGCCTGTATATCTTTCCTTGTTTCATTGGATGTATTTTTTATTTTCTGTGGATTGGCCACCAAATACCACGTAGAGAAGTTAATAGGTTAGCAGACTATTGTAGGATATGTAACAAATTGTAATTTTATCTGATCTTCTCTTTAACTTGCTACTCCCGAGTTTTAGAAATCTAGCATGATTTTTCTGTTCGGTTGTTGCTGTCTTTTCTTTTTGCCTTCTATAAGAAATACATATGCACTTTCTGGGGCTTGGCAGGCTGGCAGCTACACAAGTCTCGCAGATGATATGATGTTGATAATAATAATGATAATAATAATAATAATAGACCTTTATAAATATAAAAA
Source organism: Platanthera guangdongensis (assembly GCA_039583875.1). NCBI lineage: Eukaryota > Viridiplantae > Streptophyta > Magnoliopsida > Asparagales > Orchidaceae > Platanthera > Platanthera guangdongensis. Next base: position 151,876,380 of record CM077165.1, read on the forward strand.
TTTACAAATGTATATAAAAGAGGGAGGTTGCTTTGGAATTATCGAATTCCTATTTGGAAGTTACCCATCGCGTAGGATATTGCAACTTTTCCTTTTTATCCTCCTGCTTCTTTTGCAGTTGCAGTTTATGTTTCCTTTCATCCTTATGTTGTAAGAGATCCGGATCCTCTGCAGTTCGTGCAGGAACTCCAGGGTGAAGTTCAATCCAACGGCGCGAACCCCCCCCCCCCCCCCCCCCCCCCCCCCCGCCACTCATTCAATCCAACGGCTAGACTTCTCGCGCGCTAAAAGACAAAAAAAAGTTAAAATATTAAAAAATGTAAAATACTCGCCCGTTTGATTTCAATCGGACGAGCGAGATCGTGCGAAATCCACTCTGGAGTTCCCGCACGAACTCCAGAGGATCCGGATTCAGGTCTCCTGGCGATTGGTTTAGTTTGCATCATCTTACTTCGGAGCGGTCAAGCGTGCAAACCGTCCATGAGATAAGGACTATGGGCCGGGTCTCGCTGCCGGTTGGCCCCCCTCGTCGGCCAATCCTCCGCTGTCCGAGCATCACCGCGCAATCTTCACCATTCGATCACCATTTAACCACCTTTTTAACTATCCGCCATGGGGTGCACATAGTCAAAATTAATATTCGGTGCTCGCGTAATAAATCCTTAAAAATACACGGTATGAACTATAAGAAATTGGCAATCAAATAGATGTTTAAATATACTAAACTGAGCCGTCTTAGCCCGTGAAGTGGTCAAGCGCGCACACAGTCACATAATAAGTAGAGTAGAACACAAAACGATTTTAACTTGGAAAAATCTCTCAACTGGGTAATAATCACGTGACTAGTACAGTGTCAGTCATAATTCATTATTAACGACAGTTTACATATTGTCAATGGAGTCGAGGGCGTTAGGCTGCTCCTCGTTACAACTTGGAGGTCAAAGAGATTGCAAGTTTGCTCAAGGAGAGACAGCCCGCCTCACACGAAGCTCGTTTTTTATCACTTTCTGGCGGTGACAGAGTCTTACGAAATACTGCGCGCGTAGGAGATTTCTTGGAGTGGTTGGCTAGCGATCGCCTTCTGCCTCGGAGTGCTGGGGACTTGCACAAATTCTTGGGTTGTGAAAGAAGATAGATCTTAACAAAAGACTAATTAGAGTTATAACTATCACAACACAAAAATAAGAAATGCAGAAAGAAATCAAGCAACACAGAAGACACAAGGAAATTTATAGTGGTTCCCCAAATCTGGGTAGTCCACTCTTCTACCACCCTGGTAGGAATCCATTCAGGTTTTTGATCAGGTGCCTGACACCAATGAGTTTTGATCAGGTCCCCAAAAACCAAAACCTCAAGTCTTTTGGAAGAAGACTTGCAACCAGGAATCACTTTTGAAGGGAGATGACAACCCTTTATACAGGAGGGGGAAAAGAGTGATGGTGTCTTCTCTGTCAACAATCAGAGAGAAGACTTGTGGATATATGATGTTAGCAGATTTGCTCCCCCTGAGATGTCGAATGGTTTAGGGAAAACTGGAGCTCTGCTTCAGGGTGATAGGCCTTCAATCTTCAGGCCTGGACCAGAGAAATCTTCAGGAACTTCTGACTGATAAGAGGTTTGTTGTCCTTGAAGTTGTCTTGTAGAGATGAAGGAAGAAGAAGACTCTTGATATGAATGGATGTTCTTCTTCTTCTTATGATTGCTGTCTCCTCTGGTCTAGGGCTGCTAGTTGCTTCAGTGATGTTGCCCTTTCTGTGTGTTCTTCACTTTCTGTATCTCTTGCTATTTTTTTGTTTGATTCTTCATTGTCTGTCAGTGTCATGTTCTCTATCTTCTTCCCTGTATTTGAATTCCGTAGACTTGATGACGGAAGAAACATTCCCGAGAGGAGAAGATGCTTTGGAAATTGATCATCATTTAATTCCTCGGTAACTGTCCGTTAGAACGACTATTTTCACTGAGAATGTTGACTGCAATTAATCATCAATAAATTATGTCAACTGTTACTGATTCCACAGAAATCGTCGACCTGAGTATTCGTCGAGTTCATCAATCGTCGACCTGAGTTCGACATTCGTCGAACTCAGCTAGATTCGTCGAGCTGAATATCTTGCCTGCGTTCGTCGATCGGAGCTTGCAATTCGTCGAGCTCAGTTTCTATGTTCGTCGAGCTGAGAGAACTGTTGAGTGTCGACACAGTTGCTGTGATGGTGTCGACACAGCCTTGCTTGAGTCTTGAGATCGTCGACCTGAGTTCAGAGAAGCAACTCAGAATTCGTCGACCGGAGATCGCCGTTCGTCGAACTGATTTTCTGCCTTTGTCTTAACTGCATTTCTTGGACTTCTTTTAACAATTCTGGAGAAACCTTCTGAATGACCAAGCCTAGAAATAATCCTATAACCCATGACTATACATGGTGGGCCAATCTAAAATTACTAATAGTGTTCCTTACTCAAATCCTAACTGGGGTTCCAACAATCTCCCCCTATTTGGGTAAGGATACTATTTACATAAATATAAGTAAAATACAATACAATTAAATACAATCTCCCCCTAAATCTGGATCAAGGACTACTACTGTTGTTGTTGCTGCTGATACAACTGCTGTTGATCCTTGCCCAAATCTATAACATTATAATCTGTTGTTGTTGCTGCTGCTACAATTCCCACAAACTGCTACTACTGCTGGTATTTCTGCAGCTTCATTTACAGGCATCTCCCCCTATATGCATAGCCGCTATTCCTCTGTGGTAAAACAAACAATCTCCCCCCTATATTGCATAGCCTTGCACAAACTATTCAACCATTGATATCATGTATATTTGCTGGACTGAATTCTTTTCCTGCAAGGAGATGTTAGGAGTTCTGGACCTAGATCAACTTTGGTCCAGGTTCTTTTTTTTTATAATAATCAGAAATAAAATAATAAACAAACTCTCTGTTTTGAAATTCTGAGTTCGAAGAAAAATATTTTCGTCGATCTGAGTTCGACGAATGATATTGAGATCGTTGATCTCTGTTCACAGAATGATAATAACTGTTTTCTGTGATCCATTTTGTCGATCTCTGTTCGACGAATTAAGTTTGTTTCGTCGAGCACAAAGTCCTGAATAGTTCAAAACAAAATCTTTGTTCATAGTTCGTCGATCTGAGTTCGACGAATAGTATTGATGTCGTCGATCTCCATTCTACGAAATATTTTGAACTAAGATTTTCTGAAGATTTTCATGTGATATTGGGACATCAGTGTTAAGTGCAGCTGAAGAAGAGTCAAGGAAAGAAATAGTCTGATCCTCTTCATTTAATTCACACTCTGATTCTTTAGATTCTGCAACATAGCTGCTGCGAGAAGCATCTATTGCCATTAGGCAAAATTCTTTTGCTCTTGCTTCTTCTTCATCACTCCAGGATTCAGCTTCAATTATTCTTTCTGATCTCACAGCCATTGCTGTGATGGAGTCCCACATCTCTTTTGCAGATGAACATTCAGCAAGTTCTTCAAAAATGTCATCAGACATTGATTGTGCCAGAATGTTCATTGCTTGTGCATCAGCAATCTTCATCCTTTTCTGGGCCTGTCCATTGAGATGATGGAACAGCATCTGGACTTGTTTTTTGCTGAGGTGGAGCTGGACCTGACAAAATAGATTTAAAGATGTTTTCATCAATGAAGTTCATAAAAAATCTAATCCTTGTCTTCCATAGTGCAAACTTATCTAGATTGCACATGGGCAGTCTGGTGCTTGAAAAATCTGCAATTTGTGTCATGATAACTCTAAAGATATTTAAGATCTATCACAGGATCTTTGTGGTTCAGGTGTTAGCCTGTACAACCACTAAGGTGTGGTGTTTTAACCAACCTGGCTTTGATACCAATTGAAAGAAGATAGATCTTAACAAAAGACTAATTAGAGTTATAACTATCACAACACAAAAATAAGAAATGCAGATAGAAATCAAGCAACACAGAAGACATAAGGAAATTTATAGTTGTTCCCCAAATCTGGGTAGTCCACTCTTCTACCACCCTGGTAAGAATCCACTCAGGTTTTTGATCAGGTGCCTGACACCAATGGGTTTTGATCAGGTCCCCAAAAATCAAAACCTCAAGTCTTTTGGAAGGAGACTTGCAACCAGGAATCACTTTTGAAGAGAGATGACAACCCTTTATACATGAGGGGGAAAAGAGTGATGGTGTCTTCTCTGTCAACAATCAGAGAGAAGACTTGTGGATATATGATGTTAGCAGATTTACTCCCCCTGAGATGTAGAATGGTTCAGGGAAAACTGGAGCTCTGCTTCAGGGTGATAGGCCTTCAATATTCAGGCCTGGACCATAGAAATCTTCAGGAACTTCTGACTGATAAGAGGTTTGTTGTCCTTGAAGTTGTCCTGTAGAGATGAAGGAAGAAGAAGACTCTTGATATGAATGGATGTTCTTCTTCTTCTTATGATTGCTGTCTCCTCTGGTCTAGGGCTGCTAGTTGCTTCAGTGATGTTGCCCTTTCTGTGTGTTCTTCACTTTCTGTATCTCTTGCTATTTTTTTGTTTGATTCTTCCTTGTCTGTCAGTGTCATGTTCTCTATCTTCTTCCCTGTATTTGAATTCTGTAGACTTGATGGCGGAAGAAACATTCTCGAGAGGAGAAGATGCTTTGGAAATTGATCCTCACTTAATTCCTATGTAACTGTCCGTTAGAACGGCTATTTTCACTGGAAATGTTGACTGCAATTAATCCTCAATAAATTCTGCCAACTGTTACTGATTCCACAAAAATCGTCGACCTGAGCATTCATCGAGTTCATCAATCGTCGACCTGAGTTCGACATTCGTCGAACTCAGCTAGATTCGTCGAGCTGAATATCTTGCATGCGTTCGTCGACTGGAGCTTGCAATTCGTCGAGCTCAGTTTCTGTGTTCGTCGAGCTGAGAGAACTGTTGAGTGTCGACACAGTTACTGTGATGGTGTCGACACAGCCTTGCTTGAGTCTTGAGATCGTCGACCTGAGTTCAGAGAAGCAACTCAGAATTCGTCGACCGGAGATCGCCGTTCATTGAACTGCGTTCGACGATCGTCGATCTGATTTTCTGCCTTTGTCTTAACTGCATTTCTTGGACTTCTTTTAGCAATTCTGGAGAAACCTTCTGAATGACCAAGCCTAGAAATAATCCTATGACCCATGACTATACATGGTGGGTCAATCTAAAATTTCTAATAGTGTTCCTTACTCAAATCCTAACTGGGGTTCCAACAGGTTGTTCAATGGGAGGTGGCGGCTCATAGGAGGATTTCGGCAAGCTTCGATCTGAGGAAGAAAAAAGCTGGAAGTTGAGAAAGTTAGAACTAAGAGGAGGTCTGTGGTATTATTTATAGACCCAAAAGGATATTATGGTGGTTACACAACAATCCGAACACCGTAATCACTCAAATTATTGGATGCAGGACACATACCGTATAGTTTTAAATATACGTTATTTATATAATATTTACTGCATGCAAACCATAATCAAATGAATAATCCTTCCACTAGCTATGATGGTCATGTGGGTGGGTACGCGGGCAGTTAACCGCGTAATGGATGACGACGATCGTGATGGGACAATCAGATAATGGAAGGGGGCCACCATCAATAGCTCACAGGTGACCGGGCGATCGTTCCTAGCATGGGCAGCGGCGGTTGTCTCTGGCGGCGGCCACCCCTTGCGTGGGAGATATCAGTCGCCCCAAGCGGGGCGGGGGTGGTAGCGATCGCTCCTAACGAGAGTGTCATTGACTGTAACACCCCCTATTTGTCGCATAGCATATAACAGTAGGTCCGGCCGGGGCCCGACGCCATATACCACAAACAGAACGAAGGTTTACGCAATGGAAACCATCATGCCAATAACCAACGTCCTACACAGAGTATATTCTAGCGGAAGCATTTTAAAAGTTGCAAAATAAAGAACCCAGCCATAAGCATGAATGTTCACTAAACAAACTCAGGAGGAATGAACGTACAATACACCAGTACTTGGCCTTATGGCCTTATAATAGTTTACTCAAATTAAAGTGTCTTCCAAACCTCGGCACGCAGGCCGGTCGTACATGAGAATAAAAGAAAATACTCAAAATTAGGCCTTCGAGGGCCGGCTCAGCAATAAGGACTTTTGCCCGCTTTTTACCACTCGGCTCCGCATCACTTGCAAACAACAATCCACCGAGCGGTGGTAAACAAAAGCAACGATCAGCTATGCTGACCAAATTATAACGATCCCGCCCCTAAACTCGGGGCGGCGATGCTCCTTCCCTGCACTTTATTAGCATTGCCATATAATAGAGAATTAACACATCATCACAGGCGTAGGCTCGCACAGCCACACACCCCGTGCTCCCAGGGCACATTCTCGGTGAACCCGGTCAAAGTCCGCGATCTCACCACCGCTCCCTGGATGGAAAATCACGTGAGCATTACTGTCTTTCTGGCCACTACCTAAGACCCTCCATCTATGCCAACGGTGAGTACCACGTACCTTAGGTCTCTCTAACCGAACCACATATAGCGGGTACGGTTCCGCCTAACCCGTTGCTCACACCGCAATGTCAACTTAAGCCGTCTGCGCGGGTCAAGCTTCCCCGAGTCCCAATTCGATCACACACTTTACATAACCCAGTTATGTACAAGTTGGCTCCCAGTCCACCAAGTTGGCAGAATCACGCCTCTGCCCAGTTTTCCGGGTGCACTTTGGAGTTAGTCCCCAAGGCTCCCTGTTGCAATCTACCACGTAGAGAACCCGAAAAAAACTCAATTGTGCGGAGTCTTCTCCGGCCATACATGCAATGCAATATCACCGATCCAGACCAACTTGTCCGGGTAGGCTTCACACATCATGTCTATGTACGTTTCTCGATTACGGACTCTACATGCTAAACAATGGGGAGTATTCATGTCTACCCGAAGGAGCACCTCACACTCACCGCAAACTCGCGAGAGCGGGATTCCTATGCAAAGAAAAGAGGACTTCACATGTCCTAGGATGAGAATCGTTACCCCAGCATTCCTCTTCGGCGCCATGGAAATCTATGCAGATGAAAAGCACCGTAATGTCCTCGCCTCCGTAGATCCAAAGTCGGCTTGCGATTTGGGGCTCCGAAGCTCCGTCGGCGGCCGGATCTATCTTCCTTCTTCCTCCTTGCTCTCCCTCTGTCTAGAACTTTAGAAGGAGAATAACCCAAAGAGAATGAGGGTTTCCAACCCTATTCCCGGGTATAACACAGTAGGAACAGCCTTGAACCGTTGGATCCTGAAATAAGAAAAAGGACGGCCACGATTCGGGCTTGAAATCCAAAACCTGGGCCGAACACGGCTTGTGACACGCCCGTGTCCAAGGCCATGTGCCGCAATCGACGCCGAAACCGTCCCACCCAGAATAGGACACGGGCATCCGACACACCCATGTCACAACTGACACGCCCGTATCATCCAGTACACGCCCGTGTTGTCGGGCGTGTTCCTCCATCGACACAGGACCAAAAATGTCTCGCAAGGGACACGGGTACTCGACACGCCCATGTTGAACCTGACACGCCCGTGTCTACCTGAACACGCCCGTGCGCTAACACTGTGTGTCTCCCATAACACGGCCCGACCTTCACCCCGAGAAGGACACGGCCTCGGACACGCCCGTGTCTCAGGCCGTGTTCGCTGCTCAACGATCGTCGACTCCAAATTCGTCGACCACTTGGCCAGATCGTCGACCCGAGCACGACCCGCCCCTGGGACATGCCCGTGTCCCAGGCCGTGTAACCCCTACCAAGTTCCAAACTCGGTTCAAAATGCTACTCGTCCCTCTTTTGAGTTTCGGGGGGTTACAGCTCTCTCCCTCTTAAAATAATTTCGTCCTGAAATTACAGAAAGAGAAATAAACACAAAACTAAAATGGTACCTGAGTGGAATAACTCTGGGTACTCCTCAAGCATGGCCTGCTCTCGCTCCCACGAGAGCTCCTCCCGACCGTAATTGTCCCAACGGACCTTGACCATCCTGATCTCTTTGTTACGCAATCGCTTGACCTCCGAGTCCTCAATGCGAACGAGCTTGACCTTCATTGTCAACCCATTATCAACCGATACTTGATCGACCGCAATCACTTGTGATGGCTCTTGCACTGCCTTCTGTAGCACAGATATGTGGAATATGTCGTGTAGACCACTTAGCTCCACTGATAGCCTCAATCGATAAGCTGCTTCGCCAATCCGCTCCAGAACCTCAAATGGTCCAAGGTACCTCAGGCTTAGCTTCTTCAAGCGCCGTACCCGCGAGACACCCTTGAACGGATTAATCTTCAAGTACACCCAATCGCCGATAGCGAACTCCACGTTCCTATGCTTGGCGTTATAGTACTTAGCTTGACGATCCTGAGCGATTAGCAATCTTTCTCGAATCGTTCGGACCAACGATGTTGCATCTTCCACCTCTTGTCGCTTGTACAACTTTGACTCACCCGTTTCCAACCAAGACAATGACGTGCGACATCTTCTACCATAAAGGGCCTCGAAGTGTGCCATTTGAATGCTCGCCTGGTAGATATTGTTGTAAGCGAATTCCACCAAGTATAGATGATCTTCCCACTGTTTCCCGAAATCCAGAACGCACATATGAAGCATGTCTTTCATCGTCATATTGACCCTCTCGGTCTGACCATCCGTCTGCGGATGAAAGACTGTGCTGAAACTCATCTTTGTTCCCAACATCTGCTGCACCAACCTCCAATCATTGGGCGTGAACCGGCCATCTCAGTCACTCACGATGCTGCGGGGCACACCGTGAAGCCGTACAATATTATCCACAAATAACTTTGTCAATTTCTCCACAGAATCATCCTTCCTATGCGGAATAAAGTGCGACACTTTCGTCAAATGATCTACGACCACCCAGATGGCGTTGTTTCCCTTTTGCGACCTTGGCAGACCATGCACAAAGTCTATAGTAATGTCGTCGAACTTCCACTCCGGAATAGGCAAAGATTTCAAGAATCCCCCATGCTTCTGGCACTCCGCCTTCACTAAGGCGCATGTTTGACACTTCGCCACATACAGTGCCACATCCTTCTTAAGTCCTGGCCACCAGAACAATTTCTTAATATCACGGTACATCTTCGTGCTCCCCGGGTGAATTGAGTACTTGGTATGATGAGCCTCGTACATCAATTCCACCCGCAATTTGCCCATACTTGGGACACACAGACGACCATCCTTCCATATCAATCCATCCACGACATCAAATTGGGAATTTGACCCATCCAAAGCCTCAACCATGATTTGCTTCATGCGGCCATAAAAATCCAAAGCCTGTCGAATCCGATCAGCCAGGTCACACTGAACTTCTGTCCAGTTCAATAGTGCTTCGGCACTTGTCTGCTTGTCTACGCAAGAGATATCCAACGCCTCCAACTCCTGAACCAAACGCTCGTCATGAACCGGCAGCCAGTTGGCTTGAGCTGGGGCCCTGCGACTCAATGCATCCGTAACTGCATTGTCTTTCCCAGGCACATAAAGAATTTTGAATGTGTAGTCCCCCAGGAACTCCATCCACCCCCGCTGTCGTATATTCAGATCCTTCTGATCCAACAAGTATTTCAGGCTCTTGTGGTCGGTATAGATATCGACCTTCACCCCGTACAAGTAGTGTCTCCACAGCTTCAAGGCAAAAATCACGGCCGCTAACTCCAAGTCATGGACCGGATAATTCCTTTCATGCACTTTCAGCTGTCGCGAGCCATATGCTATCACACTTCCATACTGCAGTAAATTACAACCCAATCCACTGCCCGAAGCATAACTGTAGATTTCAAAGCCTTTGGTCCCACTCGGAGAACTTAGCATAGGCGCCATGGTCAACCGACTCTTCAACTCTTCGAACGCTCGTGCGCACTCCGGCGTCCAAACAAACTTCTGCTCTTTCCTCGTCAAAGTCGTGAGGGGTAACGCTATCCGCGAGAAGTTCTCCACGAAGCGCCTGTAATAGCCGGCAGGCCCCAGAAAGCACCAGACTTCCGCTACCGTAGACAGCACAGGCCACTCTCGTATAGCAACAATCTTCGTCGTATCCACTGCAATTCCCTCTCCACTGACTATGTGACCAAGGAACACTACTGAGGACAACCAAAACTCTCATTTTGAGAACTTGGCGTACAATTGATTCCTCCTCAGCATCTCCAACACCAAATGCAGATGCTTAAAGTGATCCTCCTCATTCTGTGAGTACACCAATATATCGTCGATGAAGACGATCACAAAGTGGTCTAGGTACTCCCTAAAAGTCCTGTTCATCAGATCCATGAATACTGACGGCGCATTAGTCAGCCCAAACTGCATGACCATAAACTCATAATGCCCGTATCTCATACTGTTGAAGTATTAGACCGGGCGGCCTTGCGGTCTTGTACATCGGTTTATTGATCGAGCGGTCTGGCGGTCTCACTCAGAAGCCTGGAGACCGGGCGGTCTATCGGTCTCCCATTGCGGCCTGTTCTTATCCTGCTGGAGTTGCCGAGCAGTTAACTCATTTGTCTAACCGCGCGGCCTGTGCGGTCTCCTTTATTTCTAGCCGCTCAGCACTGTACATGTTTAGTCCCACATTGTTTGTTTGTACTCTCTTATATCTCCTCCATTCTATAAAAGGGAGGTCATACGTTTGTAAATGATATCTTTTTTGGATAATAAAATTTCAATTATTCAAAATACTATTTGTTTGTTCTTGCATGTTCGCTACTTTTTACATGGTATCAGAGGACACGGTCTTTTCCTCCTGATTGTGTGCGCTCTCTGATTCTCGCGGCTTGTTTTCTGCTTTACGCGACCTGTATTTGCGGCTTGCCTTCTCTCTTCTGTCCGCTGCCCTGTTCGCGCAGCTTGTTTCTCCTTGCTTCTCTTCTCTAGCTGCTCTTCGTCGCCGCTCCTTGGTTCCTTCTTGCCTCTCCGGCTTCCTAGTCGTTGCGGCCTGCTTCTGTTCGCCCGGCTTGCGACTTGTTGTTGTCGCTGCTTCTTTGCTTCCTCTTCTCTTCTGTTCGCTCGGACTTTTCAGTACGCGCGACCTCTTCCCCGTTGTGCCCTTGTCTGCTTCCTGGCCGCTTGTGTTCGCGCGGCTTCCTTTTAAACCGCCGCGGTTTCGCGCGGGTTGCTCTCCTTTTTCCTCTCCCCGTGGCTTCTCTTCTTCTTGCGCGGTTTCTTGCTGTTTTCTATGACTACTTCCGGTCTCAACACCCCCGTTATCTCCACCACTCCTGCAGCTCCTTCTCCACCTCCTCCTTCGGGCAACCTTGGCATACTTTCTAAACTTGTTGGCTCTAACTATCCCGATTGGATCATTTCTTTCACCTTTCTTCTTCGCTCTCAGCGCAAGCGTCATCACCTCACCAATGACCCTCCTCCTCGTAACTCTCCTGAGTTTGATGACTGGGATGCGAGTGATGCTCTTGTCCGCACTTGGCTGGCCAACAGCCTCTCTGATGAGTGCCTTCCCGTCATTCGCCATGATGAGACGGTCAAGGCCGCCTGGCTTCACCTCGCTGCTCTCTATTCAAAGGGGGGTCAGACGTCCCGCATTTATACTCTCTATGCGGACCTCTTCGCCCGCCCTTTCATGTCTCCTGCTGCGGCTTATCAGCAGGTTCAGGCTCTTGGTGCTGAAATCCTCCAGAATCGCCCCTTCTCCGCGGACTTGGCCGAACAGCACAAACACTTCCAGGAACTCCTGGTTGTTTGTTATCTTCTCCGTCTTCCCGATTCCTATGATATGATCCGCCAGCAGATCCTGGATGAGGCGGAATCTCCTACTTTGGATGCCACCGCGGCTCGCATTGCCGCTGTTACTTCGCTACTCTAGCGGCCTCTGTTGGCTTCCCCCCCTTCCCAGGACTCCTTTGCCCACCAAGCTCAGAAGGGGGGACCTAGTGGCCGCGGCCACTCTGGCGGACGGGGTTCGTCCCGGTTCATCTGCTCTCACTGTGGTCGTACCGGCCATTCTGTTGACCGCTGCTGGCAGAAACATCCTCATCTTCGCCCTTCCGGTGATGCTCCTTCTTCGGCCTCCGCCTCCTCTCGGCCGTCTGCCTCTGTGGCCACGACGTCAGGCAGTGCCCACGTCGTTACCCAAGGTAAATGGCTGATTGACTCCGATGCTACAAATCATATGACTGGCAACCCTCATTGCTTCTCCCGTCTTGAGACACATGACCGCTTGCCCCCGGTTCGTGTGGCAGATGGTTCACCATCCCCGGATTCATGGGACGGACATGGTTCAACTCACCCCCTCGCTTTGCTTGGAGGACACTCTCTATGTCCCGAAGTTCCCGTGCAATTTATTATCTGTTACTACTTTATGCCGGCAACTTCAGTGCTCTGTCTTATTCACTCCAACTGCTTGTTCTTTTCAGGACCCGAGGACCCAGCGGACGATTGCTACTGGGATTGAGAGCGGCGGCCTCTACTTCCTCGACGATGTTTCCGCTCTGTCCGCCTACTCCTCCTGTACGGATCTCCTTCAATGGCATCTTCGCCTTGGACATCCTCCTCCTCGGATTCTTCGACAGCTTCTGCCCCACTTACCTCCTACCAGTTCTCCGCTCAACTGTGATGCGTGTCAGCTTGGCAAACATCATCGCTCCTCCTTCCCACCGAAGCAAGGCTGTGGCTCCTCTCGCCCGTTTGATCTTATTCATTCTGATGTATGGGGTCCTGCTCCTACCCTCACTGTTGCTTGGGGTAGTTCCTATTTTGTCACTTTTATAGATGATTTTTCACGATGTACGTGAGTGTATCTATTAAAAGATCGCTCTGAACTCTTTTCTGTTTGGCAATCATTTTATTTTATGATTCAGAATCAGTTTGACATTTCTATTAAAGTTTTACGTTCTGATAATGACAAGGAATATCTTAATCATGAGTTCTCCTCTTTCTTTCACCAACATGGTCTTCTTCATCAAACTACTTGTGTTTACACCTCCCAGCAGAATGGGGTGGTGGAGCGTAAAAACCGTCACCTACTTGATGTTGCTCGTACTCTCATGACGCAGATTCACGTACCTCGCTTCTACTGGGGCTACGCTGTGCTTCTCGCCTGCTATCTCATCAATCGCCTTCCCTCCACAGTTCTCCACGGCCAGACCCCCTTCTCCATTCTCTACCCCCACAAGGAACCTTTTCCTCTCCCTCTCCGTGTCTTTGGCTGTACGACCTTTGTTCACGCTCCCTCCGCTACCCGCGACAAGCTTTCCCCCCGTTCTACCAAGTGTGTCTTTTTGGGGAACTCTACCACTCAAAAAGGCTATTGCTGTTTTGACCCCCTTCTACGCAAGCAATTTATCTCCGCGGATGTGACATTTTTAGAGAATGCCTCCTACTTCTCTCCTACCTCCTCTCTTCCTTCTGATATCTCCGTTCCCTCCACGCCTCTCGACGTCTCCCCACCTCCATCTCCTCCTCCTCCGTCTCCTTCCCTGTCCGTCTCCCCACCCACCCCTCCTCCCTCTTCTCCGACGCTGTATCTCTCCAGTCCCGGGCCAGCCTTCTCCGCCACAGACGCTCCGGTCGCTGCCGCACCCGATGACCTAGATCTTCCCATTGCTCTTCGCAAAGGGGTGCGGGCGTATACTCAACACCCGCTTGTGGCAGTTGTTTCCTATGATCGGCTTTCTCCTTCTCGCATGTGTTTTGCCTTGGCTATCTCCGCTGCTTCTACTCCCCACACCTACCAGGAGGCTCTTGCTCTCCCTCATTGGAAGTCTGCCATGGATGAAGATATGGCTACTCTTACTGAAAGGGGTACCTGGACCCTTGTTCCACCTCCCGTGGGCACTGATGTGGTTGGCTGTCGCTGGGTCTTCGCTGTGAAATTTCGCCCCGACGGTACTGTGGATCGCTACAAGGCCCGGCTGATGGCCAAAGGCTTCACTCAGACTTACGGCATTGATTACTTTGACACTTTTTCTCCGGTTGCTCGCCTCAGCACCATCCGGGTTCTTCTCTCTGTGGCTGTTAACCAGGCTTAGGCTATTTCCCAGCTTGATGTGAAGAATGCCTTTCTCTATGGCGATCTTCAGGAGGACGTCTACATGGAGCAACCTCCTGGGTATGTTGCTCAGGGGGAGACACGTGTATGCCGTTTGAAGAAGGCCATTTATGGCCTAAAGCAGAGCCCTCGTGCGTGGTTCGACAAATTCAGTGGCATTGTGGCTACCATCGGCTTTACAAGGAGTTCGGCCGATCACTCCTTATTCATTCGCAAAACGGCCTCGGGACTGGTGGTTTTGGCAGTATATGTGGATGATATTCTTCTTACTGGCGCTGACCGAGATGGGGTGGACTTGACGAAGAAGCACCTCCGTCAACACTTGGTCACGAAGGATATGGGCTCTTCGAAATACTTTTTGGGGATAGAAATCTCTCGGAAACTTGACTCGTTGGTTCTCTCCCAACGGAAGTATGCCCTTGATCTTCTACAAGAAGCAGGATTGACAGGTGCCAAACCGGCTCAGTTTCCCATGGCTATTGGAGAAGACAAAACGTGGACAAATGACTCGCCTCTTCTATCTGATGTCACAAGGTACAGACATTTGGTAGGCAAACTCATCTATCTCACGGTGACTAGACCCGACATTGCCTATGCTGTAGGCAAGGTCAGTCAGTTTATGCAAGCTCCCAGGGAGTGCCATCTTCAGTCTGCCCTGAAGATTTTAGAGTATGTCAAAGCAGCACTAGGCAAAGGGCTAATCTTTCAGAAGAATGGTCATCTGAGGGTTGAGGCCTACTTAGATTCAAGTTACGCGGATGACAAAGGCGATCGTAAGTCCACATCAGGTTTTTGTACCTTTGTTGGAGGAAATCTTGTGAGTTGGAAGAGCAAGAAACAGTCTGTTGTCTCCAAATCCAGTGCAGAAGCCGAATACCGGAGTATGGCGTCAACCACGTGTGAGTTAAAGTGGTTGCGGGCTCTCATGCTTGACCTAGGGGAGGTATATGACTATCCTCTTCCTATGTTCTGTGACAACAAGGCCGCTATTTACATATCCAGAAATCCGGTCTTCCATGAGAGAACAAAGCATATAGAGGTTGACTGCCACTTCATTCGGGAAGAGATTTTGAAGAAACAGATCTGTACACCGTTTGTCACCTCTGACAAAGAATTGACAGATATCTTCACAAAGCCAGTCTCTACTTCCTTCTTCCACATTTGTGACAAGCTGGGCATGATTGATATCTATGCTCCAGCTTGAGGGGGAGTGTTGAAGTATTAGACCGGGCAGCCTTGCGGTCTTGTCCAGCAGTTTGTTGATCGAGCGGTCTGGCGGTCTCACTCAGAAGCCTGGAGACCGGGCGGTCTATCGGTCTCCCATTGCGGCCTGTTCTTATCCTGCTGGAGTTGCCGAGCGGTTAACTCATTTGTCTAACCGCGCGGCCTGTGCGGTCTCCTTTATTTCTAGCTGCTCAGCACTGTACATGTTTAGTCCCACATTGTTTGTTTGTACTCTCTCATATCTCCTCCATTCTATAAAAGGGAGGTCATACCTTTGTAAATGATATCTTTTTTAGATAATAAAATTTCAATTATTCAAAATACTATCTGTTTGTTCTTGCATGTTCTCTACTTTTTACACATACTAAAAGCTGTCTTGGGGATATCACTTTCCCTTATCCTCAGCTGATAATACCCAGACTTAAGATCCAATTTTGAGTACACCGTTGACCCGACTAACTGATCGAATAGATGATCAATCCTTGGGATCAGGTACTTGTTCTTCTCCGTTAGCTTGTTCAGTTCTCGATAATTGATATAAATTCTCAAGCTTCTGTCCTTCTTCTTCACAAAAAGGACTGGTGCGCTCCAATACGATGAACTTGGACGTACATAACCCTGCTCCAACAACTCTTGAAGTTGCACCATCAGCTCCGCTATCTCCTTAGGCGCTAGCCGATATGGAGAGCGTGACACAGGTTTCGCACCTGGCACTAGCTCGATAGTAAAGTCTATCTCCCGTTGAGGTGGGGCTCTAGGAAGATCGCCAGGGAACACATAAGGGTACTCGAATACCACTGAAATACTGTACAACGTAGGCTTAGGCTTTGCAACCTCCACTAGCGTGAAGAACAGATATGCTCCATCATGAACCGCCTTCACCACCTGAAGAGCAGACATCAAAGTCTTGCTCGACCCTTTCAAGCCCGTAAAAGTCATCTCACAACCTGTTCCCAACTTGACCTCCTTACGACTGCAATCGATATATGCTTGCTGCTCCGAGAGCCAGTCCATACCAAATATCACTTCGAACTCCACCAGCGGCAGTAATGACGCTTGCAAATCGAACTCCTAATTCCCAATATGAATCTTTACACCACAGACTCTATCCGCGCGCATCGAACACCCATTCGGCAACAACAAATCCAGTTTGTCTTTTGTCGTCGAAGAAGGTACTTCGATGCGCTATATGAATCCTTCGGACAAAAAGGAGTGTGAAGCTCCCGTATCAAAGAGTGCTCTCGCCGGATTATCACAAATCAAAACAAAGCCTATACAAGCAGTGGTAAGGTAACACACGCATAACAAGTATTTAAAAATTAACTTGCTATAAATTTAAACTGTACCTATCACCACATCCGCTTGCTTTATGTCCTCCTGCTAGCCAAGACTGTGGACTCTAGGTTGAGCCGGAGCATAATGAGATGCGGTTTACTCCACCGCCTTGCCCTTCTCTTCATATGTAGCTCCCGGCTTCCTCTCGGACTTTGGACGTCTGCTTCGACAATCTCGGGCATAGTGTCCCGGATTCCCACAAGTATAGCATACGCCCGGGGTTCGGACTGTAGTCACCCCAGAAGCACCAGAAGAAGGGGTTGGACCCGAAGTCCTAGCCTTTTTAGTCCACTTGCGGAACACAGATTTTGAGGAGTTCGGCACTTTGAACTCCGAACCCTTTGCAGTAGAGTCTTTATTTGCTTGCACATTCTTCAGATCCTTTTCTAAAGATCGAGCAGTATTAACCAGGGTTAAGAAGCCCTACATCATAGGCCCCGAGAGCAGTAGCCTTAAGTCATCCCTCAACCCCTCATAGAATCGGTTCGTCTTACGCTCCTCATCCGCGAACGTAGAGCTGGCATACCGACCCAACCGAGTAAATTCATGGAGATACTCATCCACGCTACTCTCTCCTTGCGACAACCTCTGGAACTCATTCTACAATGCTATCCTCTGAGCCGGGGGAAGGTACCTTACCAAGAACAGTCTCGAAAACACTTCCATCGAGACGTCCGTGAGTTGCCTTCCCCTCAAGAGATGTAACTCCAAACCTTCACACCACAGCCTAGCATCTCCGTCCAACAGGAATGTAGTTATAGTGGTCATCTGCCACTCCTTCATTTCCGTCACTAGCAAGACTCTCTTCACTCGGGAGTGTCAATATTCAACTTGGGATGGGGTTCCCATCCCCAAGAACACCGGAGGATTGAAGCTCATAACATGTTTGAGTTGCCTTTCAATTTTTATCCTAGGCACCAAAGGCTCCACCACCACTGCTCCACCCTTCTTGGTTTAGCCACTTGAAGCGGTACCTGCTCCATCGCAGGAGCGGGCTGCTGCATTTGCCTTGCAGGCTGCACGTTGATCATATAAAACACCGCTTCGGCCACCAATTGTATGGTTTTTGCCGAGGGAGGTGTTATAGGAGCATCATTCAGTGCGCTACTAGCCTCAAAAACCGGACGTTCTGACGGCCTTGCACCATTCCTGGTCACCTATAGTTGTACAAAACACCGTTAAGTGATCAACAAAATTGCAAAAAGCAATTATAGGAACACGCAGGTTCCCCAAACATGTATATTTTCATTCCTAAGTGTACATTCATGGGTTCTTTTATGTTATAACGATGACGCACACACATGTGCTCACCATCCCTTAAAGAATTCGTCCATGAATTCATTTAAGTTGACCGAAACCAGTAGTCTGATACCAAATTGTAACACCCCCTATCCATCTCATATCATATAGCAGTAGGTCCGTCTGGGCCCCGACGCCATATACCACAGACAGACTTGAAGTTTACGCAATGGAAACCATCCTGCCAATAACTAACATCCTATATAGAGTACATTCTAGCGGAAGCATTTTAAAAGTTGCAAAATAAAGAACCCAGCCATAAGCATGAATGTCCACTAAACAAACCCAGGAGGAATAAACGTACAATACACCAGTACTTGGCCTTATGGTCTTACAAAAGTTTACTCAAATTAAAGTGTCTTCCAAACTTCGGCACGCAGGCTGATCATACATGAGAATAAAAGAAAACACTCAAAATTAGGCCTTTGAGGGTCGGCTCAATAATAAGGGCTTTTGCCTGCTATTTACCACTCGGCTTCGCAGAACCTACAAGCAACAATCCATCGAGCGGTTGCAAACAAAAGCAACGATCAGCTATGCTGACCAAATTATAACGATCTCACCCCTAAACTCGGGGCGGCGATGCTCCTTCCCTGCACTTTATTAGCATTGTCATATAATAGAGAATTAACACATCATCACAGGCGTAGGCTCGCATGGCCACACACCCCGTGCTCTCAGGGCACATTCTCGGTGAACCCGGTCAAAGTCCGTGGTCTCACCACCACCCCCTGGACGACAAATCTTGTGAGCATTACGGTCTTTCTGGCCACTGCCTAAGACCCTCCATCTATGCCAACGACGAGTACCACGTACCTTAGGTCTCTCTAACTGAAACATATAGAGCGGGTACGGTTCCTCCTAACCCGTTGCTCATACCGCAATATCAACTTAAGCCGTCTGCGCGGGTCAAGCTTCCCCGAGTCCCAATTCGATCACACACTTTACATAAACCAGTTATGTACAAGTTGTCTCCCAGACCACCAAGTTGGTAGAATCACGCCTCTGCCCAGTTTTCCGGGTGCACCTTGGAGTTAGTCCCCAAGGCTCCCTGTTGCAATCTACCACGTAGAGAACCCGAAAAAAATCAACTGTGCGGAGTCTTCTCCGGCCATACATGCAATGCAACATCGCCGATCCAGACCAACTTGTCCAGGTAGGCTTCACACATCATGCCTATGTCCATTTTTCGATGATGGACTCTACATACTAAACAATGGGGACTATTCATGTCTACCCGAAGGAGCGCCTCACACTCACCGCAAACTCGCGAGAGCGGGCTTCCTATACAAAGAAAAGAGGACTTCACTTGTCCTAAGATGAGAATCGTTACCTTAGCATTCCTCTTCGGCACCATGGAAATCTATGTAGATGAAAAGCACCGCAATGTCCTCGCCTCCATAGATCTAAAGTCGGCTTGCGATTTGGGGCTCTGAAGCTCCGACGGCGACCGTATCTATCTTCCTTCTTCTTCCTTGCTCTCCCCTCTCTCTAGAACTTTAGAAAGAGAATAACCCAAAGAGAATTAGGATTTTTTAACCCTATTCCCGGGTATAACACAGCAGGAACAACCCTGAACTGTTGGATCCCGAAATATGGAAACGAACGACCATGATTTGGGCTTGAAATCCAAAACCTGGGCCGAACACGGCTTGTGACACACCCGTATCCAAGGCCGTGTGCTGCAATCGATGCTGAAACCATCACACCCAAAATAGGACACGGTCATCTGGCATGCCCGTGTCACAACTGACACGCCCGTGTCATCCAGTACATGCCCGTGTTGTCGGGCGTGTTCCTCCATCGACACAGGACCAAAAACATCCCGCAAGGGACACGGGTACTCGACATGCCCGTGCTGAACCTGACATGCCCGTGTCTACCCGAACACGCCCGTGCACTAACACCGTGTGTCTCCCATGACACGGCCCGACCTTCACCCCGAGAAGGACATGGCCTGGGACACGCCCGTGTCTCAGGCCGTATTCGCTGCTCGACGATCGTCGACTCCAAATTCGTCGACCACTCGGCCAGATCGTCGACCCGAGCACAACACGCCCTAGGACACGCCCGTGTACCAGGCCATGTAACCCCTACCAAGTTACAAACTCGATTCAAAAACACTACCCGTCCCTCTTTTGAGTTTCGGAGCATTACATTGATCAACCCTCGCAGTGGCGACGTCAACCGCCCCTTACGGGGGCGGCGGTGGCGGTCGTCCCTTGAGAGGGCAACACTGGCCTCCCCTAGGGCGGGTGATGGCGACCGCCCCTTGATGGAAGGTGTTGGCCGCTCCTAATGGGAGCGTCGCCGTACACCCTTAGAGGGTCGGGGCCGACTGCTCCTAAGGGCGGTGGAGGCGGCCTCCTCTTAAGGGGACGACGCCGGTCACCCTCGCGGGGGCGAGGGCGGGTGCCCCTAGAGGGGGAGGCGTCAGCCGCCCCTAGCGGGTCGGGGGTGGCGGCAGCCACCCCTAGTGAGGGGGCGGCGGTCGGCTGCCCCTTGCGGAAACGACGACTGCATGTGGTTGCTAAGCACTGCGTTTAGTGGGATTCGTGGGCGGGCCACGCAGGGGATCAGGCGTGCCGATCACGTGCGCGGTAGTTAGCTCAATGATCCCACCAAGTTAGTGGAGATCATGAATGATAGGATATTACACCCCACTTTTCCCTATATAACTTATCTTGGCCTCATCACGCCAAGCTCGATTGGAGATAGGTCGACAACTCACAGGAGCCGAGCTCAACTGGAGGTGGAGTCGACGGCTCTTAGGAGCTGAGCTCAACTAGAGGTGGAGTCGAGATCTCTCAGGAGCCAAGCTCAACTGGAGGTGGCGGTCGACTTGGGTTGAGCTTATAGTCAACCTGCAGGAGGGGAGCTCGTAGAAGGGGCACAATCTATAGCAACAACACACATGAGGAGTCAATCTCACCCGAGGGGTTGGTAGCCGATATGCAGGAGAGAAGCTCGTGCAGAGACTCAGAGTACAATAACTCCACTACTTAAGGACTTCTATCGGTGCTGAGGTCATTCGCCCTGTTACTTAAGAGACAGCCAAAGAGTTGGATGTGTCAACTTCTTCAAAGATGAAGGAAACTTCAAAAGAGACGACAAAACTACCATCCATCAAGTTGGGTGGTTGGCGCCCAGATCTTTTCCAGATAGTTCCTCCAGTCGGAGGAGAGATGCAATCGGGGGTAGCTAGGCTGACATGCAAGGGGGGAGCTGATCTCGACCGTCAATGCAGGGGCTCGGTCTTATAAGGATGCTTAAATCCCGACGTATCGTCCCATCGTCTGCCCTGGGCTTTTTATGAGAATAAGGTCGAAGGCTCGTTTTCCAACTCAATCGTGGAGATTGCTTTCCAGCTCTGCCACCTGGCAACGAAGGCAAGCATACAAGCGAAGGGAAATAGCCCTCGAAGGGATCCTACAGGACAAACACTCGAGTCCACCTCCTTCCACAAACTCGTGCCTTCCATATCTAAGTTTCCTAACTGCTTCTAAAGGCACGGAGGGTTATCCCACCTTGGCAATAATAGAGACATGTCCTACCCTACAGTACCAACCATTGCTAAGATCGGGTCTTCTAGTCTTCTCAAAAACTGATGACTCCTTCACACAATGTATCACTTTGTGAGGTCTATCCTCCATCAAGTTAAGGAGGTTAGCGTCCAGACCTATTCCTGAAAGTTCCACCAGTCGGAGGAGAGATGAAATTGGGGGTAGCTAGGCCGACATACAAGAGGGGAGCTGATCTCAACTGTCAATGCACGGGCTCGGTATTACAAGGCCCCTTAAATCCCAAAGCATCATCCCATCATATGCTCTGGGTTTTTAGGAGGATCAGGTTGAATGCTGGTTTCCCAAACAGATCGAGAAATTAGACTTCACCGCTTCTATCTGACTTGAGACGATCAATACAAAGAAGACAACTCGCAACCACCTGTGCCTTCGGGGGGCGAGGATATGTATAAATAACTTAGAAACAAGGTTACATGTAAGCAATATATGTTACCGCTATGGGTAGAACCTTTTTAGGTCGTCCCCGCTCCAAGTATTTCCCAATAGCTCTCTTTCTTGATTTTATAGGCGATAGCCTCCAATGGCTGGATCTTCCTGGACTATGAAAGGTCCTTCCCAGTTGGGATTCAGCTTGCCAATAACAGCTTGCCTTCCTGCTGTGACCACCTTCTTCATGACCAGGTATCCTGTGCGGAAGTGCTTGCGGCAAACATTTTTGTCGAAGTGCTTTGTCATTCGCCACTTGATCTCCTCTTGTCGGATGGAGGTCATGTCACAAAGTTCCTCGATGTAGTCTAGTGAGAGCTTCTGAGCTTCTTCATTCTCCAAGAGCCATTCTTCATTGCCTTTCCCTGCTGCCACTACCCTCGGGCTCCGAGCCTCGAATTCTACTAAGATGAGTGCCTTAGACCTATTGGACAACTTGAAAAGTGTTTCCCCATTCCCGAGTTAGGAGTTATCCTCAGAGCCCATAAAACCGAGGGGAGCTGCTCCACCCACTTGCCCTTCAGATTGATGACCTTCTTATTCAAGAGGTTGATGGTCAGCTTGTTGGCGACTTCCATTTGTCCATTGCTCCGATGATGATGTACAGAGGCGAATCTAAGATCCGTCTCTAGCTGCTTGCTGAAGTCCTCCAGCTCCAGGCTGGCAAATTGCAGTTCGTTGTCGGTGATGATGGAGAGAGGGATTCCGAACCTGTAGGCAATCTCTCCCTAGATGAAGTTCTTCACGACCTGAGATGTAGTTCTTCATGACCTGAGATGTAGTCTTGGCAAGAGCTTTAGCCGTAATCCGCTTGGATAAATAGTCGATCATGACGAGAGCGAACTTCCTCTAACCGTTAGCTTGGGTAAAAGGATCAATCAAATCCATTCTCCAGATGGCGAAGGCCGGAGAGCATTGATTGAATGAAGTTGTTGTGCTAGCTGCAACTAAAGAGGTGCTAAAAGCTGGCACTTTAAACACTTCCTCGATAAGGTTTCTGCATCCTTCCGAATGGTCGGCCAGAAGTAGTCGTGCTTAGAATCCTCTGCTCTATAGTATGAGTCCCTGAGTGGCTATCACACTCTCCTAAATGAATCCCCTCAAGCACTCGAAGGATTTCAGCTTCTGGCAGGCATCTGGATAGAGGGCCCTAGATGGTCTTTCGATAGAGTTCTCCTTCATGCAGTAGATAGTAAGCAACCTTATACCAGAACTTTCTTGTATCTCCTCCACTGATAGGAAGGCGACCTGTCGTTAAGAACGTAACAAATGGGTCCCTCCAAGAAGCCCTTTGATCAATCTCCATCATCTCCCCTTACTCGATGGATGGTCAAAACAACTCTATTACTGTCCCACCAGGCCTGGGACCATACTTGGCGAGATAGGTTCTCCCCTCAAGGCACATGCTCGATAAAGAAGGATTGAAAAACTCCAATCAAGTTCTTAACCTTAGACAAGTACTTCTGCAGGATGAGGTCGCGCACCTCGAATTCTCCTCTGATCTGCGACGCAACCATCATTGAGTCTGTGAAGGCTCTGAGATCCTGGATCCCCAACTCATTAGCGAGACGCAAGTCCACCACCATGTCTTCGTACTCTGCCAGATTATTTGTGACGGGGAAGATGATCTCGACTGCTTGCTCGATCCTAGTTCCCTGCAGACTCATCAACACGACTCCCTCTCCCACAGAATTCTTTCCTAAAGCCTAGACCATGAACATCTTCCAAGAGAATACGCTGTAAGCGCCTTCTTCTCCTCCTACCTCGACAGAGAAGATGGCTAGAAAGTCCGCCACCGCCTGGGCCTTGATCACTACCCTTGGTTAATAAGAAATGCCGAACTCACTGAGCTCTACCGCCCACTTTGCTAACCTACCTGAATGCTCCACTCCATCCAAGATACTTCACAGTGGATGATCAGATACGACCTTGATGGAGTGATCCTGAAAATATGGGTGGAGCCTCTGAGCCGAAACAACGAAGATAAAAATAACTTCTTCAGGATGGGATACCTCGTCTCTGTCTGCCTCAACACTCTACTCACATAGTAGATGGGGAGCTGCTTACATCCTTCCTCTCTGACCAATGCCGAGCTGACTACTTCCGCTCCTACCCCCAGATATAGGAGGAGTTCTTCACTTCCCTGCGAGTCTTGGAGTAGAGGAGCTTGAGTTAGCTGTTGCTTAAGCCCTCCAAAGGCATCCTCACACTTCACGGTCCAATCAAATTGTTGGTTGCCCCGGAGAGCTTTGAAAAAAGGAGAGCACTTCTCCCTAGCCATAGATAAGAAGCGGCTAATGCATGCCCGCCTTCCTGCCAGCCTCTGGACATCTCTTGGATTCTTCGGGGAAACCATCTACATAATGGCCTTGATCTTGTTGGGATTGGGCTCCAACCCCCTCAGATTGAGGAGCTGGCCTAAGAAGTTCCACAACTCAGCTCCAAAAATGCATTTAGCCGGGTTGAGCCGCATCTTTTACTTTCACACTGTTGCAAAGGTATCCGTCAGATCCTTAGTGTGCTCTGTGATGCTCATGCTCTTAACCAGGAGGTCATCCACGCACATCCATAGATTCCACCCTTTTTTTCTTTGAAGACCCGATCCATCATCCTCTGGTAAGTTACTCATGTGTTCTTAAGCCCAAAGGGCATCATCTTATAACGGTAGCAGCCATCACTAGTGATGAAAGAGATGTCATGGCAGTCGAAGGGATGCATCCGGATCTGGTGATACCCTGAAAAGTATTAAGGAAAATCATCACAGGAAACCCAATGGCTGGATCAACCAGCGCGTTGATTTGAGGCAAGGGTTAATAATCCTTTGGACATGCTTTATTTAACATCGAAAAATTGATACAAACTCTCCAGCTTTCTTAACCATTACAACATTGGAGACCCAGCCAGGATACTGGATCTCCGAAATGAAACCTGCCTCCATCAAATTTTTTTACCTCCCCCCAAATTGGCTCGGCCAGCACGGCAACACTCTTCCTTTATTTATGACGGATAGGGGCAACTTTAGGATCCAAGTTGAGGCGATGACAGACAACATCATCACCAATCTCTAGCATCCTCGCGCCACTCCAATCGAAGATGTACATATTCTCCCACATGCATGCGACCATATTCAACTTCCCCTCCAACGGCAGGGATCCTCCAATCTGCAATAGCTTTGGATCTCCTCCCTGGGAGATCACCTCCAGCTCTTCCAGCTCCTCTGTGGCTCTCAGC
Source organism: Platanthera guangdongensis (assembly GCA_039583875.1). Taxonomy (NCBI): domain Eukaryota; kingdom Viridiplantae; phylum Streptophyta; class Magnoliopsida; order Asparagales; family Orchidaceae; genus Platanthera; species Platanthera guangdongensis. The sequence goes on from CM077165.1 coordinate 151,901,531, forward strand.
CCTTTATCCTTCTCTAGAACCTTATCTAGCCTCTCCATGTCCTCCATCCAGCTGATGGTACTGACAGTGTTTAGGTAGCACTCCCTAGAGGACTTCAGATCGCCTTTGATCCGCACTTGGACGTCACCCCAACAGTACTTCAGACATTGATGATATGATGATGGGACCGCCTTGAAGTAGTTGATGAAGGGTCGCCCAAAGATGGCATTGTAACAACTTGGGGCATCGACGATGAAGAACCGACATCAGATCGAAGTACCCCCAAGGGTCACCGGGAGATCCACTCCTCCCTCCACCTCTTTCTTCTCTCCAGAGAAGCCAAAGAGGGGTCTATCTGAAGTTTTGACCATGGCTGCTTCCACCTGAAGCCTTACGAAGGTCCTCTTGAAAATGACATTCAACAAACTCCCGTTGTTCGCAAGGATTCGGTCGATGGTGAAATCCTCGATAGCAACCTGGATGACCAGGGCATCATGAAAGTGGTTCTCATTCCCCAAAATATCTTCCTCAAAAAAAGTGATCTCTTCTAGCGATGGAGGAACTTGAGAGGTCAAGGCAATGCTCTTTCGATAAATCTGGTGGAGACTTCCCTTGCGGAAAGCTACAAGTCTGGCCCTGCCATTGATCACTCCAACATGCCCACCTCCTGATCATGGACGACTTCTCTGCGACCTCTCAGGTCGATCCGGCCCTTGTTCCTCCTCCGCCCCGGAGTCTGGAACGCTACTGGTCCTGCTAGTGCCTCCTACCTTGGATGCTCACTCTCCGCCACTCCTACTTCCAACGTCCTCCTACCCTCCCAAAATATGGGCAGGTAATGGTCCCGTACCCCTCTACTCGATGCAGGTCATAGTAAAGGGGAATCTCTGCCTCCTAGCGCCTCGCTCGCTGAGCCTTCTTGCGATGCTTTTTGCCTTGTCGGACAATGATCATCGCCTCTTCCTGAGCCCTTCCTTGCCTTCCACCTTTCTAGTGACCGTTCCTCCTCTCATGCTGCTGGAACTGAGTCCTAATATGTGGCCTCCACGGAGGCTGATTCATTGGATACTGGAATCGCCGCGCTTCATCCCTCTTTTCCAGAGCCGCTGCGGGCCTCCTCTCCTCTTCTCTCTGAGGCCTCTCCTGCCTCTTCTTCTCTGCTCTTCCCTCCTTCTTTCCACCTGCATCTCTGCCACCACTCCAGCTCTAGCCTCTGAAAATCCCCCCATTGCCCTTGCTTTTGAGGTCTTCTCCATCCAGTCTTGCTAAGAAGTCTGGATTCTTCTCCTCTCCATGCACAAATGTATTCGCCCATTCGATCATCTCTTCAAAAGGCCTTGGGGGCTTGGACCTGATCTCCAAACTGAAGAGACGCTGCTTCAGGCCAAACTTTAGGGCCAGCATCTGGGTAAAGTTGTCCACCTCCTCAACTTCCAAGACCTCCTCTAGAAACGATTGATGTAGTGGTCGAGGCTTTCACGCTGCCCTTACACGATCTTGAACAGAGCAGTTGTCTCCTTCTTACTCTTCTTGGACATCACAAACCTTTCCATCAGGCCCCGACGCAGGTCCTTGAAGTAGTAGATGGAGTCGGCAGGCAACTGATGGAACCAATCTCTCTCATTACCCTTGAGGGTAATGAAGAAGAACCTGCACTTAAAGGCATCTATCATGTTGCGGATGGACACCACATCCCCCAACCATTGGAGATGCCTGAATGGGTTATCCTTGCCAGAATAGTAGATCGGGATGGGTTCCTTAAAGCCCTCGGGGACAGGGCCTGCGAGGATCTCGTCACAGAAGGGGCTCCTACCACCTTGGCGATGGCGAGTTTTATCCTCGCGAGTATCCTCGTTATACATGCAATCATAGCGTGTATCACAGTATCTCTCCTACTGCTCCACTTCTCGGAACTTGATCCCATAGCTGCTTGCTGGATGGTGTCACAATTACATCGATCGCTTCTTTCTCGCCCTGGCCTGCTTCATGGATGACATGTCCTTGCTTCTATCCATGGTGAATATGCAGAATCTCAAAACGCTAGATCAGGGATCTTGTTCAAGGTGTTAGCCTTATTGAACAAAATGCCCCTCTGATACCAATTGAAAGTATCTAGCGTCTACCTAACTCACCTAGAGGGGGGTGAATATGTGATGTTTGTGTCTTTTCGAGGATTAAAAATTACTCAAAAATAAACAAGCACACAAACACAGAGATCTATAATGGTTCCCAATATTAGGTACGTCCGCTGTCCCACCTCGCCTATCTACCACGAAAGGTTAGATTCGGCTACTTCACATTTCTCAGATTATCAAAAAACTTACAACTCGAAGCAATGCTCCAACACCTCGGAGAACAAACTCTCCCACACCTCGATCCGCAACCGGATCTACAATTCGATCCACACACAGATCTACAAACCCGATCCACATACAGATCTACAAACTCGATCCTCAAACGGATCTGCAAACTCGATCCTCAAACAGATCTATAAACTCGGAGAAATAATCTCCTACAATTGTATATGAATATTACAATAAAACAACGATGACAAGTCTTCGCTCCGAAATTCTTCGGAATAGATGATCTTGAGATTTGGAGAACTCGGAAAGTGTAAAGCTTTGAAGACTTTGAATCGTGAACCTTTAATCTTCGAACGACGAGATCTACAGGAGAATATATCTTGAGAGAAGAAGTAATCCAATCGTGAATGTCAAATACGATGAATCTTGCAAGTTGAACCTTAACTGACCCACTGTAAGCTGACATTTGTGTGTACTTAGAAAAGTAAACATGCATGTACATAACTAAAAAATAGCATCAAATACAATCACAATTCATCTTAGCTTAACTGGGCCCTTCTTCAAATCCGAATTATTGTGGATAAAGTACCCAACAATCTCTTCATATTTGAAGAAGTCAGAACCCTATAAGCTAAGGTGAATTGCACATGATAAATAATAAAATATGAAAACTTGGAAGGATAAATGATATAAATAAAACACGCATTCCAAGACAATTGTGAAAATCATATATATATGTATATATATATATATATCAAATTGACCATATATTTTAATAAGGGGGGAGCCACAACTCAACCAAAAATATCACTACATCTCCTGCCTGCTCTGATTCTTCTGCCTTTGCCTGTCAAAATACGCTTTCAGCATTGGAAAGTACTTTGGAGGAGGAGCAGGCATCGGAATAGCATTTCTATGATTTCTGAAATATACTCTCCTTTTAGTGCAGGACACCTTGTATTTGTTAAATTCCTCTTGGTCATAGTGGTGTTGATGCTTTTCTGCTCCAAGATCGACCAGGGAGAATGCGTCCAATATAATACCTTTGGTGATGGGACTCCACACTTCTTCCATTTCTTTGTTTGGTTCTATCCTAATAGCAGATGGTCCTTCACCATACTTCCTTTTCTTGGGGACTAGAGCAGAAGGAATCTCTACAACATCAGCAGCAACAACAATATAAGCCTGATAGAAATCATGATCAAAACTCTGTAGATTCTTAGTGTCTGACCAGTACTGAGAGTAATTGTGGGGAGGATGAGTCTCATTGTGAGCTGGTACAGGCACAACAGGTACTTGAGGTCCTATCAATTGACCATGAAACCACATATAGTTGTCATCACTGTAGTCAATAGTCTTTTGGAAGTTTTTAATCATGGCATCTTCAACAGCATTCAGCTTAGCTTTCATACCTTCCTCCCCCTTTCTGGCTTTTTATAGCCATGGCATTTGCATATGCTTGCAGGATGTCGTCATAGTGAGCCATTGACGTATTGTTCGCTTCAAACATAGTTTTTTTTGCAATTGTATCAACATTATCCACCGTATATTTTGTATATTTGAGGTCATACATGTTGAGCTTTATTGCTTTGCCTCCTTACACAAACAGTAGGTCAATCTTTGTGTCAAGATCTTCAAGTTGAACCTTAACTTCAGCAAGGCCTCTATTCAGGTATTGCTCAGTCTCTTTCATCTTTTTTAGAACATTACTCAACGATGAATCAAAATTGGCCTTCTGCTTGGCTAGCATTGCCTCTATACTTTTTAGAAGTGTACTATCTGAAGTCAACACTGGAGTCTCTGGGATGGGAGGCCGGGTAGATCCTCACTGGGAGACTCACATATCGGAGATAAATGAGCTCTAGAAGTAGTAGGTTGATCTACATCAGCGGGGGAGCTGGAGTCTGCTCCTCTACATCTCCCTCCTCATCAACAATCTCAACAACCTCCTCATGAAGAATTGGAGGTATTCCTTGCCTTGGCAACTCTCTTCTCAAGGTTGCGGATGAACCTATCAACCTTAGTACCAACTGGTATCTCAGTCCTAGTCACCTCCTCCTCAGAAGATGTAGTAGGAACAATCTCTGGGAGAGGTACCACCAGGTTTTCCACTACCATGAGTGCATCAACAACGCTAACCTCAGCATCACCAGACTTATCTGAATCAATCCTCATCTCAGCAGAATCATCATCAATCTCATAATCAGCAACTGTTAGATCATCATCATCAGCATCCTCAATATAAAATTCCTCAGCATCCACATCATGCTCAGAAGGAGTTGGATCCTCTTCCAAAAGAGTCACTTCTACATCCTCATCTGGTAGAAACTCAACCGCAGCAACAGTACCAATAACAGTAACCTCTGCCAGGAGATCAACTGTCTCTGAGTTGGTAAGAACTGTACCTAGGGCCACTGAATCAGGAACTGAATCTAGATCCACTGGAACTGAATCTGATTGAGCAACTGTCTCCCCCTCAATTCCTGCACTCATGCTAGCAGGAATCTCACTGGGGGTGGAGTAGGAATCCTTTTATCAGGTACTTGTTCTTCCTCCTCCACTAGCAATGCTGGGGCTCCCCCTTGCTTCACAATCCTCTAATCCCACCTAGAGAAGATTGTGGAGTCTATCTTCTTGAGGTGATGGATAGGAACTCTTTTGATCATATCAAACTTGTTACCATCAAGATAATTCAGGTACAAAGTGATAATCCTTCCAAAGTTGGGTGTGCGTAGGCTGTCCTTGATCTTATCAAACAGCAAAGCACCCCTGTCCAACCTCTTTCTATAGATAATAGCCACCAATACCTTGAACATCTCTGTAGAAAGATAATTATGTGAACCTGTCTTGCATAGTAGTACTTTGCCAATGATGTCTGACAGCAGTTTCACTTCCTCGTTCATCCATTTCCTCTTAATAGCCTTGGTGCATCTGGGTAGTCCGCAAAACAGTAGAGCTCTAGAAAAATCAGCCTCATCAAGGTAATCAGCTTGATCACAGACTGGAAGCCGCAAGTACCTAGACAGAAGAGAGGCTTTCACCTTTACTTTGTATTTCTAAATCTTTATCTTAATAACTAAATCCTCATGACTGAGCCTGACGTGTTGGAAGAACTCAAGAACTTCCTTGTCCAGAACTTTGCAGGGGTGTTCTAGAATAAAAAATAGTCATGCAGTCTCCAACATAAGAATGACGTTCCTGAATTCATCTAACACATGAGCCAACCCTATCCGGACCAATTCACTTCCCCCTAGCAAGCCACTGGTGGTTCCAGGAGCCATTAGAAAAACTAAAATCTGGATTTCTGTAGAAAAAAAAAGGATTCTCTATTGCTCTAAAACCTGGCTGGTCTTAATCTATCGGAATCGGTGGTTATTGAGAATTTACCACTGTGCGAAATCGGTGGGAGAAATATTGTATCACTATCTCCTAGGGCTTGGAATAATTTGACAACCCTAGCTGAGTGAGAAGAAGCAAGCACTCTGCAAAAATTTTTGAAGGGAGGGACGACTGACGCGCGGGAGCCGAAAGGTCAGTTTTTTGATTTTGGCAAATCTCAACGAAATAGACTTTACGGCAGCCCCCTTCATATATATATATATATATATATATATATATATATATATATATATATATATATATATATATATATATATATATATATATATATATATATATATGAGATTTTCAAATTAACTTAGAAGGCGCGTACCTTATTTGTCATCGGTTCTTCGGATCCAATATAGTAAGAAAGAAAATTTCCTTACAAGTTAAATTCGGCGAGATTCACCGGATGTAGAGGTTGATTCGATGAGTATCCATGATATACGACGAATCGGTGAGATTTTTGTTTAATATTCACCGAGTTTTCCTTATAAAATTCTTCTGCCATCCTGAATTAATTCCGGAGTGAATTCTTGCTTGCTTAGCCATCTTCACGAGTCCATCTTTAACATGCATTGTTCCATTTTGAAGAACAAAAACTTGTCCTCGTCCAGCGACTTTGTGAAAATATCTGCAACCTGCTTGTCCATCGGGACACAGCTGAGGGTTATATCCTTTGTTGGATCCCTAGTTGATTTGAGCTAGGTTCACTGACTTAGGATGTGACCCATCATGTATAGCCAGGGTCAAGTTGTGTCCTAGAGTCTAGGACAAGTCCTTAGGCTCAACTCCAGATGGACCATCTTTCAACAAGACCATCAAAGACTCCAGTCAAACAAGTTTTCAAGACCAAGTAAAGTGAGTTCGATGTTCGTCGAACTCAGCTCGACGAAAGGAGTTCTGCACTCGACGATCGTGAGACAATTCTTAGTGCTGAGCTCGACGATCTGTGTTCTCTGTTCGACGAAGACTCGGTTTCTACATCAAGCCAAAGTTAGGAGAACTTCAAATTTTTCTAAGTCCAGCTTCAAGCTTCGGTCAACGAATTATATTCTGAGCTCGACGAACTTGGACCTCAAGTTGTCAATTTCTCAGGTCGACGAAGTCAGCTTCTCAGGTCGACGAATGTTGTACTCTACTCGACGATTTCTGGTCTCAGAGAATTTGTGTCGACACTAGCTTATGTCGACACCAGAGGATTTGTGTCGACACCAGGATACCAGTCGACACCAGCTTATGTCGACACCAGAGGATTTGTGTCGACACCAAGATCAATCTATCGACACCAACTTATGTCGACACAGCATTTCAGCAGATGTAGAATATTTTGCCCAAGTCCAGAACTTTTCTCAACTCGACGAATTTGATTCTCAGCTCGACGAATGAAGACTATTTGTTTGACGAATGAAGATTGTCTGGTCGATGAATTCTCTCAAGCTCAGCTCGACGAACTCAAGCTCAGCTCGACGAACACAAGTGCAGCTCGACAAATTGTGTTCTTTGTTCGACGAATGCAGACTAGGTTTTCTTTAAGTTTCCCGTCCCGTTTCGTGGCGCTCATTCCTGAACATTTAAAACCAGATCTTCTCGGAATGTTACCGTTAGAACGCGCATTGACTATGGACGATTACATGCCGTTTTTCTATGGGACAGTTAGGGAAATTATTGATTGTCGCTTCTTTCCAAAGCCGACTGCAATTATTGCTCGACATTCAAAAGTTTGAATGTTCCTCAGTCAGAACAAGACATACAGTAAGAGAGAAAAGGATCAAGCAGTAATAGAGTAACAGAAACACAGTACAGCAAGCAATACACACAAACAGACAGACACTCTGAGGTTGCAGAGAAGAACGATCATTCTCAAATCAAAAGTTCTTGACTGCAATCAGCCTTGACCAGAGAACATTTTCAAGAAGAAGAAGAACAATCAAATTCAATCAAGAGTCTTCTTCTCTCTATTCTCAGGACAACTTCAAAGGACAATAAAATTTTATTTGTCAAAAGAAGTTCCTGAAGCATTTCTGGTCCAGGCATTCTAGGTCATTGAAGACCTATCACCCTGAAGCAGTGCTCCAGCTTTCCTGACCAATTCAAGATCCCAGGGGGAGCAAGATCTGCTACAATTAATCCACAAGTCTTCTCTTTGATTGTTGATAGAGAAGACACTATCACCTTCATTCCTATTACTATACAAGGTTTTAAATCCCTTCAAAATTATTCTGGTTTCAAGTCTCCTTCCAAAAGACTTGAGGTTTGGTTTTTGATCACCTGAACAAAAGCTCATTGGTGTCAGGCACCTGATCAAAAACCTGAGTGGATTCCTACCAGGGTGGTAGAAGAGTGGATGTACCCAGGTTGGGGAACCACTATAAAATTCTTGTGTCGTCTGGTTTCTCTTTTCTTCTGTTTTCTGACTGTGCTCTGTGATTGTTCTATGTTGATCTGTATTTAGATAGTTGCTGTGCTTACTCTATTTTATTTGCTTCCCTGTTCACTTAGGAATACAACAAAAGTTGTAAAAAGTTTTAAGAAAGCACAATACCCTATTCACCCCCCTCTAGAGTATTTCAGATCTAACCTGCACTTGACATTACAAACATTCCTCCTTCATCTCCACCACTTGACATTACAAACACCCCTCCTTCATCTCCACCACTTGACATTACAAACATTCCTCTCCACATCCAAATCTCTCTCCACCTCCATCTTCCCCTACAAGTTAATCCTCAACCCACTCCTCCAGCTTCACCTCATTCACAAATTCCTACACCTCCTCAGTCTCCTCTTCCCTCACACTTATCCACCCTTCCATCTTACAACATACCATCAGACACAATCATGCCAGATGCCCCCACTCCATCTGTTATTCCTCCTCCCATTCCATTCTCTTCCTCTTCCCCATTTGATCCATCTACCATCATCTCCTTGCTCACTCCTCTCATCAAATCTCTCATCCAAGAGGCCATTACACCTCTTGTGACCTCCATCAATTCCTTATCTGCCCAGATCTCTATCCTATCTGCTGCCCCCTCTTCATTCAGGGGCCTGGCTCCAGGTATTCCTGAACCCAGGCAGGGGGAGATGCTCAGTGATGAAGTTGCAGCAGATGCAGTTACAGCAGTAGCAGCAGTTCCCTCTCCAGCAGATGCAGATTCAGATGAGGATACAGCAATTTTGACAGATTTTGATTCTGAAATGATTGAGTTAATTCAATTTATGGATACTGACATTGATTTGGATGAGTCAGTTGAACAAATAACATCTGTTGGTGATTTCTATTTAAATCCCACAGTGAATTTATCTGTTTTGTTGAGTAATTTTGATACTGCACATATGTAATTCTTTCTAGCAGATTTTTCTAAGCCAAGTTTGGCTATTGTACCTTATACCTCTCCAGCTAGTCCAGCAGTTGCTAAGCAACTCTGTGACAATTTTGCTCTCTCAGCTTCAGCCTCCATCTCAGCTTCTAGCCCAGAGGTCATTCCAGAAGATACTTCAGTGCCAATTTCAGCACTAGACTTTGTTATGGATGACTCTCCCCTGCCAGATTTGTATGAGCTTATTCAGGCTAACATTGAAGAAGAAAACAGGACAGCAGCTGAAAGCTCTGTCCCTATTATTTCTGTTTCCTATGCAGCTCCCTCCTCTCCTATTGCTGATATTCCAGTTCCTGAACCTTCTGCCCCTCCTCCAGAAAAGGCAGTTATTTCTGATAAAGCTTTGAAAGCTTTGGATGCTCTTTATGACATCCCTCAAGGTTCTGATTTTGAAGAAGATGACAATGATGACTCTGATGAAGATGCTGCAAGTAAGAAAAAGAGATTGTTGTCAAAGAAGAGAAAGGCTCCTCCTCCTCCAGCTCCCAAGCCAAATCCCACTGCAGACACTCCTTATTATATTCTACACAATGTTACTCCATATAAGGGAATGCCAGCATGGATGTGGCTATCCAAGAACCAACAAAAGGAAAGAAAGAGAAGCAGGAGATATTCCACTCCTCCAGTGCACAGATATAGGAAGGATCCTCCTCCTCCTCCTCCAGCAGCTGGTGCCAGTGGCTCTAGCTCCCAGAGATCTGCCCCAATGCAAACTTATTAGAGACAGTCAGGGACATCTTCTGGAAGCAGCCAGCAGAGGCCATCCTCCTCAGGAAGTCAAAGTCAACAGCATAAGCAGCAACAACAGCAATAAAGTTCTGAAGTTCAAAAAGTTGAAAGTCCAAAGAGACCTCTCTCTTCTCCAATCCCTTTTGAAGATCCTGAAACTGCAAATACAGCAAGAATGGCTAGATACCAGTGTTGGAACACCCTATTACTAATTTGGGTCAGGATCACTATGTCTCTAGGAACCTTTGCTTGACCTTCTGTATAGCTTAATAGGTCAATTAGAATTGAGTCTAAGGGTTAGAAGTCTAGGTTTGGAAGCTGCCCTGAAGACCAAGATTTTCTGTCTGGAGACTAAGTCATATCGTCGAGCTCAGCACGACGATTCGTCGAACTCCGGTCGACGATCATCTAGCTCAACTTCGACAGATCGTCGAACTCCATTCGACGATCGCTGAGCTCAACTTCATAATATCGTCGAACTCCATTCGACGATCGGTGAGCTCAAGTCGACGATTTTGACTCTACATTAGATCTTTATCTCTGAGCTCAGTTCGACGATCTTTGGGCTCAGATCGACGATTTTCTTGCTGCTGTGTGTTTTCAGATCGCTGAGCTCAGCTCGACGATAGCAGAGCTCAGTTCAACGATTTCAGATAACTTCCAGAATTCAAATTTAAATCAGTTAGGAGTTATTCTGCAATTAATTCAGAGATTTGCTAGCCGTTTTCATTCAATTCTGGAGCAAGTTTCAAGGGACTTTTCAAGGAATAATTCTGTGGACTTTCCTCAAAAAGAGATTATGCAATTAAGGATGCAATCAATGCAGACCAATGGCTATCATTGACAGAGAATAATATTCTATTCTGTACCAGAGAATAAAAGACAGAATGTTTTTGAATCTCTAAGCAGAACAAGAAATAGTGCACACACAATACAGATTACAGAGACTCATTCAAAATCTTCTGTCAAAAAGAATTCTCAAGAACACTCATCAAAGGAGATCAAGTTTTCTCAAATCTTCAGATCTCTGTAGTTTTCAAAGTGTTCAAGTCCAACATATCTCCTGACTCCAGACATTCAACATTTCAGCTATTGCTGAAATCATCCATTGTTGGAGTTCAACCTTTGAAGGCCTATCACCCTCAGCAAAGCTTTTCTTCCTGAAGATTTCAAGGATTCAGGGGGAGCTTTGACATCAATCCACATAGTCTTCTCAGTTGTTTGAGAAAGAGAAGACTGCCATCACTCTCTCACCCCCACTCTGTAAAGGGTTTTTCAAACTCCCTTCAAAAGTTTGAACCTGGTTTTTGAGCACCTTGTCAAAAGCACATTGGTGGCAAGACACCTGATCAAAAAATCTGCTTTGGTTTTTGAGCAACTTATCAAAAGCTCATTGGTGCCCAGGACACCTGATCAACTCATCCTGCAGTGGATTCCTACCTAGGGTGGTAGAAGAGTGGATGTACCCAAGTTTGGGGAACCACTATATTCCCTTGTGTCATCTGGTTTTGGCTTGCTTTCTTTTTGTTTCTGGCCTTGATTTTTATGTGCTTAGTTTTTGCATAGCTTAGTTCTGTGATTAGATTTATTTCTGCTTCCCTGCTCACACATATTACAACAATTGTTGTAAAAGTTTGTAAAAGTTTTTAAAGCACCATATACTCTATTCACCCCCCCCCCTTAGAGTATATCAGATCTAGTTGCACTTTCAACCAGGAATTGATTGGACTATCTTTGATAAATAAAGCCAAGACTGAAGGCAAAGATACATCAGGACTTACAACCATGTCAAAGTATAGAAAGGAAGAGCTGAAAAGGTTTGACAAAGGCAACAAATTGTTTAATATTGATGATTATATGAAACTTCATCCAGAAGCAGTTGTCCCCAGAGCAACTTCATTAAATATTATTGGGGCAGCTGACATGACTATGATAATAGCTCAAGCTCGAGATCCAAAGAGAGAAATCAATTTCAAGAAGCCAGGAGAGCAGACATCTGAAGACAAACCTCAGCAGAAGAAGCCAAAGAAGTAATCTTTTTGTGTTATTTCATTTTCTATCTGTTTTTTATTTTTCAAACCATACTATCTGTTTAAACAAAGCTGTATATATATATATATATATCTGTTGCATGTGTTATAATTCTCTGCCAGATATATCTCTTTTCTTGCTTTGTTTTTTCTGATTTGAGTCTCTGTTAGTGACCTCACCCAAATAGGGGGAGATTGTTGGACCCTAGTTGATTTGGGCTAGGTTCACTGACTTAGGATGTGACCCATCATGTATAGCCAGGGTCAAGTTGTGTCCTAGAGTCTAGGTCAAGTCCTTAGGCTCAACTCCAGATGGACCAGCTTTCAACAAGACCATCAGAGACTCTAGTCTAACAAGTTTTCAAGACCAAGTAAAGTGAATTCGACGTTCGTCGAACTCAGCTCGACGAAAGGAGTTCTGCGCTCGACGATCGTGAGATAATTCTTAGTGCTGAGCTCGACGATCTGTGTTCTCTGTTCGACGAAGACTCAGTTTCTACATCAAGCCAAAGTCAGGAGAACTTCAAATTTTTCTAAGTCCAGCTTCAAGCTTCGGTCGACGAATTATATTCTGAGCTCGACGAACTTGGACCTCAAGTTGTAAATTTCTCAGGTCGACGAAGTCAGCTTCTCAGGTCGACGAATGTTGTACTCTACTCGACGATTTCTGGACTCAGAGAATTTGTGTCGACACCAGCTTATGTCGACACCATAGGATTTGTGTCGACACCAGGATACCAGTCGACACCAGCTTATGTCGACACCAGAGGATTTGTGTCGACACCAAGATCAATCTGTCGACACCAAGATCAATCTGTCGACACCAACTTATGTCGACACAGTATTTCAGCAAATGCAGAATATTTTGCCCAAGTCCAGAACTTTTCTCAACTCGACGAATTTGATTCTCAGCTCGACGAATGAAGACTGTCTGTTTGACGAATGAAGATTGTCTGGTCGACGAACTCTCTCAAGCTCAGATCGACGAACTCAAGCTCAGCTTGACGAACTCAAGCTCAGCTCGACGAACACAAGTGCAGCTCGACGAATTGTGTTCTTCGTTTGATGAATGCAGACTAGGTTTTCTTTAAGTTTCCCGTCCAGTTTCTTGGCGCTCATTCCTGAACATTTAATGTCAGATCTTCTCGAAATGTTACCATTAGAACGTGCATTGACTATGGACGATTACATGCCATTTTTCCATGGGACAGTTAGGGAAATTATTGATTGTCGCTTCTTTCTAAAGCCGACTGCAATTACTGCTCGACATTCAAAAGTTTGAATGTTCCTCAGTCAGAACAAGACACACAGTAAGAGAGAAAAGGATCAAGCAGTAATAGAGTAACAGAAACACAGTACAACAAGCAATACACACAATCAGACAGACACTCTGAGGTTGCAGAGAAGAACAATCATTCTCAAATCAAAAGTTCTTGACTGCAATCAGCCTTGATCAGAGAACATTTTCAAGAAGAAGAAGAAGAACAATCAAATTCAATCAAGAGTCTTTTTCTCTCTATTCTCAGGATAACTTCAAAGGGCAACAAAACTTTATCTGTCAAAAGAAGTTCCTGAAGCATTTCTGGTCCAGGCATTCTAGGTCATTGAAGACCTATCACCCTGAAGTAGTGCTCCATCTTTCCTGACCAATTCGAGATCCCAGGGGGAGCAAGATCTGCTACAATCAATCCACAAGTCTTCTCTCTGATTGTTGACAGAGAAGACACTATCACCTTCTTTCCTATTCCTGTACAGGGTTTTAAATCCCTTCAAAATTATTCTGGTTGCAAGTCTCCTTCCAAAAGACTTGAGGTTTGGTTTTTGAGCACTTGAACAAAAGCTCATTGGTGTCAGGCACCTGATCAAAAACCTGAGTGGATTCCTACCAGGGTGGTAGAAGAGTGGATGTACCCAGGTTGGGGAACCACTATAAAATTTTTGTGTCGTCTGGTTGCTCTTTTCTTCTATTTCCTGGCTGTGCTCTGTGATTGTTCTGTGTTGATCTGTGTTTAGATAGTTGCTGTGCTTACTCTATTTTATTTGCTTCCCTGTTCACTTAGGAATACAACAAAAGTTGTAAAAGTTTTTAAGAAAGCACAATACTCTATTCACCCCCCTAGAGTATTTCAGATCTAACCTGTACTTTCATCCTTGTTGTATACATGCTCCTGGATGAAGTGATAGTGCACCTCGATGTGCTTTGTCCGGTTGTGGGAGACTGGATTGTTTGTGATTGCTATTGCACTGGATGAGTCGCAATACATCGGAATTTCTCTGAACTTTAAATTATAATCTTCAAGTTGATTTCTGATCCATAGAAGTTGTGCGCAACAACTACCTGCAGAGATATACTCTGACTCAATAGTAGATGTTGTCACACAATTCTGCTTCTTACTGTTCCATGAGATGAGCCGTCTTTCGAGGAATTCGCATGTCCTCAAAGTGCTTTTCCTATCATCCTTGCTTCCTGCAAAATCGACATCTAAAAAACCAATTAGCTCAACATCATTATTTCTTAGGTAGCATAAGCCAAGATTTGGTATACCCTTAAGGTATCTTAAAATCCGCTTTGCAGCAACGTAATGAGATTAATTAGTGTTCACCTGATATCTAGCGCAGACACATGTTGAAAATATTATATCTGGTCTACTGGAAATTAGGTAGAGCAAGAATCCAATTATGCTTATGTACTTGGTTTCATCGAAAGATTTCTCTTTCTCATCCTTGTCCAGAGACACAGTTGAACCCATTGGAGTCCTCATAGAGGATGCGCTCTCCATTCCGAATTTCTTAAGAAACTCCTTGGTGAATTTCGTCCGAGAGATGAAAATTCTATCTTCAGATTGCGTCACATAAAGTCCTAAGAAATACTTCAGCTCACTCATACTGCTCATTTCAAACTTCCCTTGCATAAGTTTAGAAAACTTCTTGCAAAGGTTGTCTTCCATAGAGCCAAAAATAATATCATCGACATAGATTTGCACAAGCAGAATCTAACATTTAACTTCCCTAAGAAGTAATGTCTTGTCTATCTTTCCTCTTGTGAACTTGTTCTCAAGAAGAAAGATAGATGACTTCTCATACCAAGCTCGGGGAGCTTGTTTTAAGCCGTATAATGCTTTATTCAAAAAGTAAACATAACGAGGGAATTGAGAATTTACAAAACCTGGGGGTTGCGCTACATATACTTCCTCTTTCAGATTCCCATTGAGGAATCCATACTCCACATCCATTTGGTAGACCGTGAAGCCTTTGAGGGCAGCATACGCAAGAAACAACCTGATTGCCTTGAGTCGAGCTACTGGAGTAAAGGTTTGATCGAAGTCAATCCCCTCTTCTTGTATGTATCCTTGTGCTAGAAGTTTGGCCTTGTTCTTGATGATTACTCCATGTTCATCCAGCTTGTTTTTGAATATCCACTTGGTGTCGATCACATTCTGTCCTTTAGGCCTGGGTACCAGCTCCCAGACTTTGCATTTTTCAAATTGATTGAGCTCCTCTTGCATTATCAATAACCAAGAAGAGTTCTTGTTTGCTTCTTTGAATTTCTTTGGCTCAGCCTGTGATAAAAGGCTTAGATGTATAACCTCATTAGTTGTACCTCTTCTGTTTCTCACACCGTTGCCTGTCTCTCTTATTATTTGATATGCTGGATGATCTCTTAGATGTCTGAAACCTAGATTCCTTGCTCTCCCTCCACCAGGCACTGCAACATTTGGTGAATCCTTTGTAGGTTGTAGCAATTCTTCCTCTAGCAGTTCTTCATCCACCAAGCCTGGATCAACGACCTTGACTGAACTTGGAGCTTTTTCCTTGATAGCTTCATCCAAGCTTAGCTCCTTGAACCTGGTACTTGCATCCGCACCAAAAACATAAGACGAGCTGCTATAGAGCATGCTAGTCTCATCAAATACAACATTTATTGACTTTTTTTACCACCAGAGTTTTCTTATTAAAATCCTATATGCCTTATTATGGCTAATATATCCTACAAAATACCTTCAAAATACCTTTCACTAAACTTTGTGCAGTAATAGTTCATATTGTTAAGTACGAAGCATTTACTTCCAAAGATTCTAAAATAGGACACAGTCAGTTTTCTGCCCTTCAATAGCTCATAGGGGGTCTTACGATAGCTTTTGTTGATAAGTGATCTGTTTTGCATGTGACAGGATGTGTTGACTGCTTTAACCTAGAAGTACTCCGGAAGTGAGGCGTCATTCAACATAGTTGTATATGCTTCAATTAGGGTTCTATTTCTTCTCTCAGCAACTCCATTTTGCTGTGGAGTACCCGGGGAGGAAAACTCATGAAAGATACCATTACTTTGACAAAATTTTGTCATGACACCAGACTCAAACTCTGTTCCATGGTCATTTCTGATTTTGACCACTGAGCAGCCTAATCATTCTGAATTTGCCAAACAAAATTGGTGAAAGACTCGAAGGTGTCTAACTTGTATTTCAGAAAAAACACCCAAGTAAAACGTGAGTAGTCTTCAACAATTACTAACATATAGACCTTACCTCCTAAACTGTGAATATGTATAGGGTCGAACAAGTCCATATGAAGCAAGTATAAGCTTCATGAAGAATCTTTTTCAGTAATACCCTTGAAGATACCCCGTGTCTGTTTACCCATTTGACAGGAGTGACATGGACTCTCTTTAAAGCACTTAATGCTGGGGGCATCACATACTAAGTTGATAAAAAAAAATAGCATATTTATAGCTTTGAAATTAATATGTGTTAATATCTTGTGTCATTGGTCACAAAGAGACGCACTACTTTTAGCCATAAAACACACTGGGTAGAATTGTCTAAGAGAAGAAAATTCAAATAGAAAATATTTCTGCTCCGAGTGTCTGTTAAGACCATCTCCAAATTTGTAGACAATTTTATCAAACACTTGTTCTTGCATAACTCAATGATGTAGCCTTTGTCACATAGCTGACTCATGCTTATAAGATTATGGTGTAATTCTTCATCATAAGCTACGTCTGTAAAAGAGACTATGTCGTTTAAAATCATACCATAACCTTTTGTTGTTCCCCTGTCTGACCCTCCAAATATAACTTTTGGTCCGTCTTCGACTGGGGTATACTCAAGTAAAAGGCTTCTCGTCCCGATCATGTGTCGAGAGCATCTGCTGTCCAAATACAAGATCGGATTTTTGGTGACCTTTGGACATACCTGCAAAAACAATTCACTTTACCTTAGGAACCCAAACGTATTTGGGTACTTAGTTCCTGGTCACCTTACCACCACTAGGAACATTAACCTTGTGAATGATCGGTCTCGCATTGCTAACTCGTGGGGTTATATAATTAACAGGATTGTACCAACAATCTGCGTCAAAATGACAAATTTTGTCGCAGCACCAACAGTCAAACCTGTTGTACCTCCTTTTGTACTACTGCTTTACCTTTTGGAAATGAGGTTTAGCAGGGGTAGCATTCTTTGAGGTGGAGGCCTCCTGGTTGTAGCATACACAGGAGCTCCCCATCTCTTTATCCTTAGGTACATCAGATTCAGCATTTGGTGCCTTCTTATTGTTATGAACATGTACATACGGACCGTAACTCTTCATCTCAATTTCTTCATAAGGTGCTTTGAACAAGCTGTCACCAAAGTCACGAGGACGGGTCCATCCCTGGTATCTATTCTTGGGCTCTACATAAGTAGGCCTATCATGATGACCATAAGATGACTCAAAGTCAAACTTATTCGTCAGGAAGATTACCTTCCTAAACGAGGGTTGACCCATGGGTATCTTCCCCTTTTTCTTGGCACTAGACTTCCTGGCAACCTTACCCTTTCCAACTACGTGGCCAAGACCACTATCCTTCTTCAGTACTGAAAACTCATCGATGAAAGGGAGAACAGTCTTTGACTTGGAGAAACTCTCAACGAGTTTTCTCTCTACTACGAGCTTTTCTTCCAGCTCATCAAGATACTTTTATTTCAGACTCAGTGTCTCAGCAGAGCCCCTGAGTTCATCTTTCAAGGAGTGGACATCATCTATAAGAGGAAGTAATTGTGCAATTTCTTCCTTCAAATTAGCTTCCACTGTCTTGAGGGAGGCAATCTCTTTTACCTGCTTTCGGACTACCTTCGACATTTGTCAAAAGCCTTTAATAGGTGCTCGTGCTGAGCCATCAATTCTGATTCATCCTCATCAGAAGAGTAGTCTTCATGACCATGAGTGGATGTTTTAGATTCAGAGATTATGGCATGTGAATTTACCTTACCGTGGTACTCGGAGTGGCCCACCTCCTCATCTGAATGTGTCATAAGCCCGAAGTAGGCTCCCTCAGTTTCTGAGCTTGACTCACTCGAGTCATTATCACTGAGAGTCTTCAACTTCTTGGCGATGAATCTCTTTTCTTCTTTCCATTGAAGGATCTCTCTTCTTACTTCTTGGAACCATCCTTGTTCTTATAGGGACACTCCGCAATCACATGTCATAGCTTATTACAACAATAACAAGCAATGTCAGAGGAAAACTGTTTGTTCGGTTTTGATTTATACCTACCCTCCTTATTATAGCTTTTATTCGTTCGATCACCGTCACGATGTGATCTTCTGTAGTCAGAGGAAGACTGATTCTTCATATGTCTCCTCTTTCTCAATAGTTTCTTGAATAGCTTGGAGATAAGAGAAAATTCTCCATCTGATAGCTCGGATCCTGACTTGATTGGCTCAGAGTCTTTTGGAGTTTCAGGAGCTCGTGTCCTTACGGGTGACACTGCTTTGGACATTTTTGAACATTCATCCTTCAGGGCCACTAGATTGTCTCTGCTTGAAGTTCTGTTGCTTTGCTCCTCCTTCTTCCAGGTATTCTTGTGGAGTTCGTAGAAGAGCAATTTGCCAAACAGGTTTTGAGGGTCGATTTCCGACAACTTCCCGAATTCCCTAATGGTAACAACTTTGGTGTCCTAGTCCTTAGTAAGGGATCCTAAAAATTTGTCAATGAGCACCCCATGAGTGAATGTATGACCATAGTTCTTGAGGCCTTTGACGATCTTGAAAAATTTCGCGAAGCTGTCAGCGATAGTTTCACTTGACCCTTGCTTAAACGCTTCGTACTCTTGATTTAGTAAAGATCTTAGATTGTCTCGAACTTCCTCAGTCCCTTCCATCAGAACTACTAAGCTGTTCTACATCTCCTTGACAGACTTGCAGTGGAATAAATTTTGGAGCATTGAAACGTCCACTGTACTTACTATGATGTTCTTCACTTTCTTATACAAGGCGACCAAAGCGATTTCATCCTTTGTTAGATCCATCATTTTCTTAGGGATCATAATTGTCAGATTCAGAGCTGAAGCTTAAGTAGGTATGTGTGGTCCTTCTTCCACTAGCTGAAAAATTCTTGGATCAGCAGCTTCCATGAAAAACCTGACTCTTTCTTTCCACATGGGAAAATTCTCTTTCGTGTAAACAGACAGCTTCATGGATGACATGTCCTTGCTTCTGTCCATGGTGAATATGCGAAATATCTAAATGCTAGATCAGGGATTTTGTTCAAGGTATTAGCCTTATCGAACAAAACTCCCCTCTGATACCAATTAAAAGTATCTAGCGTCTACCTAACTCACCTAGAGGGGGGGTTAATATGTGATGTTTGTGTCTTTTCGCGGATTAAAAATTACTCAAAAGTAAACAAGCACACAAACATAGAGATCTATAGTGGTTCCCCGTATTGGGTACGTTTACTGTCCCACCTCACCTATCTACTACGAAGGGTTTGATTCAGCTACTTCACCTTTCTCAGATTATCAACAATCTTACAACTCGGAGCAACGCACCCACACCTCGGAGAACAAACTCTCCTACACCTCGAACCACAACCGGATCTAAAACTCGATCCACAAACGGATCTACAAACTCCACAAACGGATCTACAAACTCGATCCTAAAATGGATCTACAAAATCAATCCTCAAATGGATCTACAAACTCGGAGAAATAATCTCCTGCAATAGTATATGAATATTACAATACAGTAACAATGACAAGTCTTCGCTCCGACGTTCTTCGAAATAGTTGATCTTGAGATTTGGAGAACTCGGAAAGTGGAAAGATTTGAAGACTTTGAATCGTGAACCTTCAATCTTCGAACGACGAGATCTAGAGGAGAATAGATATTGAGAGAAGAAGTAATCCAGTCGTGAAAGTTGAAGACGATGAATCTTGCACTTCTCCGGCGGTCGAATAGAAAGAATCGCGAGATCGGAAAAGTCGAGCCGTCGGTTACGTTTTTGGAAAGCCATGTGATTTAGAAATTAGTAACTAGCAATATTTGAAGATTCGAAAATCATCCTAACATATATATAGAGAAAATCAAACCAACGGCTACAAAGGATTTCCAAAAATGGAACCCATACTCGTAAACTGGTCTTTAAAAATTTCAAAAAAATGACCTAAGTCAAATTCGTCGAGTATCATATTGATACTCATCGAATACATCTTGATATACGAAGAATATGCCATAGTCAAATTATCTCAGGCTGGCTGGTCACTCGACACCATAGCAACAAGTCATACTCGACGAATTCGTCGAGTATCACCAGGCATACTCGCTGAATTCGTCGAGTATCAGTCAACAGGCTCAACGCAGATAACACCTATATTCGATGAATTAGACTTGGAAAAATCTAGAGAAGTAGTGTCGACTTGACTCGACGAATTCAACGTGTATTACTTAGCACATTCGTTGAATTCAGCGAGTATCGTTATATACATTCGACGAGTATGCACAATGATACTCGATGAATATTACTTAACAGATTTTTCGCACTCCAATGAATTTACCCTAAGTATATACGACGGATTCGATGGGTATTGGTAAGTATACTCGACGAATTTGGCTTGTATCAATGATGATACTCGACGAATTCAACGTGTATGCTTAACCATACTCGTTGAATTATACTTAGGTAAAATTCCTATTTTCCTGGGTCTAAACCTTGACTAGCCTTGAGTCTTCTCTTGTACTTGGTATAGAAGTATGTTAGAACTCTTTATTACTGATTTGGGCTAGGATTACTATTCTTTGATTAGGATTTTTATTTTGACCCAACTTGAATAGACTAGGGTCATATTTTATTTCCAGAGTTGTTATTTCAGAAGATATTCCAGAGATGCTTAGTTCAACAAACTCAGAACTCAGTTCGACGAACTCAGATCTCAACTCAGAGCTTAGTTCGACGAACTCAGAGCTCAGCTCAACGAAAGTAAAAGCTCAATTCAAAGAAATCCAAGCTCAGTTTTACGAAAAGCTTACTGAGTTCGACGATCAGATAGTTTCTATATTACAGAAGGCAGAATGATTTCAAATGCTTGATAACTGTTAGTTAAAACTCTGATATTTAATGTTAAATATTCTAATGAATATAATCATTTAAGGCAACATTAAATATGGATTTATCACAGAGGTTTTAATTCTAATTAATTCCAAGATAGTTACAATTCTCAAGGGATTCTTCAGACGTTTCAAGAATCGTTTATTTCAAATATTGAATTCTTCCCTGATAGTATATATATATATATATATATATATATATATATATATATATATATATATATATATATATATATATAAGATTGTTGCTTCACTAGTGACATACTATATACACACATATACATACATTCTGCTTCAGACTCTTCTTGAGACATATCTTCAATCTGAGAGACATCCTAATACATATTTGCCAGAAACATCTACTAGAGAGTAAAAACATACAAGAAGGCCTACACCCTGAAGAAAAGTCTCCTCTCTTGATGACAATCTCTATTCAAATCAGGGGGAGCTTTTTACAATATCATCCACTAAGTATTCTCAAGAATACTTGACAGAGAAGACAACATCTAACTCTTTTAGTTTATTTTTAAACAGTGTACATGGTTCTAACTCCCTTCAAAAGTTTACACTTGGTTCATAAGCCACTTGATCAAAAGAATTAAGTTTGGTTTTTGGGTTCCTGGTCAAAAGCCAAAGGGTTGCTAGATCTCCCTTAGAAAATAGATCTTTTGGTAACAGGGCACCTGAGCAAAAACCTGTAGTGGATTCCTACCAGGGTGGTAGAAGAGTAGACGTACCCAGATTTATTGGAGAACTACTATAAAATCCTTATGGCATCTATGATTGTAACTTTCTATTTGTGTGTTGTGTATATTATCTATATATATATCACTAATTTTAAAACCTCTATAAAATAAAATTAAAGTTTTTGAAATACTCTGTTCACCTTCCTCTAGAGTAAAGTTAGATCTATCCAATTCACTGTCAATTGGTAACAGAGGAAAGTTAGGTTTTACAGGCTAACACTTGAACCAACAGATCTGATAGATCTTATTTTACCTAGAGGTTTATTTTTAGATCACTGATAAATTTTTCATGGCACAAAATAAGGAGTATGCAAGTACTAGACCTCATATTTATAATCTTAATAAGTTTGCACTATGACATGCAAGGATTAGGTTATATATGAATTCTATTGATGAGGATATCTATAATTCAATTTTGACATGTCCACCTCCACCACTGGCAGCAACAAGCACCAATACTACATCACCTCCAGAATGGACAAATGCTCAGAAAAAACCGAGAACTGCTGATGCAAAGGTTATGAATATACTAGTACAAACAATGTCTTATGATATTTTCAGAAGGTTACTGAATGCACCTCAGCAGAAGATATCTGGGACTCCCTCACTATAATGGTAGCTGGATCAGCAGATGAAAGAAAAGATAGAAGATCTCACCTGATTTCTCAATATGAGAATTTCAAAAAGGGAGAAACTGAATCTGTTGCTAATATGTATACAAGACTCAGTCTCATAATCAATGAACTGAAAACTTTGGAGAAGGACATTACATTGACAGAAATAAATGACAAAATTCTCATGTGTTTCCTAGCACATAGGATTCAAGAATTTGGCCAATTAGAGAACCAGAAGTGTGAATGAAATTACAACAAAAACTTTGTTGGGCATGCTCAAATCATATGAGCAGCTCATCAAAATAAGAGAAGCTGAACAAATGACTTTATCCTCAGCAAAGAAGGACAAGAGTATTGCTTTCCAAGCAACTAAAAAGGAAGAACAACATCCAAAAAATGAAGAACTCATGAGTTTATTGGCTAAAAGATTTTACAAAATGGTCAGGCAAGAATTCAGGAGAATATTTTCCAGAAACAAGGAAAAACCAAGATATGACAAAAGACCTACTAAGGAAATTGTTTGCTATGATTGTAGGAAACCAGGACACATTCTTCCAGAATGTCCTAAAAATCAGAAGAAAGATAAAAAGAAGGAGAAAGACTTTAAGAAACATTCAAACAAACCCTCTTCTACTAAACACAGACAGAAGGAGAGAGGCTTTGTAGCTAAAACATGGAGTGAGTCAGACACTGAATCCAGTTCAAGTGAAGATTAAGAAGAACCAAATATTGAAGAAGTCTGTATGATGGCAATCAATGCATCAAACAACAATTCTGATTATGAGTTCAAAGAAGATCAGGTAATTTCAACTTTTATTTTACATCAGATCAATTTAAAATAGATTTTAAATTGCTTTGTAAAGATTTATAAAATTTGAGAAGTAAATAAAACTTCTTAAAGAAAAATTAACTGAATTGAACAATCTATCTTCAGAAAACATTAAACTTAAAGAAGATTTGAAAATTTCTAAGGAACAAACAGTTTCTCTGAAAAACAAATTATCTGAGGCTAAGAAGTTTGAAGAATATCTTAATGAGAGAAGTATCAAACTGATGAATATTATAAGTACAGTCAATACCAGATTAAATGACAGACTAGGCTTGAGAGCTTCATCTAGTCAACCTCAAATTCTTAAGAAAAATATTTTAACTACTCCTGTAAAATTTATATCTCCTAAAGGAAAAGAAATATTAGAAGTTACAGATAAAGACATTGAAGTTTTGTCAAATAATATACTAAAGAATAAATTAAAATCTATTCTAAAACAGAATAAAAATTTCCAGAAAAATAATGTTCAACAGATTTTGTCGAACCGAGCTCGACGAAATAAAAGTTATTCATCGAACAGAGATAGACGAACATTGAACATAGGAAATGAGAATAACTATTTAGTGAATGGTGCTCGACGAAATCACTATTATTCGTCGAATGTGGCTCGACGAAATTATAATAATTCGTCGAACTTAAACTTTTCAAACAGAAAATTTACTTCTTTTCAAAAGAATAATCAAACTCAAAAGTTGATAAATCCTTTTACTGAGTGGGTTATTCCTCCCAGGAGATATCATCCACTTGGATATAAAAATCAACCTGAATATTCTTATATTTCTACTGATTATGATAAAAAATTAGGACCCAAGCTAATCTGAGTTAAGAACACCTAACTTATTTTCAATATATGAAAAGAACTATCCTACCATAGAGGAACTGTGGTATTTGGATAGTGGTTGCTCTAAACACATGACAGGAAGAAAGCTAATCTAAGAGGCTTCAAAGCAAAGCTTGGACCAAAAGTCATATTTGGAGACTCCAACTGTGGCCAGACAGAGGGCTATGGCAATGTCAAACTTGGAGTAGTTACCTTCAGAAAGGTAGATTATGTGAGAGGTCTTAAGCATAAACTTATCATCATCAGTCATCTATGTGATGAAGGTTATCAGGTATCATTTAATAAGTCTTTATGCTTTATTACATCTAATGATAACAAAATTGTTTTATATGGGGTTAGACAGGGTAACATCTATTTAGTCAATTTTAATTCTGCTATAACTGAGATATGTTTATTTAATCAAATAAGTAAATCAAATGAACTTTGGCATAAAAGATTAGGGTATATAAACCTTAGAACTATTGCTGAATTCTCTAAGTATAACCTTGTCAGAGGACTACCTTCTAGATCTTACAAGAAGAAAGGACTTTGCAAGGCTTGTCAATTAGGTAAGCAAATTAAAAATAATTTTAAACCCATATCTAAGAGTGATTCACCCAGTATTTTGTATTTGCTACATATGGACCTTTTTTGACCTATTGCAATACAAAGTTTGGGAGGAAAGTCATACACTTTAGTAATTGTTGATGATTTCTCCAGATTCACATGGGTGTTCTTTCTTAGGAACAATTCTAACAACTTCAAAATTCCTACAGACTTTCTTAGGAATATCAAGATTGAGTATTCTACTCAGATTGCATTGATCAGAAGTGATCATGACACTGAGTTTGAATCTCTTATGATGGGAGAATTTTGTGAGAAAGAAGGAATCAGGCGGTGTTTCTTTGCTCCTAGAACTCATCAACAAAATGGGGTGGCAGAAAGGAAAAATATAACCCTAATTAAATCTACTAGAACATTACTTGCAGATTCTCACTTACCCCTAACTTTTTCGGTAGAGGTAGTAAACACAACAAATTATGTTCTTAACAGAAGTCTCATTCATAAACTCAAGGGTAAGACTCCCTATAAATTGCTTAAAAATAAGAAACCTAAAGTAAATTATTTTAAAATCTTTGGGTGTAAATGTTATATTCATAATAATTGTTGAAGTTGGTGACCGGGCGGTCTGGCGGTCTATCTTGGGGGGTTGAAGACTGCGCGGTCTGGCGGTTTGTCTCAGCCTGCTTGGAGACCGGGCGGTCTAGCGGTCTACCCTGGCAATCTCTCTTTCTCTCTGGTGGTAGCCGTGCGGTTAGCCCTTCTGTCTAACCGCGCGGCTTGTGCGGTTTGTTTTGTATAGTCCGCTTAGTCCTGTAAATTTTTAGTCTCACATCTCTTATTTGTATTCTCTCATCTCTCCTCCATTCTATATAAGGGAGGGCATACCTTTGTAATAGATATCTTTTTGGATAATAAACCTTTCAATTATTCAAAACTCCGGCTTGTTTTTTGGTCGTTTGTTCGCTACTTTAACATGGTATCAGAGGACTCGATTTTCTCCCCCTGATTCTGCGCGCCCTCTCTGACCTCGCGACCTGTCCGCGCGGCTTGCTTCTTCTTCTTGCGGCCTGTCCCCGCGGCTTGTTTCTTCCGCCTGCTTGCGCCCTGTTCGCGCGGCTTCTTCTCTCCTTGTCGTTGCCCTTTGTGTGCGCGGCCTCTTTGTTTCTTCTTCTTCTTGCTGCGACCTGTTTGCCACCCAGCGGACTTTTCTCTGTTCGCGTGGTGTCTCTTTCTTCAGTTCGCGCGGGCTGATTTCTAGCCGCTCGACTTCTTTCCCTCTGCTTGCTTCTATGGCTTGGTCGTGGTTTTTCTGGCCGCTGGTATCTATCATCGTGACCGCTGCAGATCTCTTTCTCTAACCGCTGCATTTTCTCTCTGTTCGCGCGGGTTCTTCCTTATTTCGGCAGCCTCTCTGCCTTTCTTCCTTTAGCCGCTCCTACCTGTTAGTCGCCGCGACCTCCTCTTAAGTCGCGCGGCTTGTGCTTCCCTCTTCTTACCCTTTGTCTTGCTCTGCACCTTGGTCGTGGCCCTTCTTGCTGCTGGTGTGCTGTCACCGAGACCGCTGCAATTTTTATTCCTCCCTTCATGGCTTTCATATACTCCTCCAAGCCGTTCGCCTCGGTTGTCACGTCTTCTAGCAGTGCCCATGTTGTTACTAAAGGAAAATGGATGATCGACACCGGTGCTACAAATCATATGACCGGCAATCTCCAGTGTTTTTCTCTCCTAAAAACACATGAACGATTGCCCCCAGTTATTCTCGCTGACGGCTCTTCATCATCGGTCCATGGGACGGGGATAGTTCATGTCACTCCGTCTCTTCACTTGGAGGATACTCTATATGTGCCACAGTTCCCGTGCAACTTATTATCTGTTACTTCTCTATGCAAGCAATTACAGTGTTCAGTCACATTTACTTCTACTTCTTGCTCTTTTCAGGATCCGGACTCCCAACGGACGATTGCTACTGGGACTGAGAGTGGCGGCCTATACTTCCTGGACAACATTTCTGCTTTTTCCACCTTCTCCACCACCTCCACAGATATTCTCCAATGGCATCTCCACCTTGGTCATGCTCCTCCACGTCTTCTTCGTCAACTTCTGCCCCACCTTCCTCCACAAAGTCCTCCTCTCAACTGTGAGGCATGTCAGCTTGGCAAGCATCACCGCTCCTCTTTCCCTCCAAAGCACGTTCGTGGCTCTACCCGTCTGTTTGATCTCATCCACTCCGATATTTGGGGTCCCTCTCCTACTCTTACCATTGGTCGGGGTAGTTCATATTTTGTCACGTTCATTTATGATTTCTCTCGTTGTACGTGGGTGTATCTATTAAAAGATCGCTCTGAATTATTCTCTGTATGGATGTCCTTCTATCTCATGATCCAAACTCAGTTTAATGTTTCTATCAAAGTTTTTCGATCTGATAACGCCAAAGAATATATCAGTCATGACTTTTCTACATTCTGCATGCAAAATAGGATTATTCATCAAACTAGTTGTGTCTATACTTCACAACAAAATGGTGTGGCCGAACGCAAAAACCGTCACCTCCTCGATGTCGCTCGCACCTTGATGACCCAGATGCATGTTCTTCGCTCCTATTGGGCCTATGTTGTTCTCCTTGCCTGCTACCTTATCAATCGCATTCCCTCCACGGTTCTCCACGGCAAAACCCCATTCTCCATTATTTATCCGGGCAAGGAGCCGTTTCCTCTCCCTCTCCAAATCTTTGGATGCACTGCCTTTGTGCATACCCCTTCTGCCACCAGTGATAAGCTCTCCCCTCGCTCCACCAAATGTGTCTTTCTGGGGTACTCCACCACTCAGAAAGGCTATTGTTGCTTTGATCCTGTCCTTCGTAAGCAGTTCGTCTTTGCTGACGTCACCTTCTTCGAGAATACCTCATACTTCTCGGATGACTCCTCTCCTCTTCTCCCAGCTTCTGATTCTCCTGTCGTTCCCTTCGTTCCCTCGCCTCCTACTACGATCTCCACCCCTACACCGTCTCCATCCACTCCTCTCCCTCCACCTCTCTCTCTCCCTCCTCCGCCACCCTCTCCCTCATCTCCGCCGCCGTCGCTCTCTACTCCCGGGCCAGCTTTCTCTACCACGGATGCTCCGGATGTCGCGGGACCCGCTGACCTGGATCTTCCTATAGCTCTTCGCAAAGGGGTGCGGACGTGTACCCTACACCTCCTTACTGCTGTTGTTTCCTATGATCGTCTTACCCCTTCTCGCAGGACATTTGCACTGGCTATCTCCACTGCCACACCCCGCTCCTACCACGAGGCCCTTGTTATTCCTCATTAGAAGATGGCCATGGATGAGGAAATGGCGACCCTAACTGAGCGGGGTATCTGGACTCTTGTTCCTCCTCCCTTCGGCACTGATGTGGTTGGCTGTTGCTGGGTCTTTGTGGTCAAATTTGGCCCCGACGGCACTGTGGATCGTTATAAGGCTCGCCTTGTTGCTAAGGGATTTACTAAGACCTATGGGGTTGATTACTTTGACACCTTCTCCCCCGTGGCTCGTCTCAGCACTATCCGGTCCTTCTCTCTGTGGCGGTAAATAGGGATTGGCCGATTTCCCAGCTGGATGTCAAGAATGCCTTCCTTTATGGTGATCTTCACGAGGCCGTTTACATGGAGCAACCTCCTGGGTATGTTGCTCAGGGGGAGACACGAGTATGCCGGCTGAAGAAGGCAATTTATGGCCTCAAGCAGAGCCCTTGATCTTGGTTTGACAAGTTCAGCGGCATCGTGGCGGTCGTTGGTTTTGCACGAAGCTCTGTCGATCACTCTCTATCTATTCGCAAAACTCCTTCGGGGCTAGTTGTTCTTGTTGTGTACGTTGATGATATTCTTCTCATTGGCGATGACCAGGAAGGGGTAGCCCTGACAAAGCGACATCTTCGCCAACATATGATCACGAAAGATATGGGCTCTCCAAAGTACTTTCTGGGGATCGAAATCTCTCGGAAGCCCGACTCCCTAGTTCTCTCTCAGCGTAAGTATGCCCTTGATCTTTTAAAAGAGGCAGGATTGACTGGAGCAAAACCTGCCCGATGCCCCATGGCAACTAGAGAAGACAAAACCTGAACAGATGATTCGCCTCCTCTTTCAGATAGTTCGCGGTACAGGAGTCTGGTTGGTAAGCTCATATATCTCACAGTGACCAGACCCGACATCTCCTATGTTGTGGGCAAGTGAGTCAATTCATGCAAGCACCTAGGGAGTGCCATCTACAGTCCGCCTTGCAGATCTTGGAGTATATCAAAGTAGCACCTGGGAAAGGATTTCTTTTTCAGAAGAATGGTCATCTGAGGATTGAAGCATACTCAGATGCAAGTTATGCTGATGACAAAGGGGATCGCAAGTCAACCTCAGGTTTTTGCACCTTTGTTGGGGGAAATCTAGTGAGCTGGAAGAGCAAGAAGCAGTCTGTTGTCTCCAGGTCCAGTGCAGAAGATGAGTATCGCAGTATGGCGTCGACCACTTGTGAGTTAAAATGGCTGCGGGCTCTCATGCTAGATTTAGGAGAGGTCTACAACCATCCTCTACCTATGTTATGTGATAACAAGGCCGCCATATACATCTCCAAAAATCCGGTCTTCCATGAAAGAACAAAGCACATTGAGGTCGACTGTCATTTCATTCGTGAAAAGATCTTAAAGGAACAAATTTGCACTCCCTTTGTCACTTCTGATAAAGAGCTGGCTGACATCTTCACCAAGCCAATTTCCGCCTCGTTTCTTCATGTTTGTGACAAGCTGGGCATGATCGATATATATGCTCCAGCTTGAGGGGGAGTGTTGAAGTTGGTGACCGGGCGGTCTGGCGGTCTGTCTTGGCGGGTTGAAGACCGCGCGGTCTGGCGGTTTGTCTCAGCCGGCTTGGAGATCGGGCGGTCTAGCGGTCTACCCTGGCAATCTCTCTTTCTCTCTGGTGGTAGCCGTGCGGTTAGCCCTTCTGTCTAACCACGCGGCTTATGCGGTTTGTTTTGTATAGTCCGCTTAGTCCTGTAAATTTTTAGTCTCACATCTCTTATTTGTATTCTCTCATATCTCCTCCATTCTATATAAGGGAGGGCATACCTTTATAATAGATATCTTTTTGGATAATAAAACTTTCAATTATTCAAAACTCCGGCTTGTTTTTTGGTCGCTTGTTCGCTACTTTAACAATAATGACAAGAAACATTTAGGAAAATTTGAAGTCAAAGCTGCAGATGGATTATTTCTTGGATATTCTCTTGACAGTAAGGCTTATAAGATTTATAATAAATCTACCTTTAAAATATAAGAATCTGTACATGTATCATTTGATGAATCTAACATGTTTTATAAGGAGAGGAATACCACTACCATAGATTCTTTTCAGGAACCAATTCTGTGTGAGAAACTAGATGAATTAATCCTAAAGCAAGAGGATACATTGCATCCTTCTCAACAGATTACTGAAGACAGTGATGAAGATAATCTTGAAATTTATGTTGAAAAAGTTGTAGCTAATGAAATTCCACAAGTTGAATTAACAACACAAATCATTGAAGAACCAACTCCACCTATTGATTTTGTCACTATTAAAGTTCATCCTAGATCTCAAGTGATTGAAGACATATCAGTTGGTGTGCAAACAATGCATCAACTCAATCAAGATTAGATGCATACATGTTTTCTATCTCGGATTGAACCTCAATCAATAAAAGATGCAGAATAAGATCCTCACTGTATCATTTCAATGCAAGAGGAACTAAATATATCTTGATGATATAATTAGTAGAACCAAAAATTATATCATCAAGATATATTTGAACTAGTATAATAGGTGGAGTTGGTTCTTCACCTTTATTGATTCATTGCATCATATTTTCTTGGTTTACAAGTGAAGCAAATATCTGATGACATCTTCATATCTCAATCTAAATATGCTAAAGAGCTAATTAAAAGATTTGGGATGTCAGATGTCTCCTCTATGAAAACACCCATGCCCACTAATATTGTAGTTAATAATGATGAACAAGGCAAATCTGTTGACCAGAAAACATATAGAACAATCATTAGGTCTTTATTGCATTCAATAACAAGTAGACCAGATATTATGTTTGCAACCTATATTTGTGCTAGGTTTCAAGTTAACCCTAAAGAATCTCACCTTATTTTAGTAAAAAGAATTTTGAGATATATAAAAGATTGTCATAATCTAGGACTCTGGTATCCTATTGAGTCAGGATTTGAATTAATTAGATTCACAGATGCTGACTATGTTGGATGCAGAGTTGACAGAAAAAACACATCAGGAACTTGTCAGCTTCTTGGTGATAGACTTGTGTCATGGTTTTGCAAGATGCAAACATTTGTTTCTACTTCAACTGCTGAAGTTGAATATATTCCAGCAGGTAGTTGTTGTTCACAGATTTTGTGGATTCCAAATCAATTACTAGATTATGGATACAACTTAAATAATTCAATTATATACTATGACAATACTAATGCAATTTCAACAGCACATAATTCAGTCCTACATAGTAGGACTAAACATATAGAAATAAGGTACCACTTTATCAGGGATAATATGGATAAAAATAAAATTAGTCTAGTATTTATTTCTACTGATTTACAAAGAGCAGATATTTTCACCAAATCATTGCATGAAAAGAAACATATTTTCTTTTAAAATTAGTTAGAAATGATTGATGGCGAGACATTAAATTGATTCCTTCTGTGAACCTTTCGTCGAACGGAAATTGCCAGATTGCTTATCATCCTTTCAACTTCTGAAACCTAATATTTTTAGGTTTTCATCGAACTCCGTTCCACAATTCACTATTTCTCTTAAACTTGATCTCTTTGTTTTGCAGGATAATGGCGGTGTCGCAAGCGATTCTCACTGCGATGAAGTTCGATTCTAGATTTGATATTGACATGGACTCTTTTTGTCATTCAGATCAGATCTTCCAGGACATTTTGCAACTTTTTTGAGGCATAACATCTGCGCAATTTTATGTCCACCTGAATCAAGCTCTCGGTCGCAGAGATAAAGGAATGGGTTCACATTGCAAAGGTTCATGATCTCACAACCATTACTCGATCCATCTCAGGTCATCAGGTTTCTCTCACACCTGCGATTTTATCTGAAATTTTTTGCTTTGCCAACGGTGAAGATGATTTAGAATTATCTAGTACAGAATTTCATATTATGCTGGATAGAATGAGTCACTCACAAGGAAACCCTAAACATTTGTTGAAAAAGAATTTTTTTGTGGAATATAAATTTCTATCCAATGTGGTTGACGAAGTTCTTCTAGCCAAACATTCAGCCCATGACCATATTACCAGGGACTAGTTTTTGTTGATGAGTGCTCTGGTTGATCAAAAAACCATTAATTGGGGGACAATTTTGTTTGATTCTATTAAGAAGAAGATTATTAAAAAGAATGTGTGTTATGGAAGAATTTTGGGCAGTTTCTGTAGGCCAAATGTCCAGAGGTTTTGGTCTCTCAGACTGTACATATTAATGCATCCAAGAGGATCACCTCTGTTCTGTTTGGTAAATGGGAGAGGGTGATTCCTAAGCCTCCCATGGTTGAATCCTCTAGGGTAACTTATAAAAGTACTAGAGCTGTCTTAGCTACTCTTCCTAATCCAAAAGAAGATTCTCCCCTTGTTTCTCTCACTCCACAGTCCCCACATCATTCACATTATCCTTCCACACAACCTTATTTACAGTCTATTTTGTCTGTAGAAGTTCCATCATCAGCCTTCCATGCAGATTCCACAGCTCATCAGTCACCTCACATATCTCCACCTCACTTATCTCCACCACACTCACCCATCCAGGAGACAATTCCTGGTGGCATTCCCCCTGTCATCAATCATCCATCTATGCTACAGTCTTCCTTTTATCTGTAGAAATCGTGCTAACAGATCAACTCCCTCTTCTTCCAATCCATCCTCTACATCTACTCAGAATCCACCTGAGTTTGTATATCTGGATTTCTCCTCTATTGCGACTCAACTTTTTGATTTCCTCTCTCCTACACTTAAGAAGCTCTTGGATTCATCTTTGGTTCCTGTTTTGTCTTCTATCTCAGAACTCTCTTCTAGGATTGCCTCTTCTCATCTTGTCCTTTCTTCTAGGGGCCTAAATTCAGTTTTTCTTGGATTTAGGCAGGGGGAGATGCTTGATGAAGAAGCTCCCAATGAAGAAGCTCTAGTTGCAGCAGCCGATTTTGTTGAAGTTCCTGATTCAGAAATGACTGAAGTCATCTCAGTGTTAACTGGTCTAGCTCACTGTAGAAATTTTGTGACTGATGAGGATGAGTTTTCAAATCCTCCAGAGGTTATTACTGTTGGTAATTTCATCATTAATCTCACAGTTAATATATATTCTTTGCTATCAGATTTTGATTTACTGCATAGTCATATTACTAGCTTACCAGATTTTGAAGAGGATCTCTCTAGAGCAATCGTTTGTTACTCTGCTCCTATTGATGCCTCAGCTTTAGAACAGCTTTTCAGAGATGTTTCTACTAGTTTTGATCCAGTCTCACAAACTATAATGATTGATAATGTAATGAATATTTTTGAGCAGGCTTATTCCCCTCCTGTATGGGATGAATCTCCCATGCCTAATTTTGATGATCTGCTTAATAAAGATGTGGAAGAGGTAGATAAAATAGTTAAACAAATTGATGAATTAAATGAACAGCCAGAGGTGCAGTCTGATGATCATACAGATTCTGATGAATCAGAAAACTCTATTTATAAGTAAAGGAAAACCAGGAAAAAGGCTCAAGCCAAGGTTGCTCCTCAATCTTCTTCTACTACTGATATCCATTACTATATTTTGCATGGGATAACTCTTACTTCAGACCATCCAAATTGGACGAGGTATTCTAAGAATGAGTTGAAAAGAGGGAAGAAAATGAAAAGGTTTCATTCACATCCAAAGTCTTGGAGAGGTCCTCCTCCTCCTCCAACAGCAAGATCTGCAAGTATTTTACCTTCTTCTCAGAGGCCTGTCTCTCATTATTCTAGAACAACTCAGTTCAAGCAAGACAAACCTACAAGGTCTGAGACTTATGGAAGTCAGAGTAGTTAGCTATATTCTAGCTAAGACAGGCCAGCCTTTCCTGTGATTGAACCAGTGTTAGATCTTGTATACAGAATGGCTAGGTTCAAGGAACAAATTGCACTTTCTCAGATAAAGAAGGCAAGAACTGAAGGTAAGGATACCTCTCAGTTTATTACTATGTCTTCTTACAGGCAATAGGAATTGGACAAATATGAGAAGAGAAGCTTGTTTAATGTTGTTGAATATATGAGCTTGCATCCAGAAGCTGTTGTTCCTACAGTCTCTTCCCATACGATTATTGGTTCTCAAGATCTAAAGTTGAGCAAAAGGGAGTTAGATGATCCAACAAGGAAACTGATTTTTACCAAGACTTCTTCAGATCCTTCATCTGATGCACCTCAGAAGGAATCCCAATTTTCATTGTCTTTGAACCTTATTGTTATAACTTTCCCAAAGCTTTTTATATATCAGTTGAAAATTTATGTTTCTGCCAGATAATTATCTATGTTTTGTGTTTTTCTTGTTTGATAGTATCCTCACCCAAATAGGGGGAGATTGTTAGAACTCCTTATTACTTATTTGGGCTAGGATTACTATTATTTGATTAGGATTTTTATTTTGACCCAACTTGTATAGACTAGGGTCATATTTTATTTCCAGAGTTGTTATTTCAGAAGGTATTCCAGAGATGCTCAGTTCGATGAACTCAGAACTCAGTTCGACGAACTAAGAACTCAGTTCGATGAACTCAGATCTCAACTCAGAGCTCAGTTTGATGAACTCAGAGCTCAACTCGACAAAAGTAAAAGCTCAGTTCGACGAAATCCAAGCTCAGTTCGACGAAATTCTTGCTGAGTTCGACGATCAGACAGTTTCTATATTACTGAAGGCAGAATGATTTCAAATGCTTGATAACTGTCAGTTAAAACTCTGATATTTATTGCTAAATATTCTAATGAATATAGTCGTTTAAGGCGGCATTAAATATGGATTTATCACAGAAGTTTTAAATCTAATTAATTCCAAGACAGTTACAATTCTCAAGGGATTCTTTACACTTTTCAAGAATCATTTATTTCAAATATTTAATTATTCCCTGAGAGTCTATATATATAGAAGATTGCTGCTTCACCAGTGACAGACTATATACACACACATATATACATTCTGCTTCAGACTCTTCTTGAGACATATCTTCAATCTGAGAGACATCCTAATACATATCTGTTAGAAACATCTACTGGAGAGTAAAAGCATATAAGAAGGCCTACACCCTGAAGAAAAGTCTCCTCTCTTGATCATAATCTCTATTCAAATCAGGGGGAACTTTTTACAACATCATCCACTAAGTTTTCTCAGAGATACTTGACAGAGAAGATAACATCTAACTCCCTTCAAAAGTTACACTTAGTTCATAAGCCACTTGATCAAAAGACTTAAGTTTGGTTTTTGGGTACCTGGTCAAAAGCCAAAAGGGTTGCTAGATCTCCCTTAGAAAATAGATCTTCTTGTGACAGGGCACCTGAGCAAAAACCAGTAGTGGATTCCTACTATGGTGGTAGAAGAGTAGATGTACCCAGATTTATTGGGGAACTACTATAAAATCCTTGTGTCGTCTGTGATTGTTACTTTCTATTTGTGTGTTGTGTATATTATCTATATATATATCATTAATTTTTAAAACCTCTATAAAATAAAATTAAAGTTTTAAAAACTCTATTCACCCCCTCTAGAGTAAAGTTAGATCTATCCCTTTCACTATCAAAGCACACCCCAATAGAGAGATTACACGTGAGTCAACACATTGGCCCACATAATGAAGGATTACATTATGTAGTCATGTGTTTGCTGACACACTGTAACCTGACATTGGTGTGTACTTAGCAAAGTAAACCTGTAAATACATAACTAAAAAGTAGCATTGCATACAATAACAATTCATCTTAGCTTAACTGGGTCCTTCTTCAAATCCGGGTTATTGTAAATACAATACCCAACGATCTCTAGGAAAACCCCAAATTAGGGAAGCAATGAAGCTCTATTCCCTATCGCTCGACGACAGTGAGTATCTCCCAGCGATAGCTCCTAGTGAGCTATATAGCCTGTCTCTAAGAGACATGTGGGCTACTAATGGTAAGGCCTGTCTCTAGGAGACATGAGGGAAGTTAGTGTTTGTTAGCAGGAACTTAAAATGATCTACTTGGGAATAAAGGAAATGCTGACCCGCATCATATCACGGCCATGAAGGTTTCGGCTTTCGGCACATGACGGTTTAGACTTTCGGCATAACCGAGACCGACGAACTGGTTATTGAACTTGAACTTCAATTACTGGAGAGAAGACTGGCTGGCCGCAAAGTGAGACCTGCTGCAAACCGCAGATTGTAACCGCAAGCTCCACTTCTTCCTAACCGCAATCAGAACCAGACTCGTGGCTTCACAGTTCTAGCTGCACAACCTACAAATAGCAACCAGTTAAATCTTCTCAAATCGCACGGACTAGAAAATCGAGGCCACAGTAATTAATACGCGCTCAATTTACTGTTCATTCAGTTACTATTAAAGTGACGGGGGGTCCTATTTATAGGCGGGGTGAGGAGTGTGGTCACCGCCCTAGTGAATAGAGTCACCACCCCAGCTCGCAGCTAGCACAACTCAGTCTTTCGAGTCCGCAAGGTCAAGGCCAGAAATCAGCCTATACGTCAGACACTAATTCAGGAAGCCAGTCCGCAACCTAGCGGACACGGCACTAGTCCGCACGCTATGCAGCACGCAGATAGTAACAACCCACATACTGCACCAGTCTGCATGCTACACGCGGACACAACACCAGCCTGCACATCTTGCGAACACCGCACCAGACCGCCACACGAGTCCACAACCAATAGGCATAGATCGCCCGGTCAACCAGCGGACACCACGGGCTCTGTGAATACCATGGACTTGTCACAGAGTGTGACCAAGTCCAGCCACCCATCAATCACATGGAGCGTGCTCGGCGGACACGAAGTCAGATCGCCAGCTCCAAGGACAGTCCTCCACCAAGAAAAATGGTTGTTGAAGCCGGGAAAATTCCCAACCTCGGATTCGAACCAAAGCCGTCGAAGGTTACCGACTCAGAGGCTAGATCAGACGGCTGAGGTGACTAGGATGAAGAATCACGTCAAAAAGGATCCCAAATATTGCGGTAGGAAGGACCCACCACATACCCGGATGCTCAAAAGGAGCAGCCCTTCTCAACCAAAGATGGTCGAACTGGGTACGAGGGAAGCTAGCTGACAAAGTTGCAAGGTCGCGACTTGATCTCTAAGGAAAAGGAATTCAAATGCTTGTCTAGTATTCCGAAGATAAAGCTCGTGAGTATCCTACCGAGGATTTCCAGTGCCTCGCCTCGTACCCTTTGGGTCCTATTTATAGGCAAATCCAAGGAGGGGGGGTCATATTTATACCCTACCACCCTAGCGACTAGGCGACTTCCAGAGGAACTCGTACGGGCTGGGCGAGTATCTTGCCTAGTCGCCTACCTGGCAAGTATGCGAGGGGAGCTCGCCTATACTCGCTCAGGCCTTCCGCGATCTTGTATGCTGACTTTGACTTCTGCCTTGACTTGTTGACCTTGACTTCTGCTGACCTGGTTGTGGTAGGACCCACCCTCGACGAATATTGGTTGTACACAATCCCCGCTCTTTCTGAACGAGATAGGAGCTCGAAAAGAATCATCCAACACTTATTCGGAGAGCTGTTATGCCGAGTATCAAACCTGCTCGCAATTGATGCATGGCTGCCAATCACTATAAATAGGGGGGCCTGGCTCTTCAAACGGGTCGCCAAAGCTCACGCAAAATGTCGGATGCCAAGAAACTTCTTCAATACAGCCTCGTCGCGCTAACTGGCATTCTCGGTGTTGCTAAGACTAAAAGGCCGCGTGATGAAGACGTCATCGCCGATTTACCCAAACCCCCTCCCCCCCCCCCTCAAGAAGAAGAAGACCAAGAAACCCAAGAAGAAACCTGCCTCTGACGCGGTTGTCTCGCTGCCACCTTCTGTGCCAGTCGCGGCATCGACTAGCAACCCCGTGTGCTCTGCTAGCACGCTGAAGATGCTCAGTGACCTGGGGCTTGACGACATCCCCAATGAAGTTGCCCCTGACACGAGCCTCCTTGGCTCGCTGGATATCCCAGAACTCGCCTCCACTTCGGCGCCGCAGCAGGTCGAAGTTGTCAACCTGCCAGGTCGCTATATTGTTGAGATACTCTTTTCTACTCTGTTGGTCGTTGACACTTCTCGCTGACTTTGCTTTGATACTCGCAGATTCCCCACCAGTGGGTACTAACGTGGTTCTGAATGTCGCCCCGCTGATCTCCACGCCACTGTTTACCCTCTCTGCCGAGAGACCAGTCAGAACTGCGCACACGGTCCGGATCCATGTCAAGAGGACACCTGAGGCCTCGGTTTCTGCGGCGAGCAAGGAACCATCACTGAAGGGTCCTCCGCCAAAGAAAGTGGCATCGTCGAGCAAGGACCTTCCGGCGAGCAAGGCCCCGCCCGCCCCTGCGCGAGATCCTGTGATGTCGGCGGCGAGTTCTGCGCTACCGCCGCCTCCGAATGTTGTTGCCATCACGTCGGTGACTGTATCATTGTTTTTGCTGCCGCCTCTTGTTGCATCTTCACATGTTGCTACGACGTGACTTCCTCCGCTGAAGACCTCGTAGTAGCGGGCGAGTTCGTCGCTAGCCCCGCCTCCTTCATCGCAGCCTGTGGTCGGCAAGCCGGTCAAGCCGCGACCGAGCTACTTCCCGCCAAGAGTGGGTGATCCCGGCCATGGAGGTCATGGGCGAGGTAAGGCCGCCGAGCACGCTGGTGGCCCATCTTCTGATCGGCGAGATGCTCCAACTCGCGGC
Source organism: Platanthera guangdongensis (assembly GCA_039583875.1). NCBI lineage: Eukaryota > Viridiplantae > Streptophyta > Magnoliopsida > Asparagales > Orchidaceae > Platanthera > Platanthera guangdongensis. Next base: position 151,940,245 of record CM077165.1, read on the forward strand.
TCTTCCCCTCGTTGATCAAGATCTCCTCGCCGTGGTAAGTGCCTTCACTGGTACTACTTTGTGGGCGACTTAATGTCCTATTCCTAATCTGACGACTTTCTTGTTCTGACAGATCGGCCGGCGACTCCATGGGCGGCTTTCATCGACGTCATCGGGTTGTCGGGGAGCGAATATCGCCACGCCGCTGCTCGCACCTACCTGGAGCTGGAGAGCAAGTTCGACCAAATGGCGATCTGTTAACCCCATCGACGGATATCATCTCTGGAAGTGCGGGTGGCGAAGATTGAAGAGCTCAGGAGTACTCTGGAGAGCTATGAAGCCCGCTTCCACATGGTGAAGGAGAATGATCGCCAGCTGGCGATCAACAATCATCGCCTCCAGCTCGTCCTCGATGATTTGGCCGGTATCCGCGTGAGTATGGGCTTCGTTGGACGGCTAACGAGGATGGAGGAGCAAGTGCGGCTTGGCGACGATGCAATGTCACTGGCGACGGAGCACTATCGGCGGGCGCGCGAGATGGGCTGGGCTGGGCGACATCCTCATCCTCCAGAGAGACCTCCTAGGACTTAGATTTTCTTTTCTTTTATTTGAAGCTCGCCACGTGCGATTTGTAATGGACAATTATTTATTGTAATAAGCGAGTTTCGATCTCACACTTTATGCATATTCCCTGTTTTCTTGTGTTCTTTGCGATATCTTGTCTGCGATGTGCCGAGTTTCTCATGTAGGTTTTGATCATCGTTGCGACATGATTCCTCTATGCCGCGCAATCTAGTCGCCGAGATCCGCTTGCTCGCCCAGATCGCGACTTAAGCCGATACTCGCCAGGCTGAAGATATACCCCCTGCCTTCGCCTATAAATAGAGGGGGTAGGTAGGACATAAGTACGTTGTTGCACTTTCAAATCTCTAGCTCGTGAGTATCTGTCAGTGCTCACGCGCTTCAATCTACCTTCCTTCCTCGCATTTCTTTCTTCTTCATCTCGCCAATCTCGCAAGAATGGTGGGTGACGATGCTAGTGCTCGCCGACAAGCCCATGCCATCAACTTCGCTGATGCGGCTTTCAAGAAGTCGATCACAACAGAGCGAGATTTGGAAAACTTCAGGGAGAGGCTTTTGCCTGACGGATACACGTCAAGGCTCCCTAGTCGCAGCGAGCGACTAAATACTTACATAGAGGGTGTGCTGGTCCTGTCGCTTCGTCATTTTGAAGTCGGCCTGCGACTTCCACTATGGCTGGAGTACTGCGAGATCCTGCGATACTTTGACATTGTCCCTGCGCAGATCAACCCCAACGGTGTGGTGATCATAATGGGGTTCTTGTACTACTTGCACGAGGAGAGGGTCGCCTTCGACCTTTCCATCTTCCGCAAGATCTTCGCCTTCGCCGCGACTGTCGAGGGAGTAGTTTACTTCAGCAGCCACGTCTGCACTCTGGTAGGGACGGCGAACAAGGTCCATTGCTGGAGCGAGCTGCTAGTAGTCGTCGAAGGCGACTTTGCGGGCGTCCTAGGGAGGCAGCAACAACCTGCCGATGTCGCCTTCCTCCCACCAATATTTGAGGGTGTCCGCATGCAACTGGTAGAGTCGTTCCATGGTCGCCGGTTCGACGTGATATTCTGGCGACTAAATGTCAACACTCTGCTTGAGATCCATCCGAACGAGGGTACGTTTTGCTAGAATCATCTCTTGCATACTCGCCTCGCTTGTTGTAGCTTGATACTGATATTTTCTCGGCGTTTTGCAGTGCCGTGCGAGCTCCCGGAGAAGCTGCTCCCTCCGGCGAAGGAAGTCGCCACCTCGCTTCATGAGCCGAATCCGCCGGCTGATGTCGGCGAGAAGAAGAGGCTTGCCAAGGGCAATGGGAAAACCAGGTCGCCGGGCCCCGCGACCAAGAAGGTGAAAATATCGTCGCCGCAGCCTGACAGTCATGAATCGCCGCCTGATGCTCAGCTTCCCCATTTCCACCCCAACTTCAACTTGGGGCTGGGGGTGGTGGACGCCTTTGGTCGCCCGCTGGTAACCTGGTGGGAGTACGAACACCTGGTGACACTGAGCACCAAACTCCCCTCCTGGTCGGCGGACTGGGAGGATAAGGGGGAGGCCTTTGCCATCCTTCACACGCTTTACGGGCGAGGTGATGCGGAGTCGATGCTGGACCTCTCCGCGGAGGATCTCGCCCACCAGGCATCATGCTCTCTTGCGCGAGCCGTCGAGCTGAACCACCACTCGGCGCGGAAACTGCTGGAGACGGCCAAGGCCCTGCAAGCTGTCTCCAAGAAGGCGATCGCACTCGACATGGAGTCTGTACGCTAGCGAGATTATGAGGTAAGTCGCCTCCTATCTGCGACGTTGATGTTGTCATTCTTGTGACTTTTTGTTGATTCTCTATTCTTTATCGTAGGCTGTCGAGATTGAAACTGCCAAGAAACTTTCTGAGTGCGAGGCAAAACTCGCCAAGACTCAGGCTGAGTTGGAGACAGCCCAAATCCGCGCAGCCGAGATGGAATCTCGCCTAGCCGTCTTAGAGGCCGGCGCGAGTTCTTCAGCTCCTCTGCTAGAAGCTTCGTGACCTGAAGACGATCCTCACTACGCGATCAATAGATCTCGCGTCCTCTGGGAGGAGAGGTCATCTGTCTTCCGCGAGATAGCTCATGCTGCGGGGAATATGATGCTCGTGAGGATGAGGCTCAATGGCCAGCTCGTCGAGGGGGAGAAGCAACTTACTGTTGACGAGCTTCTCCGCGAACTGCTCGCCATGGGAACCATCTTGCCAGATCGCGTACCTTTTTCCTCATCGGGCTCCGGCAGCAGCGGTAGCAGCAGCGGCGACAGTAGCAGCAGTGGCGAGGAAGAGAGCGAGAATAACGGCGAGGAAGAGGAGGATGCTGACATTGGAGATGAGGAATATCGGCCTGATACTGGAGACGATGAGTCCTAGTTGCTCGTCAATATTTGTCATACTCGCACATAGCAGTTAGCGAATTTTGTGACAGCCACCTTTTGCAACTTGTAAAATTTTTGAAACATTAATACACGTTTGAATTACCACATTGTCGCCCGTATTCCTTTCTCGCATGCTTGTTGATTGATGATACTCACTAGGCTCATAGGATCGGGGAGGATGAGCACTCGTGGCGCTTTACTCGCACGTCGATATCATGCATAATCGCGTAGTCATTACCCGCACGACGGTAGTCGTTCTAACAACTCGCATCCCGATACTCGTCTGCATCCTTTACATATACTTGCCATGACATACTTGCATATTGATATGTCGTGCTCGCATACTCGCTGATACCTACTTGTATTCTCTTCATGACCTGCCAGCACCTGCACAATTTATTTTGTTTTTCTTGAGTTACTTCTGATGGGCTTGAAGACTAGAGCCGACACCCTGCGAGGAGCTGAGCTTGGTTGATGGTTGGGAGTAGTCGACACCCAGCAGGAGTCAAGCTCAACTGGTGGTGGGAATCAGTCGACACCCAGCAGGAGCCAAGCTCAACTGAGGGTGGTGCGAGTCGACTCGGGGAGGCTAGTAGTCGGTCTGCAGGAGAGGAGATCATAAAGAGATCTCAGACTACGACATCACTCCAGCGAGGATCTTAATTTCACTCGAGGAGGTCCATGGCCAATATGCAACTCGTGCAAGGACTTGGACTTACGACGACACTGCCACTCAAGGACTTGAGTGTTGGAGTCGACAGCTCACAGGAGCCTTACTCAATTAGAGTGGTGTAGGTGGACTCGGGGAGGCAAGTAGTCGGTCTGCAGGAGAGGAGCTCGTACAGAGATCTCGGACTACGACATCACTCCAGCGAGGATCTTGATCTCACTCGATTAGGTCCATGGCCAATATGTAATTCGTGCAGGGACTTGGACTTACGACAACACTGCCACTCGAGGACTTGAGTGTTGGAGTCGACAGCTCTCAAGAGCCTTGCTCAACTAGAGTGGTGTATATCGACTCAGGGAGGCAAGTAGTCGGTCTGCAGGAGAGGAGCTCGTACAGAGATCTCAGAGTATGGCATCACTCTAGCGAGGATCTTGATCTCACTCGAGAAGATCCATGACCAATATGCAACTCGTGCAGGGACTTGGACTTACAACGACACTGCCGCTCGAGGACTTGAGTGTTGGAGTCGATAGCTCTCAGGAGCCTTGCTCAACTAGAGTGGTATATGTCGACTCGGGGAGGCAAGTAGTCGGTCTGCAGGAGAGGAGCTTGTACAGAGATCTCGGACTACGGTATCACTCTAGCGAGGATCTTGATCTCACTCGAGGAGGTCCATGGCCAATATGCAACTCATGCAGGTATTTGGACTTACTGCGACACTGCCACTCGAGGACTTGAAACATAAACGGAGTCGTTTTTCCTGCTGCTTCAAGAGATTGAAAATGAATTAAGAGCATTAATATCTTTGAGTATGAAGAAATTATAAAGCGAACGATGATCTCGCAGCCATCGAGTTGAGAGGTTGGCGTCCAACCCTGTTCCTGATAGTTCCTCCAGCTGGAGGAGAGATGCAATCGGGGGTAGCTAGACCGACATGCAAGGGGGGAGCTGATCTCGGCCGTCAATGCAGGGGTCCGGTCTTACAAGGGCGCTTATATCCCGAGGCATCGTCCCATCGTCCGCGCTGGGCTTTCTAGGAGAAACAGGTTGAAGGAACGTTTCCCAATCGGACCGTTGATCATCTCAGCTCTGCCACCCGACTACGGGAGTACACGCATGAGCGAGGGGTAATGTTTATCTGAGGGTCCTCCAGGACGCACTTGCGACTAACATCTTCCCTCGGGCCTATATTTGCCCTTTGGTTGGTTGTCCTGCCTTTGAAATCAGTGGGGCTGTTGCCCAAATGAGAGCTTGGTAAGGTTGATCCTTCCTCAGGTCCGAGAGGTTGGGGTATAAACCTATTCCTGCTAGTTCCTCCAGTCGGAGGAGAGATGCAATCGGGGGTAGCTAGGCCGACATGCATGGGGGGAGCTGATCTCGGTCGTCAATGCAGGGGTCTGGTCTTACAAGGGCGCTTATATCCCGAGGCATTGTCCCATCGTCCGTACTGGGCTATCTAGGAGGAATAGGTCGACAGCCGGTTTCTCGGAACGATCTCGGAGCAGAACCTTAAGGCCTCAGAAATCTTGAGATGGAAAAGTAAAAAAGAGAAGCCAAGCAGTTGTCACTATCTTTATATATGTATGAAAGCATGTACAAATAAAATATATCATTGGCCACTAGGGATAGAACCTTTTCAGGTCATCCCCGCTCCAAGTACCTCCCAGCTGCTCTCCAACCTGATCCTGGAGATAATAGCCTCCGGTGGCCAAGGCTTCTTGGACGATGAAGGGACCCTCCAAATTAGGATGCAGCTTGCCGACTGTTGCACCCCTTCCTACGGCGTCCACCTTCTTCATGACCAGATCTCCTGGGAGGAAATGCTTTAGGCGGACATTCTTGTCGAAGTACTTTGCCATGCGCCGCTTGATCTACTCTTGGCGGACGGAGGCCAAGCTCGGAGTTCTTCAACGAAATCCAACGAGAGCCTTTGAGCATCTTCATTCTCCAAGCGCCACTCTTCACTGCCATCTCCAGCTGCTATGACTCTCGGGCTTTGAACCTCGAACTTTACTGGGATGAGTGGCTCGGACCCGTGGGATAACTTGAAGGGAGTTTCCCACATAGCTGAGTTTGGAGTTATTCTCAGAGCCCATAGAACCGAGGGGAGCTGCTCTGCCCAATTACCTTTCAAGTTGGTGACTTTCTTCTTGAGGAGGTTGATGATCAACTTGTTGGGGGCCTTTACCTGTCTGTTGCTGCGAGGATGATGCACAGAGGCGAATCGTAGATCCGTCCCTAGCTGCTTGCAGAAGTCCTCTAGTTCCAAGCTGACGAACTGCGGATCGTTGTCAGTGACGATGGCGAGAGGAAACCCGCCTCCAGTAGCTTCTCTACCTCCTCCCTGATTGGCTCGGCCAGCATGGCGGTACTCTTCCTCTGCTTCTAACGAACAGGAGCCACCACGGGATCCAGGTTGAGGCGATGGCAGGAAACATCAGCGTCGACCCCTGGCATCTCGGCGGTGCTCCATGCGAAGACGTCGACATTATCCTGTAGGCAAGCAGCCACATCTATCTTCCCTTCAAGCAGCAGGGATCCTCCAACCTTCAACAGTCCCGGCTCTCCTCCTCGAGAGATCACTTCTATCTCCTCCACCTCTTCAGCAGCACACAGTCCCTTCTACTTCTCCAGCAGCTCTTCCAACTTCTCCGCATCACCCATCCAGCTGATGGTGCTGACGGTATTCAGGCAGCATTCCCTGGAGGCCTTAGGATCTCCCCTGATCCTGATCTGAACATCCCTATGGTAGTACTTCAGGCACTGGTGGTAAGACGACGAAACAGCCCTGAAGTAGTTGATGAGGGGTCGCCCGAAGATGGCGTTGTACCCGCTCGGCGCGTCGACGATGATGAAGCGGCATCAGATCGACGTCCCACCGAGTGTAACTAGCATCTCCACTGCCCCCTCCACCTCTTTCTTCTCTCCTGAGAAGCCAAAGAGTGGTTCATCTTCAGCCTGGACCTGGGATGCTTCCACCTGAAGCCCCACGAAAGTTCTTTTGAAAATGACATTCACCGAGCTCCCGTTATCCGTGAGGATTAGGTCGACGGTGAAGTCTTCGATGATAGCTTGAATCACCAAAGCATCGTGGAAGTGGTTCTCGTTCCCCAGCATGTCCTCCTCCGAGAACGTGATCTCCTCCAATGGCGGCAGGGTCTGTGACGTCGAGGCGACGTTCTTCCGATAGATCTGGTGGAGACTTCCCTTACGTGAAGCTCCGAGTTTGGCCCCTCCGTTGATCACTCCTACATGCCCACCTCCTGGGCCATGTATCACTTCCCCGCGACCTCCCAGGTCGACTCGGTCTTCGTTCCTCCTCCTCGTCGGAGCTTGGAATGTAACCTGCCCCACCGGGGCCTCCTTCCTCTACTGCTCTCTCTGATGCTCCTACCCCCTGCCTCCTCCTTGCTTCCCAGAACTCAGGGCAAGCCAAGGTCCCATGCCCCTCTACCCGATGAATATCACAGTAGAGGGGAATATCCGCCTCTTGACGCATCGCCCGTTGCTCCCTCTGACGTTGTTTGTTGTCTTGGCGAGCGATGTCCATCCTCTCCCTCCTTCCTCCTCCTCTGCCTCCCTTCTACTGGTTACTGTTCTTCCTTTCCTCCTGGAAGTGTTGCCTTGTTGGTGCTCTCCACTGGGGGCGATTCTCGGGATACTGGAATCGCCTTTCCCCCCTTCCTCCTTCTCGGGACTCCGCTGGCCTCCGCTCTTCTTGTCTTCGATGCCTCTCCTCTCTTCAACCCTCCTGGTTTCCTCTCTCTTCCTCCTCTCTTCCCTCTTTGTCTCTTCCTTCTTCCTCTCCTCCCGCCTTTCTGGTGTCCTCCTTGTCTTCAACCCCAAAGGTCCTGCTCTTCCCCTCTCCGTCGTATACTCTCTGTCCAGCCTTGCTAAGAAATCCTTGTTCTTCTCCTCTCCCCGAAAAAAAGTGTTCGCCTTCTCTATCATATCTTCGAAAGATCTCGGAGGATTGGACCCCATCTCCAGACTGAACAGTCTCTGCTTCAACCCGAACTTCTGGGCCACCATCAGAGTAAAGTTGTCCACCTCTTCTACCTACAAAATCTTCTTCTGGAAACGATCAATGTAATGACCCAAGCTCTCGTGCTGCCCTTGGATGATTTTGAAGAGAGCCGTCGCTTCCTTCTTCCTCTTCTTCGATGTCGCGAACCTCTCCATGAGGCCCCGACGCAGGTCTGAGAAGTAGTACACGGACCCTGCTGGTAGTTGTTGGAACCAATCCCTGACATTTCCCTTGAGGGTGATGGAGAAGAACCTGCACTTGATGGCGTCAGACATGTTGCGGATTGAGATGACGTCTTCAAACCACTGTAGATGTCTGACAGGGTCGTCTCTGCCAGAGTAGTAGGTGAGAATGGGTTCCCTGAACCCTTCTGGAACTGGGGAGGCGAGGATCTCGTCACAGAAGGGGCTCCTCCCTCCCTGGCGGTGGCAAGTTTCATCCTCGCTGGAGACGTCATACTCGCTGTAGTGTCGAGTATCTCTGCATCTCCCCGACGACATTGGATCCCGAAAGTGGACTACTTGGTTGCTCGCCGGGTAATGTCACGACTGCATCGGTCGTTCTTCCCTTGCCCAAGCAGGCTCCTTCCCAGCCCGCCTCGGCGGCGCTTCCTCCTCCACCGGTGTCACGCGACGAGGATAAGTCGCCGTGACATCTGGGCGATGAGCAAACCCGACGAGATGGTTTGCTCGATCCTCTTCGCGAACTCTTCAAACGTTGCAACTGTCACAAAATCGCCACCTCGCGTGGCGTCTCCTCCTACTGTCGAGTTGCCGACGAACTCTCCTTGCTCGCCACCATTGGCCATCTCACTCAACCTCTAAACTTTCCTCCTTGGCTGCGATCCATGCTCACCGCACCAAGTGTTGAAGTCAGGAAAATTCCCAACCTCGGATTCAGACCAAAGCCGCCTAAGGTTACCGGCTCAGAGGCTAGATCAGACGGATGTGGTGACTAGGATGAAGAATCAGGTCAAACAGGACCCCGGATGTTGCGGCAGGAAGGACCCACCACGTACCCAGATGCTCGAAAGCAGCAGCCCCTTCTCAACCAAAGATTGTCGAACTGGGTATGAGGGAAGCTAGCTGACAAAGTCGCAAGGTCGCGACTTGATCTCTAAGGAAAAGGAATCCAAAGGCTTGGCTAGTATCCCGAAGATGAAGCACGCGAGTATCCTACCGAGGATTTCCAGTGCCTCGCCTCGTACCCCTGAGATCCTATTTATAGGCAAATCCAAGGAGGGGGGTCATATTTATACCCCACCCCCTGGCGACTAGGCGACTTCCATTGGAACTCGCACGGGCTGGGTGAGTATCTCGCCTAGTCGCCTACCAGACGAGTATGCGAGGGGAGCTCGCCTATACTCGTCCAGGCCTTCCACGATCTTGTATGCTGACTTTGACTTCTACCTTGACTTGTTGACATTGACTTCTGCTGACCTGACTGTGGTAGGACCCACCCTCGACAAATACAGGTTGTACAACGGTTATCACCCACTGCATCAACGGAGATCATGGGCAAGTACCAATGCCGATCTCGCGATCTCCAAAACTCAGTCTGCCACAACGGACTCTGCGGACTCGAACTGAGTCCGCCATTTTCCCGCGGATGCACCACCAATCCGCCCGGTTACAATAAGGAGAACAAGCCAACAGCAGAACCACAAGCCGAGTTGACTGAACACTGCCATCAGGTCGCAATAGACAGGCCTTCCAGGCCGCACCATCACAAAACCCAGACCGCACCATCAGACCGCCCAGGCCGCGCGATCTTCTCAATCAACCACTATTACTTCACAATTTTCAACACGATCTACATGTAACCACCCACTAACCACCAGGTTAGTGGGGGCCCACCATAATTACCTCGTGGAGGCTATAAAAGGAGCCACAGGCCTCCTCATTTTTCACTTTTCGCTCCCGTAGTCTTCTTCTTCCTCAGGCCAGAGCGTTGTCGAACTCATCCCTCGGGTAATCTTCAAGCCGCCTACGAGCCAGAGGAACGCCCAAGTCCCCAAGTGCGCAGAGAAGGAAAGAAGATGACCATCACCAACGCTCAAGCACACAAGCCACCAAGTTAACATTCAGCACTCCCTCGGCGCAGCGATTCTCCAAACATATTGTAACCGCAAGCTGATAGTGGATTTTGACCGGTACAGATCCGGTCACGTGAGTTTTTACCCAATTGAGATGTTTTTTCACGTTAAAAACTCTTGTGTCAATTCTCTATTCTCATTGACTATGTGCACGCTCAACGATCCCGAGAGCTAAGACGGTCCAATTTATTCCGGTCTGACCAAAATGACGCGTTAGTCCGCAACAATATATTAAAAAAATACTTTGCATGCATGTTGTTAAGAAGGGGCCAATTCCTTGAAGTGCCAATTCCGGGAGGACTTAATTTGCAGCTCACTGTAATCCTGATCGTTGGGAAGATCAATTGCACATTTGCACCTGCAGGACGAATTCGTAGTATTGCATGCATAAGAAACCCATAAATAAAGGGCCGGGCGTGGGAGGGAAGAGACACACACACACCCATAAATAGAGAGAGAGAGAGAGAGAGAGAGAGAGAGAGAGAGAGAGAGAGAGAGAGAGAGAGAGAGAGAGAGAGAGAGAGAGAGAGAGAGAGAGAGAGAGAATATAATCGATATCGGTAATTAAGCCATGGAGGTGGAATCAGTAGCAGCGCCTGGCTCATATAAGAAGCTGGCCGGAGTGGAAATAAGCGATGCCAAGCGGCTAACCCTTCTCTCCCTCAACCTATTTTTTCTAATCATTGGTTGCGGCGGAATGCCACTTCTCCTCCGCCTCTACTTCGTCCACGGCGGCCGCCTCATTTGGTTCTCCACCTTCCTCCAAACCGCAGCCTTCCCACTCCTCCTCCCCCCTCTCTGCTGGATAACCTTCTCCGTCCGCCGCAGCCGCAGCCGCAGCCCGAACACAGCAGCCAAACAGGAATTCTTGTCTCTCAGTCGGCCGCTCCTCCTCTCATGCACCATCATCGGCCTCCTCACCGGCGTCGTCAACCTCTTCTACGCCTACGGCCTCTCCTACGTCCCCGTCTCCACTTCCTCGCTTCTCCTCTCCACCCAGCTCTGCTTCACCGCCCTCTTCGCGTTCCTCATCGTGAAGCAAAAGTTCACGCCGTTTTCAATAAACGCGGTGGCTCTGCTGACCCTCGGGTCGGTGGTTCTTGGCATTAACTCTGCCGCCGGAGATCGAGCGGAGGGGGAGAGCCGGAGCAAATACTATTTTGGATTCGGCATGACAATCTGCGCCGCGGTTCTCGACGGGCTTTTGCCGACGCTGGCGGAGCTCATGTACATGAAGGCGGAGCAGGCGGTGACTTACACGGTGGTGATGGAGACGCAGCTTGTCATTGGCTTCGTCGCCACTGTTTTCTGCGCCTTCGGAATGGTTATAACCACGGATTTTCAGGTCAGACCCCGTCCCACGAAAATAATCTTGCAAATTTTATATAACAATATTTTATACTAATGTACGTTGGGCGTCAGTTACATTTGCTATTCCCGTTTTACCCCCGCCTACCAATTTTTTTATATAAATAATCGAGCAGAGTCGGCGGCGGCGGCCTATCAGATCCCTACCGACGGGATTATCGAGTTATTGTTAGATTTTATATGCACGTTTGGGAGGGCTGAGAGTGAAATAATTCTTTCCTGCTCTACCGGAGGAAGGAGAGCGGTAGCATAGGAGTCGTTAGATGAACTTTAAACAACTTGTTCTACTTTTTTTTTTTTTTTTGTAAATGACAAGCATTAAGTTTAGAGCGCTGCTATTCGCACCGCAGTTTTGGCTATTTGCATCGCATTTTCTCCTAATTTTCATGCCTTTTGGAAATACGTCTTGTATGTGCATTTTTCAGAAAAGTGTTCAACACGAAATTTGTAGATCTCGACAAGATCTACAATTTTCGTGTTGAACACATTTACTAAAAATGCACGTACAAGACGTATTTCCAAAAGGCGCAAAACTGAGGCGTATTTCCAAAGTACGCCTTGTCCATGCATTTTTAAGAAAAGTGTTCAACACGAAAGTTGTAAATCTCGTCGAGATCTATAACTTTAGTGTTGAACACTTTCCCTAAAAATGTATGTACAAGACATATTTCCAAAATGCGCGAAAAATTAGGAGAAAGTGCGGTACGAATAGCCAAATTTGCGGTGCGGATAGCAGTGCCCTAAATTTAAGACTTGATGGCTTGAATGTCACCCGCTCTCAGAAGAGAGAACGTTACACGTACGAAACAATTACTACTGAGAGTGGCGGATGCGTCCCCAGTTGGTGCCCTTTGAAAGAATAATTTTTTAATAATAATTGTTTGGCTTTACATCTCATATACTGTTAACGTTCTCATTTATAACTGTAATAATTGTTTTGTATGGGTATCATTTCTTTCTCTGGGAGCGGGTGAGATGCAAGCCGTCCAGCCTTAAATCCAACGTTTGTGATTTACAATAATAAAAAAAATAAAAAAAAACACAAGCAGAACTCATTCTTTAAAGCACATCGGATGGCTCCTGCGCTAACCGCGCTCCTTCCTCTGAGAACGGGTAGCGCAGGAAAAAAATATATATATTGAGGCATGAGTATATGTTAAATATATATCTCATAAAATAATGAAATGATCATGGGTTCCACATGAACAAAATTGATTGCTACCTAAATATGCTTTACAAAACAAAACTTAAAATTTGTGTGTATTTATAGGAACATATGGCCATCTTCTCAACATATAATTTTGAACATTCTGAAAGATCGCAAAAAGGTGAAAACTTTAGAGATGGAAGATCAGAACAAAGAAGATTTGTTAGAATAGTGTCAATTTATATTCTTGTAAAACTCACTATTAAGACTCATGTTGTACAGTCCATTAAGGCTCTTTAGTCCCACATCTTCAATATATCTCCTCCTGTATACTCTTTCACTTATCTATAAATATCCCTAATGGGATGAATAAAACGTATCTTTGCTCTTCATTCTAACATGGTACGTATCCGAGTTAGGTACCGCTTGAATCTTTTCGAATGAATATTTTTTTCGCCTGTGACCCACTGCCAACTATTTTCTGGGTTATTTTTTCGCTCAAATAAAATTGTCACTGTTTGTAGTTGTTGTATGCGGATTTTAGGGTCCATTTGGTAACCCATTTTCCTCCATTCCGTTTGGTGAAAACGCAGTATTGAGATTGGGTGTCATTTGTTTTTCTGCCTCTGTTTGGAATCACACGCCGTATCTCCCTATTCAATACCCGGCGAAACGAATCCACAGCTTCGAACGTCGTTTTGTCGCGTTTAGGGCAGGGCGCTTTTTCTCTCGTGGCCGCTTCAACTCAGATCCCGCCTCCTCTCCTCTGTTGAGTTTATGACACCTCCGCAATCCACATGTCCGGATCGTCGGATCGCGACACATCATCGATCCGTGGGAGACCACGATTCCTAATTTGGGTTAATCTATCTTTAGGAATATCAATTAAAGGGGGGAATCCTAATTTAGGAATGGTATTATGATGATTATTGGCTCCTTCCTTGATCGGTGCCATCAATGACATTTCGTCTTCTGGTGCTATCTCCTTAATTGGAGAGGGAGATCTTCACATATATGAGGAACGGGCTGCATCCCGATCAATTTACGTCATCAAGTGCATCCATCCCGTTTAAGATAAAAACTAAAGCAAGGAAGAATAGGAATTTGGGAGCCATCAGGCTGTCCACCCTCAGCGACGCATCCAGCGTTGAAGAAGCTAGGCGGCGGCGGCTCCAGTATCTTCCAGTTGTCAGGCATCAGGTTGCGACTCCAGACAGCCGCAGGAGGAGGCGACGACTCCAGGTAGCAGCAGGTTAGGAGGCGGCAACTCCAAGCTGCAGCAGGCGGGGCCGTCCAGCTGTGGTGGCTCCAGTGCGGTCCGGGAAACGGGATCAGGTGGAGGTGTTTCTGTCCAGCGGCGGCAGACAAGTCCAGGCGGAGGCGGCGGTTTCAGGCTCCGGCGACAACTGAGAGGCGGCGGAGTTCGGGCGATCCAGACGGATCGACATCTAGCCGGGCTCATCCCGGTGACCGGTTGTGCAGTGGTGGATCTAGGCAGCGACAGCAGTTGCAGGAGGCGGCAGATCTAGGAGGAAGAAGACAGGGCGATATCGCCAGGCAATATCGGCGGCGACAACGTTCTTCTTCAGCTTTTTGCCTTTCTTTTGTTGTTCGACCGTGTTAACGGTCTCTGTTTGTAACTTGTAACCTCATTAATTATAGTGGATCTTTTTTAGCGCGCTCTCCCCGTGGATGTAGGAGCCCATATCCGAACCACTTATACCTTTTGTCCTCTGTGATTGTATTTGTGAAATTTCTTCTGGTTTATGATTTTGTGTCATTAAAATTGATCGGCTATCTTTCGTTACATGATCTGCGACGAGTCACGTAGTCGCAGATCGGATCAATTTCACAACAAATAGTATCAGAGGCAGGTTTCACAGGGGTGATCGTCTGGACGTTCCGGTCTTAGATCTGGGTCAACGGTAGGTGACGACATTGGTCCGCTCCCTATCTTCTCGGATCTGGTATGTAAACATTATTCAGATTGCCCAGTAGCTCTGTGAGCAATAAGATGGCAGCAAAATTTGAAATTCTCAAGTTTGACGACAAAATTGATTTTGGACTGTGGCAAAAGCGGATCAAAGCAGTACTCGTCCAGCAAGGTCTTCATAAGGCGCTCCTTGGAAAGGAGAAGGCCGGATTGAAGAAAGACGACAAATGGGAGGAGTTGGATCTAAAGGCCTTCAACACGATTCAGCTGTGTTTGGTCGATGAAGTAATGTACAATGTAGTTGATGCTGAGACTACAGCGGATCCGTGGAAGAAGCTGGAGGAGCTTTATATGTCAAAATCCCTCACGAATAAGTTGTACGTAAAGAAACAACTTTACAGCTTGAGGATGTCGGACAACATTCCGCTTCTTGACCACATGAATGCGTTCAATAAACTGATTTCTCTGTTGCGTAGTATGGACATTAAGGTCGAAGAGGAAGACCATGCTCTTCTCCTATTGTCTTTATTGCCGAAGTCCTTCGATCATCTGGTCACCACGATTCTGTATGGGAAGGACACCCTGAGGATGGAAGAAGTGATGACAACACTTCTCTCGAATGAAACGATAAGCAAGTCGAGCCCTAGAGCCGATGAGGGCTTATTCCTGAAGAGCAATGACCCAGCCCGGGGTAGATCGAGAGGAAAAGGCAAGGAGGAATACTGACCTAGGTTTAAGTCCGGAGGCAGGAATACTAAGAGCCACTACTGCAAGAAGGAGGGGCACTGGAAGAATAATTGTCCGAAGAGGAAGTTTAAGGAGCAGACGCATGAGCCACATCAGGCTGCGGTGGCATCTGAGGATGAGAACAACGTCGACGTTCTTCATGTCTCACCCAGCCTCGAGACTACAGGTTCCTGGATCTTGGATACAGGATGCACGTACCACATGTGCCCAAACATAGAATGGTTCTCTAGCTTCAGGCAATGTGAAGGTGGTCGTGTTTTTGTGGGGAACGAATCAGAGTGCGAGATGTTGGGAGTTGGTAACATCAGGATTAAGATGTTCAACGGAGTGGTCAGGACACTCACCAACATTCAGTTTGTGCCCATGTTGAGAAAGAGCTTGATTTCTCTAGGCACTCTGGAGGCCGTCGGGTATTCTTCTACCGGCAACAGCGGATATTTGAAGTTCAAGAGAGCTACGCAGGTAGTCATGAAAGGAGAGCATTTTGGTACTCTTTACAGACTGATCGGTACAACGATTGCGAGTGGAAGGGAGAGGAGATAGGTCAGACTACCTCTCATGCTATAGGACACGATAACATATGCCTTTCAGGCTATTTCCTTAGATCCTGGTTCCTATGAAAAATCTATAGAGAGCAGAGACCGCTCTCAGGGGAAAGCTAGGAAGGACCAGTGGAGGAACAAGACAAGATTCGTGGCGAAGGAGTTTGCGCAGAGGAAGGGCCTTGGCGAAGATAAAATATTCGTAGCTGTGGAGAAGAAGGGCAGAGTGTCATCTCAAAAGTGCCCAGACACCGCAAGGGGAGCCATCTGGCTCAAAAGTACCACCAAGAAACTCAGGATTACTTAGAAGGAGGTCGAGTTGTACAGTGGAAGTTCGAGTGCAAGTTGTCTTACAAAAGACCTGGTCTATCGTGCAAGGACAAAGCACATCAGTATGTGCTACCAGGAGTCGAGGGAGTTCGCTGGAGGTGGATGCATGAAGTTGCGGAAGATCTCTACGAAGGATAATAGTGTGAACATGCGGGCGAAATCTTTGACAGGAGTCAAATTCAAGAACGGTTTTGACTTGGCTCATACTGATGCATGTTGATCGAGAAGAGGACCCCATGGAGAGGGGGCTCGTAGTTGCCGGTAGGGGAGATCCAGGCTGGAGGTAGAGTTACGTTCGTTAGGCGTTGAGGTGGAGTTCATCACGTGAGGCGTCAAGGTGGAGATTGTTGAGTTTATGACACCTCCGCAATCCACGTGCCCGGATCGTCGGGATCATGACATGTCATTTATCAGTGGGAGGCCACGATTCCTAATCTAGGCTAATCTATCTTTAGTAATATCAATTAAAGGGGGGAATCCTAATTTAGGAATGGTATTAGGAGGATTGATGGGCTCCTTCCTTCCTTGGCCGGTTCCATCAATGACATTTCCTCTTCTTGTGTTATCTCCTTAATTAGAGAGGGAGATCTTCACATATATAAGGAGCGGGCTGCATCCTGATCAATTCACGCCATAAAGTGCAGTCATCTCGTTTGAGATAAAAACCAAAGCAAGGAAGAAGAGGAACTTGGGAGCCATCAGGCCGTCCACCCTCAGCGACACATCCTGCATTGAAGAAGCTAGACGGTGGCAGCTTTAGTGTCTTCCAGTTGTCAGGCATCAGGTTGCGACTCCAGGTAGTCGCAGGAGGAGGCGACGACTCCAAGAAGCAGCAGGTTAGGAGGCGGCGACTCTAAGCGGCAGCAGGCGGGGCCGTCCAGTGACGACGACTCCAGTGCGGTCCGGGAGACGGGATCGGGTGGAGGTGGTTCTGTCCAGCGGCGGCAGACAACTCCAGGCAGAAGCGGCAGGTTTAGGCTCCGACGACAACAGAGAGGCGGCAACGTTCGGGTGATCCAGATGGATCGACATTTGGCCGGGCTCATCCCGACAGCCGGCTGTGTAGTGGTGGATCCAGGCAGCGACAACATTTGCAGGAGGCGGCGGATCTAGGAGGAAGAAGATAGGGTGATATTGCCAAGCGATATCGGCGGCGACAGCAGCGACGACAACATTCTTCATCAGCCTTTTGCTTTTCTCTTGTTGTTCGACCGTGTTAACGGTCTCTGTTTGTAACTTGTAACCTCATTGATTGTAGTGGAGCTTTTTCGGCGTGCTCTCCCCATGGACGTATGAGCACATCTCAGAACCACGTATATCTTTTGTCGTCTGTGATTGTATTTGTGGAATTTCTTCTGGTTTATGATTTTGTGCCATTGAAATTGATCGGCTATCTTCCGTTGTATGATCTGCGGCGAGTCACGTAGTCGCGGATCGGATCAATTTCACAACACTTTTCTCGTCACCGCTTTCTCCCGTCGCCGCTTCGACTCAATCCCGCCTCCTCTTCTCCCGTCGCCGCTTTCTGTCGTCGTCGCCTCCTCTTCTCCCACCGCCGCTTTCTCCTATTGCCGTTTTCTGCCGTCGCCGCTTCGATCTCGCCTCCTCTTCTCCCATCGCCGCTTCGATCCCACCTCCTCTTCTCCCGTCGTCGCTTTCTGCATTTTTCATAGCTGCCTTTTGTCTCCTGCTTCTCCACCGTAGTTTTGTCAAACGATTCTCTGTTTGGAACAGCTCTGCAAACACAGACTATCCAAACAGATTTTTGTTTCCAAAAACCAGTTTTCAACAGCTCCATTTACAAACCTGCATTTATAACAGCTATTTTTACAACCGCAGTCGCTCTACCAAATAAAGCCTTACTCTTCCTACTCTTCATTGTTTGCCAACCGTCAGATCACTCACAACTGGTTGCCATTGAGATCCCATCTCCTCCTCGTGGTTTTCAACTCAGGATCATTCCGCCAAGCTCATCTCCTAGTGCTTACTCTCCCACAGGCTCCATCAATAGCCTTGATGTTCACGCAACCAGTCCACAGTCCTACCTGCCAACCTCGCCAAGGACCTCTTGCCAATAGCTACTCGCAGAGCTCGCTTATGTGCAAGCTCCTGTCCGATAATCCTGCAAACTTGCCCCAGAGCTCATCTCTCTGTAATAATTTCTCTCGAGGGCCGACGGCGGGAGAAACCTGCTCGTCACAGTGTGATGGTGGAGAGAGAGGGAGGGGAGAGAGAAAGAGAAAGGTAGAGAGAGGGGAGGAGATGGTAACTCCCCTCCGTCTCCCCATTTTTACAAAAAAAAAATCATCCAACCACCACCGCCGGAGAGTGACAACGTGATGGCCGAGGGAGTGGATCTAGGAAAGAGAGAGGTGTTGGAAACGTGAATGGCCTCCGCCACTTGGAACCCTTTCACCAAACACCCCACTTGAAACAAGCACACCACTCAAGTAATTATCGGGACCAAACTTGGCAAGTCCGCCAAGTCGCGCGGCCAGCGCCAAGCGAGATCCCCCAGGCAACATGCACCCAACTGTAGCCGCTACTACCCACACGAGTACCCCCTCCTGCGAGACGACCAGGCTACCGCGCGAGCTCCCTCCTGCGAGACGACCCGGGCGCGAGACCACCACACCAAACCGTAAGGTCACCTCGCCAACACCTCCTCACTGGCCAGATCAAGACAACCCGACCAGACAATCGCTCGCGGTTAGGTCGTACACTAGCGAGCCCTCCACACGAGAAACCGCACCAACTAGTATAGCGAGGTGCCCAACTCGCCGCCACGAAAACCCGTCTCGCCCGGCAGTGACCACAGCAGACCGCGCGGCTACACTTCTGACCGCTCGGCAAAACTACCAAGGCTATTGCTACCAAAACTCAGCATTGCGGCGCTCCTCTCTCTCTAAAACGAAATGTGGAGTGGAAAAATTTCTATTCAGCAAACTACAAAGGAAACTATACAAGCCTTTATATAGACCAACACAACCACTAGGAGTATGACACTTGACATGCACATTTAATGCCATCACAATCACACTCACTTTCTCTCCTTCATAACTCCCCTTACATATTTTAAAAACACAAAAAAAACTGTTGACCCAAAGTCAACAAAAAACAACTTCCAGCAAACTTCCCCTCAAATTTGGCAGCTCATGTCGAGTTTGCTCTGCAACTTCAAGAACGTCTCTACCTTCAATGCTTTGGTGAAAATGTCCGCGACCTGCTCTCCGGTAGGGCAATATACCACTTCATCCGTCTTCAGCTCCACTTGCTTACAGAGGAAGTGGTACCTTGTCTCGATATTCTTGTTACGTCCGTGTAGCACGAGATTCTTTGCGAGCTAGATGGCCGACAGGTTATCAACATACATCATCATAGGCCCACCCTGCGGATGATGCATCTCCTCCATGATGTTCCTCAGCCAGATTGTCTGGTAGGCACAGGCCGTTGCTGCTTTGTACTCCACTTTGCATGAAGACAAAGCAATCGTCGCCTGTTTCTTCGAACTCCATGAGAACACTCACGTTCCCACATAGAAAGCGTATCCGGAAGTGCTCTTCCGATCGTTCACATCTCCGCCATAGTCACTATCCGAGTAACCTACCAGCTCCAGCTCCTCGCCTGTTGAATACTTCAAACCGTGGCCTCTTGTTCCGTTCACATACCTCAGGATTCTCTTTGCAGCTGCGAAGTGATTCTCCTTTGGTTCCTCCATGTGTCTGCTTACCACCCCAACTGCATACATTATGTCAGGTCGGGTGAAGGTCAAGTAGCGTAGACTACCCACCAAACTTTTGAATAAAGTGGAGTCTACCTCTCCTTCCTTCGACTCCTTGCTCAACTTCAGTCCCGGGTCAGCAGTAGTAGAGATAGGCTTGCTGTTCTCCATCCTGAACTTCTTCAGGATCTCCTCCGCATACTTCTTTTGTGAGATGAAGATCCCATCTTCACTCTACTTCACCTCCATGCCCAAAAAATAGTTGAGCTCTGCTAAGTCCATCATCTCGAACTCCTTCTTCATTATTCTCATAACTCCTCATACATCGAAGGGTTGTTGCCTGTGAAGATCATATCTTTCATGTATATACATACGATCATCATGTCGCCATTCTTCTCAACCTTCGTGTAGAGGGCATATTCATGAGGACTCTTCCTATAAGCCATGCTTCTGTAGGTAGGTATCAATTCTCCATTCCAGGCTCGAGCTCCTTGCTTCAACCCGTACAAAGCCTTGTCCAACTTGCATACTTTCCTCTCCTGCCCCTTCACAACATAACCTAGGGGTTGCTTGATGTACACATCCTCCTCCAGGTAGCCATTCAGGTAAGCAAATAGCACATCCATCTGCATGATCTTCCATCCATGATGAATAACAATGATCAATCGAATGGTGTCTATCCACGCCACAGGGGCGAAGACTTCATCATAGTCGACTCCTTGGACTTGTCGGTAGCCCTTCACAACTAGCCGTGCCTTATGCTTCTCAATGCCTCCATCTTTATTCTTCTTCACCTTATAGACCCACTTTACCATGAGGGGTTTGTGGCCAGCAGGTGGGTCCACCAACTTGCAGGTTTCATTCTTCTTTATGGATGCTATCTCCACATCCATAGCATTCCTCCAAGTTCTCTCTTTTGTTGCTTCCTTGTACGAGTGTGGTTCACAATCTGCAAGTAGACATTATAAAAAAAAATGTTATGTGTCGGCGTCGTCTCCTCGTAGATCTCCTACAACCTCCTCATCTTAGGTTGAGGACGATCCGTCTTGCTCCCGCTAGTGCTTGCTCCACTAGAACCACCTCCACTTGTACTAATTCCACTATAGTATGGAGTAGGAGCTCCCCCTGACTCTCTACTGGGTGGTGATGGTGGTTCAGCTCCACCAACTTCAGCTTCCTTTCCTTCCTCCTCTTCATCATCATCAAAGAACATCCCCTTGATGCTCCTCACCGCTTTATCCCAGCTCCAGCTGCTATCTTCCTCAAACATAATATCCCTCGAGATGATAGCTCTCTCCGTCACCGGGTTGTACAACTTGTAAGCCTTGCTCATCGGAGCGTAGCCTACAAAGATGCACTTCTCACTTCGGTCATCTAGCTTCTTCCTCCTCTGGTCCGGGACATGTGCGTAAGACACACACCAAAAAACCCTCAAGTGCTTCACACTTGGCTTCTATCCACACCATACTTCGAATGGAGTTATAAACTCCACACTCTTTGTTGGGCATCGGTTTAGTAGGTACACAGCCACCTGCACTGCCTCCGCCCAAAACTTCTTTGGCAACCCTTTTCCCCTTCATCATGTTCCTTGTCATGTTCATTATGGTCAAATTCTTCCTCTCTTCCACTCCGTTCTGCTGAGGTGAGTACGCCGCCGTCAGTTGGTGAGAGATCTTGTACTCCTTACAGAAGTCATCAAATAGCCTAGAGGTGTACTCCCCACCCCTATCTGTCCTCAGCACCTTCAGTGGTTGCCCACTCTCCTTCTCTATCATCGCCTTGAACTTGTCAAGTGCCTCAGCCTTCTCTTTCAGGAAATACACTCAACACTTCCGACTGAAGTCATCGGTGAAGGTAATGTAGTACTTGCTCCCACCTACAGAGGTAGTCTCAAACGGACCAGCTATGTCCGAGTGAACTAGTTCAAGCTGTCTTTTTGCCCTTCTGGACTTGCCTCCTTCAAACGTCAACATCTTTTGCTTCCCCTTGGTACATGCATCACAGAACTCCTATGGAGGCGAGATCATAGGTTGTCCTTCTACCATCTTGGAATGAGATAGTAGTTTCAGGCCTGTGAACCCCAAATGGCCGATCCAGTGGTGCCACAGCCACGCTTCCTCTTCTTCCTCCGTCCTTGCGAGACAAACCGTCTCCTTAGCATCCATCCTCAGCGTGAAGAGACGGTTCGTTGTCATCTTCACCCTCACTACTTCCCTTCCTTCATGGTCCTTCATGGCCAACGTGTCATCCCTCAGCTGAACGCAGTAACCCTTCTCGACCAACTGCCCAAGGCTCAAGATGTTACTTTTCAAGCCCGACACATAGAACACGTCATTAAGGTGCACCTCCTTCCCATTCAAGGTCACCGCTATGACTCCTCTTCATTCCACTAATATCTTCGAGGCGTCTCCAAAACTGACGTCACCACCATTTGGCTCTAGGCTGGTGAATAGTTCCTTCTCTCCGCACATGTGGTTACTAGCTCCTGTATCCAGGTACCACACTTCGTTCCTCCCACTTTCAGCACCCCTGTAGATTAGGAACATCATCAGATCACCACCCATGTTGCTTGCTTCAGCATAATGGTTGGCATCTCCTCCCTTCCTTGGAGCCCAACAATCATAGCTCATATGCCCAAACTTGTTACAGCTGTAACATTGTACTTGAGACATATCGCCTCTGCCTCTTCCTTAACCTCTTCCTTGGCCCCTACCTTGGCCTCTTCCTTTTCCTCCTGCATCTTGCCTCCAACCTTGAGGTTGCTCCGCCTCTCTCTGGTTGTACTGGTTCCTTCCTTGATCTCTTCCTCCTCTACCTCTTCTTTGGTAGCCTCGGCCACGCTGGCTTCCTCCTCTTCCTAAGTTATCTTCAAAATTTAACTGAGTCTGGAGTGCTTTACCCAAGCCACTCGACTCCTTATAGTCCTGCAATATGCGGTACTTGTGAGCTTGTAGCGAGCCAACAAGTTCATCTACTGCCATCATGGTGAGATCTTTCGACTCCTTAATCGCAACTACCACATGCCAGAACTTCTTAGACATAGATCGCAGGAGCTTCTCCGTGAAGCTTACGTCATCTGTCACCTCTCCATTCCTCTTCATCTTGTTTGTGAGCGTCCGTAGACGGGTCACGTAGTCACCAACCTTCTCCGAACCCTACATCTTCATCACTTCATACTGAGCTCAAATGGACTGCAACTTCACCTTCTTTGCCTTATTAACTCTCTGCATGGAGCGTTGCAAAATCTCTCATCCCTTCTTTGATTTCTTCGCATCTGAGATCTTCTCAAAGGTCGCCTCATCCACGGCTTGGTAAAGTAAGAAAAGAGCCTTCTTGTCCCTCTTCTTGGACTCTCTCAACGTTGTCCTCTGAGCGTTAGTCAATGCCTCTTCGGTTTCTGCAGTAAGCTCCTCAACGTCGTCCCCTACTACCTCCCAAAACTCCTTTGAGGCGAGTATCTGAGTACTCCAGTTCCCATAGTTGGTTTTTGTCAACTTGGGGACTTGCCTCGGCATGGCACCTCCCATCTCCATCTCTTCTAGTTACTAAACCTTCCGAGCAAACTTCCAGGGGGTCGGAACCTGGCTCTGATACCACTTGTTGGAAACGTGAATGACCTCCGCCTCTTGGAACCCTTTCACCAAACACCCACTTGAAACAAGCACACCACACAAGTAATTGCCGGGACCAAACTTGGCGAGTCCGCCAAGTCGCGCGGCCAGCGCCCGACGAGATCCCCAGGCGAACTGCACCCAACAGTAGCCTCTACTACCCGCGCGAGTACCACCTCCTGCGAGACGGCCAGGCTACCGCACGAGCTCCCTACTGCGAGACGACCCGGGTGCAAGACCACCACACCAAATTGCAAGGTCACCTCGCCAACACCTCCTCACTGGCGAGATTAAGACAACCCGGCCAGACAATCGCTCGCGGTTAGGCCGTACACTAGCGAGACCTCCACACGCGAGACCGCACCAACTAGGATAGTGAGGGGGCACTCGCCGGCACGAAAACTCGTCTCGCCCGGCAGCGACCACAGCAGACCGCGCGGCTACACTTCCTGACCGCTCGGCAAAACTGCCAAGGCTGCTGCTACCAAAACTCAGCGCTGCGGCGCTCCTCTCTCTCTCTCTCTCTCTCTAAAACGAAATGTGGAGAGGAAAAATTTATATTCAGCAAACTACACATGAAACTATACAAGCCTTTATATAGGCCAACACAACCACTAGGAGTATGACACTTGTCATGCACATTTAATGTCATTACAATCACACTCACTCTCTCTCCTTCATAACTCCCCTTACATATTTTAAAAACACACAAAAAAACTGTTGACCCAAAATCAACAAAAAAAACAACTTCCAGCAAGAGGGATCTTAAAGTTTTTGGTCGTGGGAGATGGGCTCGCCGGAGTTGGAGCTAGGTCGGGCAGCCATAGCTTCGATCTGGAGGTGGAGGAGAGGAATTCGGCCATGGAGGTTGTAGAGAGAGAGAGAGAGACAACGCCGGAGGGAGAGCTTGCTGTGAGGATGTGCGCTGGAGAACGGAGATTTGATGTCGTCGGATTGGCAAGGGGCGGCTGGGGCTTTTCACAGATGGAGGAGATGAACAGTAACATTCGGAGATGAAAAGCTTCAGGTGGTCACGAGTGGCGGGTGGAGCTTTTCACGGAGCCTTGCAGTCGCGCGAGCTCGTGTGTGCACGTGAAAAGCTCCAGCAGCCCCCCAGAGCACTCCAGGTGGTCACGAGTGTCGTATGCGGCGTCGAGATGGTGGATTGCGTGAAAGCGGACGAAGCTCGTTTTTATGCAGTCGAACACCGCCCGGAGCATCGAGCATGGGAGAAGCCCTCCTGGATGCGGTCAAAGCCTGCCCGAGAGCATCGAGTACTGACGTAGACTGTGCGAAGATGCTCCCACGCACACACACGCGTGCAGGGCTCCGCCCCTAGTGCCAAGCGCGACAGTACCCGACCGGCACAACGACGGGCTTCGCCCGCCCCCGGAGGGCTTCACCTGCACCTGGCAGGCCCCCTACTCTCCGCGCAACACCCGGCCCGCCCGCGGCGAGCTTCGCCAAATATTTTTTATCATTTTTTAAACATTATGTAAATATATTTTTAAATATGAAATCTTTTTTTATATAATTTATAAACTTATTTTTCCAGATATAATTAATTTTTTAAAATAAGCAAATTAAAACAAAAATATTAATTTAAAAGAAATTTAAAAAGGCAATTAAAAAAGGGCTGCGTCGCCTGTGTGTGTATCCGTACAGGCGTACGGGCGTGCCTAAGAGCATTCCTAATTAAAGAAATTAAACGAAAAACAGAAATTTATAGAAATTAAAAAAACCAAAAAAATAAGAAAACACAGCTTGATCTACCCGTACAAATTTCTACGGGTATATATTCGGTTAGGAGAAATTTTTTGGTCCGGGGCCCTTCTGATTCTGATGCGTGACAATGTAAAAATTCAATAAAAAACAGTTTCACGGGAGTTAGGTTTTTTGGGAGGTAAATTTTTCTTTTCGCCCCAAATATCTCGATTATCGTCATTCGTCATTTCTCATGCTCGATTAACTCTCTGCTCACTGCGATTTTTCACATTCTCCCTGCTCAAAATGTTCTAATCAGCTAAGCACCATCAGACTCTTGTGAGATCATGGAAGAGACAAATGACTCAATCCTTATTCATCATTTGAATCAATCAATTTGTGTTCTTTGTTCAGTTAGCATAAGCACCATGTACTATTGATTGTCATGTAAGGTTGAAGACGAACAGTATACCTAATTATTTCAGATAAAACTTTGAAACCGTATAATAACGATATAATGCATGAAAGAAAGATAAATTATCTCAAATATTTAATGTAATATCTGAGATAAAAGTTTAATGTGTCAGATATTTCATGTAATATTCCAGAGAAAAATAACAGATTTTATCCAAGACATTACATTTACTGACTGTGTTTTTTTCTCAGATTAAAGTTTAACTCCAATATTTCTGTTTTGTTACAGGTTAAATACAACAAGAGTTTGTTTTCGGTTGTCCAAATAGAAAATGAAGCTCGCAAATTGTACTGTGATTATGCGCGTAACTTTCTTATGAAGCGCTTCATAATTGGCTGTCATTTTACGGTCTAAAGAACAAATTTCTTCAAAAATCTTTTTCAAAACAGGCATGACAATATCATTATATCTCCACTGCTTCTTCTTCTTAACCTTCTCCTCCTCCGCCTACAGCTCCTCCATCCTCTTCTACTTCTTCTTATTCTTATTCCTCTCCTTCACTCCATGTTTATCATCTTTGGGGTTGCATAATAGTAAATCATCCTCTAAAATTTTTTCAAATTGTGTAAAGATCTGAATTTAAATTACATATACAAATGACCTTGCAATTGATAAATTACATTACAAATATTATACATATACATATACATATAAGAATGACAAATTACATATCTCGGGGTGGTCTTGATATTTTGAAGTACTGACATTGCTTTAGTGAGAGCAAATGTTTTGATAGATGTCCAACGGTTTATACGGGGCCTCATCTCCAGAAATGTAGGAATTTGCATCCGTAAGTGCTCAAATATCCATATCAGAAGAACATGGGTACATCCATTCAAGTAGCCCATTGCCTCCGGTGAACTTTTCTGTTTCTTGGCAAGAGTATCTAGACTATCAAGTAGATAACCGTGAATTGCTCTTGGCCAATTGTAGTTCTTAAATAATTCAGGATCAGCTAATCGGATAAACTCTTCAGAAATTCTATTACAACTGCATGAGAAGAATAATGTGCATAGTACATATAGTAAAATAATTTTCAAGCCTCCTACCTCCACTATATAGTCTTATTTAGCAAGTTGGAATATCCGAGATTTCAAATCCATCTTTGTCATGGTAGAGAATGACTTGTATTGATACTCCACATTGTGCCCTTGGTTAGGCAACCCAATTATCATTGCAACTTCATTTCTTGTAAATCTAAGCTTGCTTGAGCATACACTGAAAGTTTTACTTGAAGAATTATAATGTTGTACCTATTTTGTTGAAAATGAGAGAAAATAACATATACAATCGTTTCACTATCTTTAGAGTATTTTATGATACAACTATTACCATCACAGATACAATTAAATTTCCTAAGACAAAACTATAATAGCAGATGAAATGTTAAAAAGATGCAATTACAACTACAAAAAATTATCTCAGCAAAAGAGTGAAGATGAAAATTTGATTCGAGTTTCTGATATAACTTCAATAGTTGAATGAGAAAAAATTAGCCCGGGCCCTTTCTATTTTGAAAAAAATTCGAAATTTTAAAAAACAAAATTACACTTTAAAAAAAAATGAGAAATTTATTATTTTAAAGAAATAAGTCCATCTCCTCTTCAATTTCCTCGGATACAAAATGTGTTGCTTCCTAAGAAATAAAACATCTGCTACTTAGTTTATGTACTAGGGTTTGGTGGCTGGTTTCACTATCTTTAGAATCTGATATCATACCAATAAAATATTGATCTGAGATACGGTAAAAATAGAATTAAATTTAGTAACTATTACCATCACAGATACAATTAAATTTCCTAAGACAAAACTATAATAGCTCAGGATATTTACAAAATTTTCAATACAACTAGTATAATATCAGCCCTATAAAAACATTTTAATAAATCCATAAAAAAAGTCTCTATGATACAATAAAGTTCTCATTTTATATGTGGAGTTCACTCGCAATTACAACTACAAAAATCTTACTTCGCTGTTTGGTCTCCGAAACAAAATAACATAACAAATAATATCATGAGAGAAAATCAAAAGAGTGAAATACTCATTATTTTATCCTTTATTTTAAAAGCAAACATTTAATAATTATGAAAATTTAGGATTCCTTCACTGTCTGAAAATGTACCTTCAATGTCTACCGAAGTTGAGGTTTCAAAAAATTTATTAAATGTGTCAAAATATAATTTAAGCTTCTAATAGTGGAATAGTTGAATTTGGGCTGAGCCCTTCGTGTATAACTCCGTCGTCTCATCGTTGTCGTATGATGGGCAACCCACGTCTGAAGTTTTTCACCTGAGGTCTCGCTGTCTTGCTTGATCGTAGATTTGTCCTGAGCGATTTGTCCCTTTCGGGGGCAAAACAGAGCGTGTCTCGCTAGTGTTGAGTTGCCGGTAAGAGTTCACGGCACAACTTGCACCGCGCCTGGGAGAAAAACCACTTCGGCCCACACACGCCGGCGTGAGGACACACACGAGAGAGAGTAAGAGAGTAAGAGAGGGAGAGAATAAGTGAGAGAGAGATGGAAGAGAGAGAGAATATGGAAGAGAGAGAGAGAGAGAGAGAGAGAGAGAGAGAATGGAAGAGAGAGAGGGGGGGATCGGGTAGGAGGGGGGGGGGAATAAAAAAAAAATTTTTTTTTAAAAAATGGCCTAGGGCCTAGGCTTTTGCCTAGGCCCTAGGCCAAAAAATGCAGCCAAGGGCTTAGCCCTGCTTATAACGGCTCTAGCCGTTGGATCCAACGGTTTAGCCGTTGGCAGCAGGACCGGGCCGGCGTGCGGGCCCGGTCCGGGCTTCGCCTGGGCCGGGTCCGGGCCCAGGCCGGCCCGATTTTCGGGCTTTGCCCGGCCCGGCCCGGGCCGGGCATCGGGCCGGGCTAGCCCCCAAAAAGGTTAAGGGCCCTAGCCCGGTCTCGGCCCGGGCCGGGCTTTTTCCGGGCCGGGCCGAAAAAGGCTTTCGCCGGGCCGGGCTCGGGCCGGCCCACTGGGCCCGGGCCTTTTGTATATAATATAGGGAGGTTTTGCTTTGGAATTATCAAATAGAATTGAAATCCTCTTTTGGATGATATGTACGGGTTCTACGGGACCATCGCATAGGATATTCAAATCCTGGAGCTAAATATTTATGAATTTGCCCTTTATTTTAAAAAATTCATTAAAGTAAGCTTAGTGACACTAATAAAGTAATTAAAGTTATTACAGACTATGATATTTGTTAGTGCATTAGATTTATTATCTTCTATGCTCACTTTATATACCCAGTCGGTCACCTTAGCATACCAAGTTTAAGTTAGAATGGAATTTTACGAAGCCTTTGATTTCTAATTTATAATACTAGTTTCTCATTGAAAACAGGCTATTTCTGGAGAGGCCAAGGAGTACGGGCTCGGGGAAACCAATTACTATCTGGTGATCATCTCATTTGCCGTGGTGATGCAGTGTTTTTTCTTGGGGAGGGTCGGGGTCGTCCTCTACTCATCGGCGCTACTCACAGGCATCGTCGTCGATGTCCTCCTTCCGATAACGGTGGTGCTTGCTGTCATCTTCTTCCATGAGTCGTTCACCAGTGATAAGGCGGTGGCCCTCGTGCTCTCGTTGTGGGGCTTTGTTTCCTATATCTATGGGGAGAGAGTGGATTACAAGGAAAGGAGAAAGAGTGAAATCACAATGGAGCCCTCTGCATCCAGTCTACCATAGCTAGCAAGTAGAATTAGCAAGGCTCTGTTTGGAGCGGTTGTGATGGCATAAAAAACAGTGGTGGAAAAAGAGTGATGGCATTAGAACTGTCCAAAAAGATGTAATGAAAAAGTTGGAGATTGTTGTCTAAGTGATGTTCAAAAAGTTATTATATTTTGGTGTTTGGAAGAATAAATTTTTAATAAGAATTGTTTGGCTTTACATCTCATATACTGTTAACAACCTCATTTATAACTGAGGCATGAGTATATATATGCTAAATATATATATCTCAAAAAATAATGAAATGACCTTGGGTTTCATATGAATAAAATTCATTGCTACCTAAATATGCTTCACAAAACAAAACTCAAAATTTGTGTGTATTTATAAGAACATATGTTAGAGTGCTCGAAGCATTCCCTTTGGTCATCAAGTTTGGAACAACCTCCATGTTGCCTACAGCAGGGGTATTTATAGGTGCAACTCTAAATCTTCAACGGGTTATTAGATTCTTACCAGATCCAAATCAAATCCAATAAGAAACCCGTTACCATTTATTAAATATATATCAACAATTAATCTCATCCTATATTGTATATAAATGATATGAAATAACAGATTACTTACAATAAGAGTTTATACGACAAACATGAGTTTTTCAGAAACGTGAACATAATTTTTTGAGCAAGGATAAATCTAAACTCTAACAAAAGTTCCCAAAATATATAAATAAAATAGAAAACTCAAACTGATAACTGATCTCTGGTCTACTCAAACAACAGATCATCGTTATCCAAGTTGAAATCAACTTTCTCTCATTTATTTTCCTTTTGATCTGCAAACAGTTACAATAAAAATGTTATAAGACAACTCTATGAATTCAAACATTTGTTATAAAGGATAAAGTGATTAGTTCTAGTAGTAAAAGAACGTAATACTATAACCAGAAAGAAAGAATCACAAATTAGTATCTTTATCTAATTTACAAAAAAAATTTAGAATATCTAACTTTATTAAATCAAACTGTATTCTTTCGATTATTAAGATTATTATTCACTCTTTCACAATTATATTATACTATCAAGTTTGGAATGATACAACAAGTTATGATCATTATATTATCAAATTTGAAATGATATAATTAATAATTTTAATATCAGGACACAAATCAACAACTTTAATATTCCTTATTAGAATGATATCCAAATCAGTCTTTGAAAAAAATAATTGTGTAAGTCATCAAGTTTAGAATGACTGACAACTATTCATCTCATGCTTTCATCAGTTAGCATTTGAAATACTTCATTGTACTCAAGCTAGATGCTTGAGTGTAGGCAAATTTCGATTCTAAAATTTAAAACATAAGAAATGTATTAAGTCATACTAAATGAACTTTAATCTCTTATCTCTCGATGTTTTAGATGTAAGAATCTTACATAAACCTTTAGTAAGGATATCTGCTAAATTATCTTTTGATCTCACATCCAATAGGAAATTATCCCCCGATATGTGAGATAGGTCAACCAAGCCTGTTTCATCCTTAGTTGTTTCTTTTTTCATTGAACAAAGTATTCGTTGCAATGGATTTTGTGTCTTTATTGTCACAATAAATCGAAATAGCGTACATTTTCAGACTCGTCATTAGAATATCCATTATCATATCTCTTTTCTACCCTGCTTCTTCTCCTACTGAAGCTAGAACATATAGTTTTGATTCCATAGAGGATAGTGTAAACGCATGTTTGCTCTTTGATTTTCAAGCTATGACAGTTCCTCCTAGTGTAAATACAAAACCACTAGTGGATCTACCGTCACCAATATCTGAGCACTAGGAGGCGTTAAAATATCCTTCAAAAACTAGAGGATATTCACTGTAACATAAAACATACTTCTCAGGTGTACTTTAAGTATCTCATTAACCTTTCTAAGGTATCACAATGGTCTTTCACAGGGTTACTAGTAAATCTACTTAACATGTCAACCATAAAGACGATGTCAGGTCTAGTGAAGGTTGTAGCTTACATGAGACTTTTTATAAGTTTGGAGTAATCCAAATGTCTAATAGATGAACATTCATTAGATTTCAGTCTAATGTTATAGTTATATGAAAGTTACCTTAGATGATGGGGTCAATGCTCTGTAGCTACTGAAGTCTCTCCCTATCTCTTGAGAGATGGTTCAAGTTTCACTAATTAACTCGTCTCCGAGAGGTGTTTTGACTATGGAGGTTGTAAAGAATGGGATTCTGAATGAGGAGGTGAGAAGAAAATTTCAGGGTGAGTCTTATATAACTATCCCCTTTATCCATTAAGATGCTTTGTACACAGAGTCTAGTGGAAGAAATAATGACATAAATGACAGTGGGTCAAATAAGAGCAAATCCAGGCCGCGAAAAGATATTGAGTGCTTTCATTGTGGCAAGAATGGATACATCAAGAAGAAGTGTAATGTCTGGTAAAAATTACAAATGATGCAATCAGGGAAGTAGTATGAGCACACAACATCAGTAGTGACAGTCTATGATGATGATATATCTCTTTTTACAAGTGATGAGGTGGTGGCTAGCCTAGTTCTTAGAGATGGTTTGTGGTTGGTGGACTCAGGGGCTTCGACATACGTTTCGAACGATAAAGCATAGTTTACTACCTACACCTCACGTGATTGTAGGGTGTTGAGGTTAGGCAACAAGATAGTTTGCAAAACTATCAGCATCGGTAATGTGCACCTGAAGACAAACACAAGTTTTGTTTTAGTGCTCATAGACATTCGTCATGTACCTAACATCCAATTCAGTTTGTTGTTTGTTGCTTGATTGGATGTAGATGGTTATGATAGTAGATTTGGCTACGGATGATGGAGATTGACAAAAGTTCATTGGTCATAGGTCATGGTAGCATAATGTCTAGCCTTTATTGTGTGGAGGAGAGAGCTACAGTTGTAAGGGAGCATGAGATTAGAGATGACATGACCACTAGTGTGTGGCGTGGGTATTGGAGATTTTCCAGTAGGAATAAATGCTATGAGCAAATGAGATAACGTGTCTCAAAGTCGACGATGATAAAATAGGAGAGCGGTTCTCATTTTATTGTTGGTCAATGACGTCGGGTGACTTTTAATTGTCACAATCCTACATCGAGTTCGACAGTTTGTGCGGGAGAGATGCATTATTGCAGTGATAGTTCTCACGAGGTGTTCGCGCGAGCCCTTACTCCCACAAGCTTGTGCAGGTGTTGCAGTGATAATATGTAACGCCCCAAAACCCAGAAATGAACTGGTAGTATCTTAAGGCCAATCTGGGGCCTAATAAGGATCACACAGCCTGAGACACAGGCATGTCCATGGCCGTGTCCTGCTACGAGTTCGACGATTTTCCGTGGGGTTAACAAAATATATTCGACGATCTTTGGAGGTCAGGTACACGGCTTGAGACACGGGCATGTCCAGGGCCGTGTCCTGCTCTGTTTCGGCAGGGTGGCGTAGAGTGAGGCACACGGCCTGTGACACAGGAGTGTCCAGGTCGGACACGGGCGTGTCCATAGCCGTGTCCTTCTTTGTGTTTTGCGGGCTGTTTCGGGTGAGAGACACGGGCTGGAACATGGGTGTGTCTAAGCCCGTGTCCTGGTCGGGACGTGACCGTTTCATGTATCGCTTGAGGGACAAGCCACGTGACACAGGCGTGGCATAATCTGACACGGGTGTGTAAAATAGTACACGGGCGTATCTGAGCCCATGTCCTGTTCTGCATTCGACGATCGTGTTCAGATCTTAAGACACGGCCTGTGACACGGGTGTGTCACACGCCGTGTTAGGCCCAGGAAGTTAATTTTAAGAGCGAATCAGTGCCTTTCGTTCTATTTGGAAATGATCAGACGGCCTGGAGTCCTCTCTGGTATGTTATATTCAGGAGTGTAGGGTTTACTCCTCATTTTTCTTTGGCCATTCTCTTTCTAAAGTGTTAGAGAGATGGGAGAGCAAGGAAGAAGGGGAAGGAGAAATCCGGCCACCAGTAGAGCTTCGGAGCCCCATACCGTGAGCCGAGTCCAGATCCGTGGTGGCGAGGCTGTAGCGGTGCTTTCCATCCGGCTAGTTATCCATGGCGCTCAAGCGAACTTCTAGGGTAACGATTCTCTTCTTGGACATGTGAAGTCCTCTTTCTTTCTGTATAGGAAACCCGCTCTCACTAGCATGCGTTGAGTGTGTGGTGTTCCTTCAGGTGGATATGAATAGTCCACCTAGCTTTGCATGTAGAGTTCGGAATCGAAGTACGGACATAGACATGGTGTGTGAAGCCTATCTGGACAAGTTGGTCCGGATCGGTGATGTTTCTTCATGCATGAATAACCGGAGAAGACTCTGTACTGATGGTTGTTTTCTGATTTTCTACGTGTAGATTGCAAGAGGGAACCTTGGGGACTAACCCTGAGGTGCACCCGAAAAACTGGGCAGATGCGTGGTTCTGCCATCATGGTGGCCTGGGAGCCAACTTGTACAGAACTGAGTTATGTAAAAACTATGTGCAGTGTTCGATTTGGGACTCGGGGAAGCTTGACTCGCGCCTATGGCTTAAATTAATGTGACGGTGTGAGCAACGGGTTGAGTGGAACCGTACCCTCTCTATGCGGTTCGGTTAAAGAGACCTAAGGTACGTGGCACTTACCGTTGGCATAGAGAGCGAGTCTTAGGATTCAGTCAGAAAGACTAAAATGCTCACGATGTTTGTCATCCTGGGGGAGGTGGTGAAGCCACAGAATGGACCAGATTCACCGAGAATGTGACCTGAGAGCACAGGGTGTGTGGCTGTGCGTGCATACGCCTGTGGTGTCGTGTACTTAATTTGTACGTTCACTATCTTGTTTGGTTATACTAACAAAATGCAGGGAAGGAGCACCGCTGCCCCGATTTAGGGGTGGAGTCGTTATAATTTGGTCAGCTTTAGCTGACCGTTGCTTTTGTTTGCCACCGTTGCGGTGGAATGTTAATTGCAGGTGCTGCGGAGCCTAGTGGCAAGTAGCGGGCTGTCGCCCATGTTGCTGAGCCGGCCCTCGAAGGCCAAAAGCCAAAGTTTACTTTTATGCTCATGTGTGGCCGACCTGCGTGCCGATGTTTGGAAGACATTTATTATTTAAAGTAAATTCTTGTAAGGCCATAATGTCAAGTACTTGTATATTTGTTCGCTCGTTCCTATTTTGGGTTTTTAGTGGACATTCATATTGTGCCTTGGGTTCTTATAACTGTTTTAAAAAGCTTCCGGTAGAATGCTCTGAGTTAGGATGCGTGATGCTTTGACAGTATTTTGTTATTAATACGTAACTCTACTAGTTGTTTGTGGTATATGGCATGGGGTCCCGGCCAGACCTTCTTTTATATCCCATGTGACGGATGGGTGGGTGTTACATAATATACGTATTGTCATTATGTTGTTTGTAGGGAAGGAACTCTGCCTCCCCGAGAAGGGGATGAGATCATTATAAATTGGTCAGCTAAAACTGATCGTTGCCTTGTTTTGCCACATCTTGGTGGTCGTTCTTGTGCAGGTGCTGAAGAGCCAAGTGGAAAGTAGCGGGCTGATGTCCCTTATGCTGTATTGGCTGGCCCTCGAAGGCCCAAAGGAGAATCTGTTATTTTTTTCATGTGTGACCGGTCTGTGTGTCGATATATGTAATATACTTTCATGGAGAGAAAGGGTGTAAGGCATTAAGGCCAAAACACTTTTTATATTTTGAATATCATTCCTACAGTGTTATTAGTAGACATTCTTATGTCTAAGTAAATTTTAAATACTTTTGCTAGAATATAACTCTGAGTTAGGATACGTTTATATCATGGTTTCAATATGTAACTCCACTAACTGCCTGCAGAATATGACATGGGGCCCCAACCGGACCTTTTGTTATAAGTTAGAGGTTATGAGCGTCTGCTTGAGAAAAGACTCAGTTTTTATTGGTTCAAGATCTCCTTATCAAAAGGTCTTGTGTTTGGTTCTAAGAGTCTCCTGATCAAAAGTCTCAGACACTGTGATAGTGAATTCCTACCAAAGGGGGATAGAAGAGTGGATGTATCCAAATTTTGGGAAACCACTCTAATTTTTATGTCTTATGTGATTTCACATTTATCTGTGTTTATCTTATTGATGTGATGTGATTTTATTTATCTGCACCTATTTCTAGTTGATATTTGATGTACATGCAAATTTTGTGAATTAATCTTAGTATTTGAAATAAAATTTTAATCTTTATTCACCCCCCACTAAAGAAAACTTGAGGTATTTAGTAATTATTCTCCCATTTCACTTTCTATCCATAGACAGGTTGTTAGAGGGCACCACCTCCCTTTGATGAGAAAGGTTCCAATTAAATGTCCATATGGGGACTTCCCAGGTGGCCACCCATCCCAGGACTACTCCAATCCTATCACACTTAACTATAAAGTTCTTTCACTTCTCATCACCATTTGAGTTGCTCATCACCAATTGAGCTGCAGCTCAATTAGTGATGAGAAATGAAAGAACTTTATAGTTAAGCGTGCTCGGATGAGAATAATTCTGGGATGCGTGACCTCCTGGGAAGTCCCTATAGGGGCGCTTAACTGGATCACTTCTCATCAAATGGAGTCTGCATCTCCCAACAACCCGCCGATGTACCGGAGACGGGTTGGGGTGCATGGTCTGCAAACTTTGTCGAGGTTGAACCCTTCTAAATTGGATGCTACTGGTGCCAATGGTCGTCCTTTCGAGCTATGTGCTAGGTAGGTTGTTACATTCAGTCTCATCTTGATCTTCTGTAGGGCGGCGAAGGTTTCCTCCGGATCCTTGAGATGAGAGTTTACATCCTTTCATTTAACCATTAGGTCATTCACATACACCTCTAGCTATCTTCCCCTTTGCACCCGAAATACTCGGCCCATCATCATTTGATATGTTGCCCCGACATTTTTCAGCCCAAAGGACATCATCTTATAACAATAACACTCATCTCTCATGATGAAGGAAACAACATTGATATCCGGAGAGTGCATCCAGATCCTTGAGATGAGAGTTCATGTCCTTGCTTTTTTACTATTAGGTCGTCCACGTATACCTCTAGGTTTCATCACCTCTACTCCCGAAATATTTGGTCCATCATCCTTTAATATGTTGCCCTTGCATTTTTCAGCCCAAAAGGCATCGTCTTATGCACACATCTCTCATGATGAAGGAAACATCTTTGATATCCAGAGGGTGCATCTTGTTTGATGATAACCTGAAAATGCATCTAAAAAACTCATCACAAAAAAACCGATAGATGAATCTACCAACCCGTCAATTCTAGATAAATGGTAATAGTCTTTAGGGCACACTTTATTAAGAAGGTAAAAGTACACACACATTCTCCACCTATTATCACCCTTTCTCACCATTATCATATTGGAGACTCGGCCTGGATACAAGATCTATAATATAAACCTACTTTAAGGAGCTTCTCCACCTCCTCCCGGATGGGCTCCTCTAGCTTGTCGGCGATGGTTCTTCTCTTCTGGCAAGTGGGATAAGCTTTTTGATCGAGGTTGAGAAGGTGGCATGCCACGTCCGCCTCAATGCTTGGCATGTCTGTCTTGCTCCATGCAAAGATGTCCATACTCTTCTGGATGCACTCCAACACCTTCCTCTGCTCTTCTGAGATTAAACCTTGTTGGGTATTGTATCCACAACGTACCTGATTTGAATAAGCCCCTGATAAAGCTAAAGTAAATAGGCAATGTTTTTGACAAATTATTTCAAGTTGTGCTTGCAGTTATTCCACGCTAAGTGCACACCAATGTCAGGGTGCAGTAGGTCAATATACACGGGTCTGCACGACGTAATCCCTCGTTGAGCAGATCAGTGTGTTGGCCTACGTGTACTCTCTCTATTGGAGTGCACTTACTTTCAAGTACAGGGCTGTGATCTTGCAAGATCAGACAAGGAGCAAAGATGGGTCAAGGAGCACATCATGGGTAGAAAGACGAAAATTCGTCTAAGTGTAAATCGGCGAGAATCGCCAAGTGATTCTCGCCGATTCGGCGAGAATCACTAGTGATTCTCGCCGATTCGGCGAGAATCAGTGGCAGATTCTCAACGACTCGATCCAGCTACTTCAAGGCGCGCAAATTCTGATGCTAAGTAAGAATCGTCGAGAATCACCAAGTGATTCTCGCCGAATCGCCGAGAATCACTGGCTGATTCTCGCCGTCTCGACCCGGCTAAATCAGTGCGTGCAACCAAGTCAAATTCGACGAGAATCATCTTTGATTCTCGCCGAATCGTCGAGAATCACCTTTGATTCTCAACGACTCGAAGAGATTCACTTTCGATTCTCACCGATTTTGACTTAGCAATTTTTCTGGAACTCCCTGAACCGGATTCTGCCACTGACAATGTTCTGGACCGGGATTTAGGGATTCTTCTTGTGGGACCCACAACGATCATATTGAAAGTATCTACAGTATATATATACAGGTATTTTTTTTGAACGACAGAGACACAGAGAAAGAATCCGAGCTCGATCTAAACCTAATATCGCGAAACAGTTCCGCCGCCGCCGCCGTCGCTGCTCGCTAGTTGGTCGCCGCTTTTGATCGAGATTTCTTCCTGATCTTCCGGCGACAGAAGCTTATCCAAGCTTAGAGTCTCACGCGTCTATCCAGAGATCCCTTGTCTCTCGATTTGTTGATCGGGAAAAACTTTCCCGTCCGAATCGATCGAGACGACCGATCCTCGTGTGACCGTTGGTAGACCTAGCTAGCTTCGCTACGAAGTTTGGATCTCCAAAGTACAGCAGCCGCACAACGTCGTCGCCGCCGATCCCGTGAACCTAGCCGCCGCCCATCTTGCCGCCGCCGGTTCCGGGGAGATCCTCTCCAAGAGAGTTCTAGGGTTGTGGACTCTTCGTGGACTTCAAGAACACGTCGTCAACGAAGAGGGACACCTTGGTCTCCAAACGTAGTTTGTATCTTTTGTACATTCTAGTTTTTCTTTTGTTGTAAAGGAACGTAGGTTACTAGTTGTAAGGGTTGGGTGCAACCCGTGTTGTGGGAGTGTCGACTCCTACGTGTGGAAGGGTTCCTTCCGATAGTGCAAGGATTGGATTTCAATCCTGTTGGTGAAGAGACCGAGTCGTCCCTTGTTGGGAGATAGGTCGAAGGGGGAAAGTGGATGTACCCAACTCGGGGAACCACTATAAATAGCTTGTGTATTCTGTGTGCTGTGCTGTTTATTTTTATTGTGCAGGTACAAGTTCAAATTCCGCAAAAACGTTGTACATCACCTATTCCCCCCCCCCCCATAGGTGAAGATAGTTGACACTAGGTGGACTTTCAAGTGGTATCAAAGCGAGGTTACTCATCAAAAAGGTTCACACCTTGAGTAGAATCCTGCCACTAGTGTCAAGAAGAAGACAAACATCTACTATGGACGGGCTCAAGTACACAGGCAAGATCCCAGTGTGCACCAGGCTCAACTTTCCTATCTGGAAGGAAAGGATCAGGTTCTACATGGAAGCTGTTGATCCTCGACTCTTCATGATCGTGGAGGAGGGACCTTATGTCCCCACTAAGGCCTCCACCATTAATCCTACCCAGAAAGTGCCAAAGAAAATTTCTGAAATGGACAAGGACGAGATGGTGCTAGTAGGACATGACAAGAAGGCGCAGAACATCCTGGTCAGTGCGATTGATGACTCAATGATGCAGAACTTCTGCAACTGCAGGACAGCTCAGGAGATCTGGCATGGCCTGATCATCCTAATGGAGGGGACTGATGAAGTGAGGGATGATCGGAGATCCCTCCTGAACCAGAAATATGAGGCCTTCAGACAAGGGCCTAAGGAAGAGATCGGAGTCACCTACGAGAACTTCCTCAAGATTGTTAACGCTCTCAAAGGATACGGAAGAGTGTTCACTAATGGTGAACTCAATGATAAATTCCTTAGGTCCCTTACTAAGGAATGGGACACAAAGATCTGCGCCATCCGAGAGTTTGGCAGACTAGCTGAAACTGACCCGCAAATTATGTTTGGAAAGCTGATGTCCTATGAGCTTCAGCTGAACATCAGGAAAGCAGAAGAAGAAGCAGAGAAGGCTGCAGCCAAAGAAAAGACTGTGGCTCTAAAAGCCAGTCACTCCAGAAAAGGCAAGGGTGCGGTTTCATACCGTGAGAGGAAAAAGGATGAGGAGGAGGACTCCGAGCCATGCTCCTCCAGCTCAGAGCTGTCGGAGGAGGATTTCTCCCTCATCACTCGAGAGTTCAAGAAGTTCCTCAAGATGAGGAATCAAAGAAAGAGAGACGGCTCCTCCTCCAGGCATCAGAAGAAAAATTATTCTTCTGACAGGTATGTTTCTAAACCGAACAAACATCGCTCCTCTGACATTATTTGCTTTGGATGCAATAAGCCAGGACACGTTGTGGCCGACTGCTATCAAGGCAAGAGAGAAAAAGGGAAAGAAGAGGAGCACAAATCTTCGAGAGATAAGAAGAAAGAGCGGAGCTACATCGCCAAAAGGCCAAAGACACTGAGTGAGTCTGATTCCTCAGACTCCAGTGATGATGAGGAAGCCTACTTCGGGCTGGTGGGTCGCTCCGACTCAGAAGGAGAATGCCCCCCATTTACTGGGAAGGTAAAAGCTCACACCCCTCTCTCCGACTCCGACTCTGATCCTGAGTCTCAGGATGATGAACCTGAGGATAGCCCTTCGGCCAGTGAAGCGGAGCTCCTCGAGAAGTATGAGCTTCTGCTCAACACTTTCGAGGAGTGTCGTAAGAGACTGAAGGGTAAGAAAAAGGAAGTGAAATTCCTTAAGGGTGAATGTGTATCCCTAAGGGAAGAAGTCACTAGTTTGATTTCTCTCCGACAGGAGCACCTTGACCTGACTTCTAAGCATTCAGAGTCTCTTAAGCTCCTTGATCTTAAGCAGGAGGAAGTCGACAAGTTGGAAGAACAACTTGCGGCAGAAAGGAAGAT
The DNA here is from genome assembly GCA_039583875.1 of Platanthera guangdongensis. NCBI lineage: Eukaryota > Viridiplantae > Streptophyta > Magnoliopsida > Asparagales > Orchidaceae > Platanthera > Platanthera guangdongensis. Next base: position 151,980,208 of record CM077165.1, read on the forward strand.
CGTCAAGAGCTTCTCTATGCCAAAAACAGTTCTTCCAGTTGTTGATACCTTCTCTGCTCAGGCCAAAGGTGCAGGCTTGGGGCATGTTGTGGTATCTGGTTCCTCATCTAGGAGAAACAGGAACCAGAGGAAGAATAAGGCCACCAAGAAGGACTCTGCTGATGAAAAGGGAAAGGCTCCTCTTAGTCCTGTTGCGTTCAGAAAGCCTAGCTTTCCTTGCAACCAACATGACTTTGAATCAACCTTTGGTCATCATTTCCGGCCCTCGGTTGCAAAGCCAAAGAGCCGATATGATGGTTGGACCTTTCCCCGGAACTTCGGTGAGAGTGCCCTCAAGGCACCTTATGAGGAAATCCACATGGGAAATTATGGTCAATTCTCTAGCGGCCATAATGGAAAGCAGGCACCAAAAGCCAAGCCTGTTATACAGAAGGTGACGAAGTCATGTGACTGCTGTCACCATGAGGCCTCCACCTCCAGATCCAAGGCCCCAGCTGTACCCATCATTCCCAGGGTAAGGCAGGAGCCTAGGAAGAGGTACAACAGATTCGACTGTTGGTGCTGTGGCAAAGTGGGTCACTTTGCCGTGGATTGTTGGTTTAATCCAAGGTATTACGAGACTCCCTATGTTAGCAATGCGAGGCCGACCACTCGTAGGGTTAACCAACCGAGGGGGAGTATGCTAACCAGGAATCTAGGACCCAAGTTCGATTGGGTTCCTAAGGGAAATTAATTATGTTTTGCAGGAATGTCCAAAGGCCACCAAAACGCCGATCTGGTATTTGGACAGTGGATGCTCCCGGCATATGACTGGGACAAGAAGCCTGCTGCGTGATTACACTCCAGTCGAGAATGGACCCAAAGTCATCTTTGGAGGGTCAGATCGAGGAGTCACCAGAGGTTACGGTATGATTTCCAACGGTATAATCTCTATCACCGACGTGGCTTATGTTGAAGGGCTAAACCATAACTTGATCAGTGTAAGTCAGTTATGTGACAAAGGTTATGACGTTAAGTTCTGCAAGGATAAATGTCTGATAATTTCACGTACCTCTTCTGAGACGGTATTATCAGGCATTATGAGCAGAAATATCTTCTGCTTAGATTTTCTCAGTGTAGTTTCATCTACCCCCGTATGCCTTGTGGCAACAGGAAGTGCATCTCTTTGTGATCAATGGCACAAGAGATTGGCACATATTAATTTCAAGACAATTAGTATGCTGTTTTCTAAGAACTTAGTAAGGGATGCTCCCAGTATCAAGTGCATCAAAGATAGCCCCTGTCCTGCATGCCAGATGGGCAAACAGACTCGGGCTACCTTTAAGAGCATTACAGACAAAGACTCTTCCCGATGTCTTTACCTTTTACATATGGACTTGTTTGGTCCAATGCAAGTTCATAGCTTGGGAGGCAAGTCCTATACGCTAGTGATAGTTGATGATCATTCTCGGTTTACATGGGTGTTCTTTTTGAAACGAAAGTCAGATACGTTTGACATCTTCACTAGTTTTGTCAAGCAGGTTCAGAACGAATTTAACTACTCTGTGGTCAAAATCAGAAGTGACCATGGAACAGAATTCGAATCTGGTGCTATGACAGAGTTTTGTGAAGAACAAGGTATCTTTCATGAGTTTTCCTCCCCGCGCACTCCTCAGCAAAATGGAGTTGCGGAGAGGAGAAATAGAACTCTCATTGAAGCCTGCACGACAATGTTGAAAGACGCTTCTCTCCCAGAATACTTCTGGGCAGAGGCCGTTAATACAGCTTGTCATGTACAAAACCGAGCATTGATCAACAAGCATCATCGTAAGACGCCTTACGAGCTACTGAAAGGCAGGAAACCAACCATGTCCTACTTGAGGATCTTTGGTTGCAGATGCTATGTACTGAATAATGGGAAGTACCCGCGTACTAAATTTGGTGAAAATGCTTCGAAGGCATATTCATGGGCTATAGTTCCCACAGTCGGGCATATAGGGTCTTCAATAAGAAAACCCTAGTGGTAGAAGAATCAATAAATGTTGTATTTGATGAAGGAAGTTTGCTTAACAACAATTCTTCCAGTGGTATTCTTGAAGATGCAAGTGCACGACTTGAACAGCTGAGTCTGGATGAGACCGCTAAAGATGACACTCCTCAGTACGTCAAAGTTTCCACCTCCACGTCATCTGGAAATGTTGAAGATCAAAATGGAACAAATCTCTTAGAAGAAGGAGAAGCCCAAGAAGTAGTCGAAGCTCCAGACGCCAGACTTCTAGAGCTCCGACACGTGAGGGATCATCCTAGAGATCAGATCATTGGAGATCCTCGTGTCGGTGTCAGAACTCGAAGAGGTACTATTAACGAAGTATTGCATCTTAGCTTCCTGTCACAGGTTGAGCCAAAGAAGTTCGACGAGGCGAACAAAGATGCGGCATGGATTCTGGCCATGCAAGATGAACTACATCAATTCGAACGTTGCAACGTTTGGACGCTAGTTCCCAGACCTTACAAGCAGAATGTGATTGGCACCAAGTGGATCTTCAGAAACAAGCTGGATGAACATGGTGTCATCATAAAGAACAAGGCAAGGCTGGTGGCTCAAGGTTACAGACAGGAGGAATGGATTGACTTCGACCAGACCTTCGCACCAGTAGCAAGGCTCGAGGAAATCAGATTGTTCCTGGCGTATGCTTCGCACAAAGGATTCACAGTCTATCAAATGGATGTGAAATCAGCATTCCTGAACGGAGACCTAAAAGAGGAAGTATACGTCGCTCAACCCCCAGGGAGTAGGGATGATAGGAAAAGCACTTCCAGGACGTGTCAATTCCTCGGAAGAAGGCTTATCTCATGGAACAGTAAGAAGCAGAATTGTGTTGCAACCTCCACAGCAGAGTCTGAGTATATCTCGGCAGGCAGCTGTTGCGCACAACTCCTATGGATCAGAAACCAGTTAGCCGACTACGACCTTCAGTTCAAGGAAGTACCAATGTACTGCGACTACTCCAGTGCAATTGCAATTGCCAACAATCCGGTTTCACACAGCAGAACGAAGTATATTGAAGTGCGCTACCACTTCATTCGGGAGCACGTGGAGAACAAGGACATCTCTCTTTGTTATGTCCCCACGGACAAGCAGATTGTGGATATATTCACAAAGCCCTTAGACGAGGCCAAGTTCAATCTTTTCAAAACTGAATTAGGGATGCTAAATTATGAGGAATGAAGCCTACAGAAGCTTCAGGCGCAAGAACTGAAGGGGAGCAAGGTACTCAAGATGAGCACAGGCGCAAGAACTGAGGGGGAGCAAGGGGTCAAATGCTACAGACCCCGATTTGCAGAAGCCGAAAAGGGGGAGATTACCCTCTCGGCTAAGGCTAAGGTGGCTCCAAGCTTGCTCCCAAGGAATTGGTATTGGTAATGAATAACTCACTCAACTCAAATTCAAGTTTATGATTTTCATTCCTATACGCTTTATTTACCTTAGCTTGTAGGGTTTAGGCTTCTTCAAATAGGGGGAGATTGTTGGGTATTGTATCCACAACGTACCTGATTTGAAGAAGCCCCTGATCAAGCTAAGGTAAATAGGCAATGTTTTTGACAAATTATTTCAAGTTGTGCTTGCAGTTATTCCACGCTAAGTGCACACCAATGTCAGGGTGCAGTAGGTCAATATACATGGGTCTGCACGACGTAATCCCTCGTTGAGCAGATCAGTGTGTTGACCTACGTGTACTCTCTCTATTGGAGTGCACTTACTTTCAAGTACAAGGCTGTGATCTTGCAAGAGCAGAGAAGAAGCAAAGATGGGTCAAGGAGCACATCATGGGTGGAAAGACGAAAATTCGTCTAAGTGTAAATCGGCGAGAATCGCCAAGTGATTCTCGCCGATTCGGCGAGAATCACTAGTGATTCTCGCCGAATCGTCGAGAATCAGTGGCAGATTCTCACCGACTCGATCCAGCTACTTCAAGGCGCGCAAATTCTGATGCTAGGTAAGAATCGTCGAGAATCACCAAGTGATTCTCGCCGAATCGCCGAGAATCACTGGCTGATTCTCGCCGTCTCGACCCGACTAAATCAGTGCGTGCAACCAAGTCAAATTCGACGAGAATCATCTTTGATTCTCGTCGAATCGTCGAGAATCACCTTTGATTCTCAACGACTCGACGAGATTCACTTTCGATTCTCACCGATTTTGACTTGGCAATTTTTCTGGAACTCCCTGAACCGGATTCTGCCGCTGACAATGTTCTGGACCGGGATTTAGGGATTCTTCTTATGGGACCCACAACGGTCATATTGAAAGTATCTACAGTATATATATACGGGTATTTTTTTGAACGACAGAGACACAGAGAAAGAAGCCGAGCTCGATCTAAACCTAATATCGCGAAACAGTTCCGCCGCCGCCGCCGTCGCTGCTCGCTAGTTGGTCGCCGCTTTTGATCGAGATTTCTTCCTGATCTTCCGGCGACAGAAGCTTAGCCAAGCTTAGAGTCTCACGCGTCTATCCATAGATCCCTTGTCTCTCGATTTGTTGATCGGGAAAAACTTCCCCGTCCGAATCAATCGAGACGACCGATCCTCGTGTGACCGTTGGTAGACCTAGCTAGCTTCACTACGAAGTTTGGATCTCCAAAGTACAGCAGCCGCACAACGTCGTCGCCGCCGATCCCGTGAACCTAGCCGCCGCCCATCTTGTCGCCGCCGGTTCCGGGGAGATCCTCTCCAAGAGAGTTCTAGGGTTGTGGACTCTTCGTGGACTTCAAGAACACGTCGTCAGCGAAGAGGGACACCTTGGTCTCCAAACGTAGTTTGTATCTTTTGTACATTCTAGTTTTTCTTTTGTTGTAAAGGAACGTAGGTTCCTAGTTGTAAGGGTTGGGTGCAACCCGTGTTGTGGGAGTGTCGACTCCTACGTGTGGAAGGGTTCCTTCCGATAGTGTAAGGATTGGATTTCAATCCTGTTGGTGAAGAGACCGAGTCGTCCCTTGTTGGGAGATAGGTCGAAGGGGGAAAGTGGATGTACCCAACTCGGGGAACCACTATAAATAGCTTGTGTATTCTGTGTGCTGTGCTGTTTATTTTTATTGTGCAGGTACAAGTTCAAATTCCGCAAAAACGCTGCACGTCACCTATTCCCCCCACTCATAGGTGAAGATAGTTGACACTAGGTGGACTTTCAAACCTCCACTAACCCGCACCTTCTCAATCCTCCCTTCCTGGGTAAGGATTTCCATCTCCACTACCTCGTCCTTCGCCTCCAGCCAATACCGCTCCTCCCACTCGTACCTCACCATCTCTCCTTCGGCGAGAGCTTATTCTTCTGCCACCCCCTCTACTTCTATCAGCTCGGACTGCTTCTCTAGCACTTCCTCCCCCCCCCCCCCGACCTGGGTGAGAACCTACTTCTCCTTTGCTCCTTCTGCAGCCTCCTGTATGGACAACTCCTCCATCCTCTTCTCCATCTCCTTCACTTCCTCCTGTCAGGAGATGGTGTTGATGACTGTAACATAACACTACCTCTACACCTCGAGATCTCCCTGGATTCGAACCTGGTCTCCTCCACTGTTGAACATGAGGCACTGGTGGAAAGATGATGGTAAGCTTCAGAAGGCACTAATGAGGGATCTCCTGAAAATGTCGTTAAAACTACTAGGAGCGTCCATAATGACGAACTGATAGTTCCTAGACTGTCCCCCCTATATGACATGGAATCCAACCCCTCCTTCCTCTCCCCCCCCTAAATCTGAACAGGGGTCCATCCGAGGCTAGCACCATCTTAGCCTCCACCTTCACTCATCAAAGGATTTCTTGAAGATCACGTTCACGGAACTCCCGTTGTCAACCAGAATCCTGAATAACGTGAATTTTTCGATGGTCGTCTGAATCACCAAAGCGCCGCAGAATGGATCCTTATGATCTGACATATCCCTTGGCAAGAAGGTGATCATCTCCTCGGGGTGGAATTTGGGAGGTCAAAGCGACAATTCTCCTAAACATCGTTTGGAGGCTCCTCTTGCGAATGGCCTTGATCCCAACTCCCTGTGGATCACCCTGATTCCTTCTCGGGCACCTACATCAGCCGGTCTTCGTATCTATCCTCCTCTCCTACTTCGGGCAGAACCTCTTCTATTCATACCTGTTGTTGTGGCTGTTGTGGCGGATCCCTCGCTCTCCTCAACTCCAAAAACTCCGAGCAGGTGGGTGTTGCGTGATCTTCCTCCTAATGAAAGTCACAATAGGGCAACACTACCCTGCCCCCTCTTCTTCCACCCGGACCATTTCTCAGTACACTTCCTCGACCAATTATCATAGCTTGATGAGACAGGAGTAGGAGAGGTCTCGGGCCCTGTCTCCATCTCGAAGGGTTGAACCATTCTTATCCCTCATGATAATTCCCCCACCCTAAAATCATCTTCCTTGACCTTGAATGGTCCCTCCTTGCGGCCTTTAGGCCAGCCAATTGTTCGACACCTGGTGACCCCATCCATGTTGCTGTCCCTGGAACCCTTTCCCTTGGGGCTCTTCTTTTCTCCTTGCCACCTCCTAGTACCTATTTCCTCCCTGCTCCTTCACCTCATCCGCTCCCAACCTAGCCAATTTTTTACCGAATGCTGGGTTCGCCACATCCCCTTTGATCTCCTTTGTTTCCCTATCCATCAACTCCTCAAAGGATAATGGAGGCTCTCGCTTCAGCTTCATACTAAAGAACCCTTGACGAAGCCCGAGTGTGAAGGCTAGCATCAGGGTATACTTGACACTTCTTGGACCAGGAGAATCTCCTCCTAGAATCTGTCAACATAACTTCCCAGCATCTCCTCTGCCCCATACTTGTTCGAAAATAGGAATTCTGCTTCCTTCTTCTTCTTAGATGTTGAGAACCTCAACAGGAAGCCTCAGCATAAATTCTCAAAGCAGTAGATTGAATTCAAGAGGAGCTGGTGGAACTAGTCCCTTGCCTGCTCCTTGAATGTGATCACAAAAAGTCGGTATTTGAAAGTGTATAACATCTACCTAATGGATATGGCGTCCTCAAACTACAAGACGTGCTGGACGGGGTCATCACTGCCTATGTAATAAGACATTTCTAGCTCTCTAAACCCCTCTGGAACTGGAGCCGAGATGACCAACTAACTAAAGGGACTTCCCCCTACAGGGCAAGTTGACAGGTCACACATCATCTACTCGCCAGCCCCACAGGCACTCGCCGAGCTGGGAAAAAGCTCTCGCCCGGTGAGATCTCGATCACTGCCCTTGATCACTGCCCTCGATCACCAGCACCTTCCCGGGTCGCTTGATTGGGGCGTTCTCGTCCAGTGACAAGGGTGCGACCACCGGGACTAGCGACGTCGAGTACTCGCCACAGCCAACGAGTGCATATTGTAGGGTCTCCATGATCTCCCTCTTGTACTCTTTGAACATCCCAACCATGGCTACTCCTGCTAGGGGTGGCGAGTCGACCAGGTTGATACCTTGTCTTTTACCTCCAACCATGGCACTAAACTCAGGATTTTCTTGTACATGCTACGATCCACGCTCACCGCCCCAAAAATGTTGAAGCAGAAAATCGGTCTCAAGAAGAGTTTGAACTCAAGGGGTGTAGCCTACACCTACTTCTCCCAAGCCAAGACACTTGACTGGTGGCTAAAAACTAAGGAACTAACCCAGAGCAGCGAGGAGGTCCCTCCACACACCCAGAAGATCAAAGAGAGTTTACCTTCTTGAACTAATGTTAAAGCTGGGCACCTTGGAGGGCCCTGAAAGCCAACTAAAGCTGACCTGAGGAGGAAGAAGCCAAAGAAATGGATCCCCAAAAGGTGCCCTTAAGGGTCTATTATTAGTTTTCCAAGTCTGATCTGCCAATAGCGTAATCCTGCCTTTTGGTTTTACTATACGCAGCCAAAATTGGTCTGCCAACAATGAAAATTTGTTGTTTGGAAGGGCTATTAACAGCCAACAGAGAAATTCTGGTAAGAACACTGCTGAACGAGTGGTTTTTGTGGCTACCACTCACCTGGGGCGGCGAGTACCTGATGAGGCTGACACTCAATGTCATCCCGAGGCTGCGGGCTAGTTTACCCCACTCGCTTATCCCTTGCCTTACCCTTGTGGCGAGTGCGGGTCTATAGGCCACATTCGCCACATGTTAATGACGACTTGACCTTATTCGAGTCGGGGAATTCCTTTTCCACTCGCCCAAACCAGCTCGCATGAGCCTAAAGCTGCTCTCTTTGTCTGCTCTTCTTCTAAGGGACCCGCTCGGCGAATACGGGGTTGTACATTGCGCAAATCCTCAATCAGTTTGTTGAATAACCACATGACATCCACTATGATGCTCTTCTTTGCACCCTGCGATACATTCATGATACAAGTACTAGGTCACTATTTTTCGACTCAACCTCCTCTCTGGATCTTTGTGGTTATTCTGATGTTAATTGGGTTGGTAACATATCTGATCGCAAGTCTACCACTGGGTACTGCATCTTTCTTGGCAACAAGATGTCATATCTTGATCTAGTGCTAAAGCTGAATATCGTGTCATGACCACTACACCTGCAAAAATGGCTTGGTTGCACCACTTGCTACAAGATTTATATACTACTATTTTTGAAGCTACACAATTCTACTGTGATAGCACTAGCACCATACATATTGCTTCGTGTTGGGTATTGTATCCACAATAACCCTGATTTGAAGAAGGGTCCTGTTAAGTTAAGATGAATTGAGATTGCATTTGATGTTGTGTTTTTCAGTTATGTACTTGCAGGTCTATATTACTAAGTACACACCAATGTCAGGTTACAGTGAGTCAGTAAACACGGGACTATACAATATAATCCTTCATTGTGTAGGTCAATGTGTTGATTCACGTGCAATCTCTCTATGAGGTGTACTTCTATCCCAAGTGCATGAGAAGGATCAAGGAAGGACAAGTACTTGGAATCAGAAGAACGGGAATTTTCCCTAAGTAAAATTCGTTGAGTATCATAAAGAATATTCGTCGAATTCGTCGAGTATAGTCATCGATACTCGCCAAATTTGTCGTATATACTTACTGGCACTCGTCGAATTCATCATATTGTACTTGCGGTAAAATCTCTGAGAGTTGTAAAATCAGCCAAGTAAAAATCGTCAAGTATTCACGTATATACTCGTCGAATTCGTTGAATGTATCTAACGATACTCGGAGAATTCGTCGAATATACTAGTCAATACACGACGAATTCGTCGAGTCTATACGACGTTACTTCCCTAGATTTTCTAAGTCAGATTCGTCGATTATCACTTGGCTAGGCGTCGAATGCGTCGAGTATACTTGACGTTACTTGTGGGATTCGTCGAGTATACTAGCCGATACTCGTCGAATTCGTCGAGTATACTAGCAGATACTCGTCGAATTCGTAGAATATGTTTTCTACATGAGGTCGAGTGACAAGTTGGAACAAGTTAATTTCTCCAAGTACTTTTCATCGAGAATCATTGCAGTTCGCCGAGTATACTCAATCATACTCGACGATACTCGACGAAAATGACTTAGGGTATTTTCTTCTGCTTTTTCAAACTTCGGCTTGGGTTGAACGGTACGCCATGTACAGTGATTTCAGAGGTCTTGATTTGGAATTTATTTTATAGTTGTTGCCAAGGAGGATCTCTATAAATACTTAGGGTGGATTTTTCATCAACCCTAATCGTGTTAATCGTGCTCAAAAATATTCCAAGAATGATCCCGAACGAACGTTTCTGTCGGCTTCGTACTGTTCGTGATTTCTAATTGACCGACGCCAGCGCGCTGCATGATTTGATCTTCCTCGACCTAACTGACTAGATTATTGCTCTATGTAGATCTCTATTCTATCAGATCTAGACGATTTGTGATTTCAGATCTACGTTTTCAAGGATTTCAGATTTGCCGTGTTCTTCCAAATTTTCAAGTTCAACTGTTTCGAAGTACAAAGGAGTGAAGACTATAGATCTACATAGATTATTTGTAGTCTTCTTTATATTATTACCTTTCACATCTCAGTGCTGCGAAAGGCTATTCAAGAGCCTACTAAAGTGGTTGTAGCGAATCAAGAGCCGGTCGACAGTGGGTTGACGGTGAATGTCAAGCCCATTCAGATCGAGGACGTAGAGGTCAAGCAGTTGCGGAACAAATCCAGTAAAATAGTCAAGGTCCTTTGGGACAACTATGGTCGAGAGGAGCTTTCATGGGAGAGGGAGAAAATCATAACGTCAGAGTTCCCCGAGTTATTCAATTGAGGTACACAGTTTAAAGTTGATTTAATTCCTTAGTTTCCTGCATGACTTAATTTCGGGACGAAATTATTTAAGTGGGGGAGATTTGTAACACCCCAAATTTCTTAAGACAGGAAATGGTTCTCTAGAGGTTATCGTCCGGCGGTAGCTAGTTACCGCGAGACGGTAGCTCCAGGGTCAGCGTCGACAGTGAAAGCTAGGGGATAGATCTTTTTTACTCTAATTAAATATATTTGTTCTATAAAAAAGTAAGCACAACACGAAAATAAAGAAAAGAGAACAAGCAACACAGAAGATACAAGGATTATAGTGGTTCTCCAATAACCTGGGTACATCCACTCTTCTACAACTTTGGTAGGAATTCACTACAGGTTTTTGATCAAGTGCCCTGCCACCAACAGGTTTTTGCTCAGGTGCTCTGTCACCACAAGATCTATTTCAAGGGAGATCTCACGACCCTTTGAGCTTTTGATCAGGTGCCCAAAAACCAACACACAGGTTTTTGATCAGGTGCCCCGCCACCATGAGATTACTTTTGAAGGGAGTAAAAACTCTCACATAGTAAAGGGAAAAGAAATGATGTTGTCTTCTCTGTCTCAAATCACTGAGAGAAGACTAGTGGATTTGATGATGTCAAAGCTCCCCGTGAGATGTTGAATGGTTCAGGAAAGAAGGAAGCTTTGCTTTATGGTGTAGGCCTTCAAAGTGATGTTGCTCTTCAGAAGCTTCTTTGACTGATTTTGAGTAGTTGTCCCTTGAAAGCCTGAAGCAAATGATGAAGAACTCTGTGTGTATGAGAGTTGTGTTGTTCTTCACTGATTCACTGATTTGTTGTTGTTGTTTCTCTTTCTTCTCTCTCACTGCTTCATCTTCTTCATCTTCTATATTACACAAATACCTCTATATATTGTCTGAACATAATTCAAACAATTGAATTTACTTTGACTGCAATGGTTAAAATATTCCCGAGCATGGTAATTGCTTTGGGAATCAATTAGCATTAAATCCTGATTTAATCCATATTTAATGCAGCCTCCAAACAACTATATTCATAAGAATATATAACATTAAATCTGATAGCTGTAATTACCTTTAATTAAGCCTTAATTAATTCGACCAGTTGTAAATAATTCTGCCTGCATACTGTAAATAAATCATCAAACTGAATTTTAAAGCTTTCCTCAAACTGGGCTCGGAGTTTGTTGATCTCAGCTCGGAGTTCGTTGAGCTCAGCTCGGAGTTCGTCGAGCTGAGCTCAAAGATTGTGAACTACAAAATCGTTGAACTGAGTTTTATATCTTTCTTTGAGCTGAGCTCAGACTTCGTTGAACTGAGCTCAGAGTTCGTTGAACTGAGCTCGGAGAATTTCTTTGAGCTGAATTTTTGAACTTCAAATCTGAATTCCTCTGGAATTTTTCTGAAGGAGCAAACCTGGAAATAATTTTATGACTCTTGACTATACATATTGGGTCAATCTAATACATCCTAATAGTGATCCTAGCCCAAATCAGAACTAGGGTTCCAACAATCTCCCCATATTTGGGTGAGGACATTATTTACACAAAAATAAAAAAAAAACAAAGCAAAATAATCTGCCTGAATTATAAATTTTTCAATAGATGTACAAGGGTGCTTTGAGAAATAAAATAAATCTATTGATGCATCCTTCCAAGCAATTTCCCCTTATAAATAGAATAAACAATCTCCCATACTGTTGTAGTCTTCTAAACAATCTCCCCCTATACAGCTACTACTGTATCCTCTATATTGACTGAGACTATAGCTTTTGATTACTATCAGATATCATTGTTCCTTTATGGTAAGATAGGTCTTTTACTGAAGAGAGATGTTAGGAGTTCTGGATCCAGATTACCTTGGGTCCTGGTTCTCTTTTATAATAATTAGAAATAAAAGAACACTCAGGTTGATTTTTATAATCAAGTGGATGAAATTTCCTAGAAGGGATGAACCACTGGGTAAAAGGATTTGTAAAATTTTGAGTTTGATTATAATTCTGAAGAGAATAAAAATTTCTGTTCTGAAATTTTGAATTCGATGAATTAAGGTAATTTCGTCGAACTGAGTTCGACGAATGGTAGTGGTTTTGTCGATCTCTGCTCAAAGAATAATAGAAATTATTTTCTTTGTTCCACTTTCGTCGACCTCTGTTCGACGAATCATATTTATTTCGCCGAGCATGAATTCCTGGCCAGTTAAGATCTAAATCTCTATTCATAGTTTGTCGAGCTTTGTTCGACGAATGGTGTTGTTTTCGTCGAGCTTGGTTCGACGAATTATATTGAACAAAAAATTTCTGAAGATTTTTAGTTTGATTTGGTAAAATTTCAGTTATTTTGTCTAAATCTATTAACTTTTCTTTGTCTTTAACTGATTTTAATGAGGTTATTTGTTCAAAAGTATTTTTTAAATCTTCTTTGAGTTTTATGTTTTCAGAAGATAAATAATTTACTTTCTCTCTGAGAAGTTTTATTTCCTTCTCAGATTGAATTAAATCTTTACATAGGATTTTAAAATCTTCTTTAAAATGTTCTAAAGAGAAACCAAAGGAAGAGATTACCTGATACTCTTCTGATTCACATTCTGATTCTTCATCAGAGTCTGATTCTTCATCAGAGTTGCTACAAGATGCATTTATTGCCATTAGGCAAAATTCTCTTGCTCTTGACTCTTCTTCATCTTCAGTTATACATGATGAAGCTTCAGAGTCACTCCAAGTTTCAGCTTCAAAGTTTCTTTCTTTAGCTGATACAACAACCATTGCTGTGAGGGAGTCCCAAATATCTTTTGCTGATGAACATTCAACAATTTCCTAAAAAATATCATCAGACATTGATTGTGTAAGAATATTCATTTCTTGTGCATCAACAATCTTTAGCCTTTTCTGGGCTTCTGTCCATTGAGGTGATGAAACAACATTGATGCTTGTTGTTTCCAATGGTTGATAAGGACCTGTCAAAATGGAGTTGTAAATGGCTTCATCAATAGAATTCATAAAAAACCTAATACTTGCCTTCCATAGTACAAGCTTATCTAGATTGCACGTAGGAGGTCTAATGCTCGAAAACTCTTCATTTTGTGTCATGATAAACTCTTAAGAAATATAAGATCTATCCGATTGTTTTGGTTCAGGTGTTAGCCTGTACAACCAAAGAAACGACCCTTTGATACCAATTGAAAACTAGGGGATAGATCTTATTTACTCTAATTAAATATATATGTTCTATAAAAGAGTAAGCACGACACAAAATAAAGAAAAGAGAACAAGCAACACAGAAGACACAAGGATTATAGTGGTTCCCCAATAACCTGAGTACATCCACTCTTCTACCACCCTGGTAGGAATCCACTACAGGTTTTTGATCAGGTGCCATGCCACCAATAGGTTTTTGCTCAGGTGCCCTGTCACCACAAGATCTATATCAAGGGAGATCTCACAACCCTTTGAGCTTTTGATCAAGTGCCCAAAAACTAACACACATGTTTTTGATCAGATGTCCTACCACCAAGAGTTTACTTTTGAAGGGAGTAAAAACCCTGCACACCGGAAAGAGAAAAGAAATGATGTTGTCTTCTCTGTCTCAAATCACTAAGAGAAGATTAGTGGATTTGATGATGTCAAAGCTTCCCCTGAGATGTTGAATGGTTCAGGAAAGAAGGAAGCTTTGCTTCAAGGTGTAGGCCTTCGAAGTGATGTTGCTCTTCAAAAGCTTCTTGGACTGATTTTGAGTAGTTGTCCCTTGGAAGCTTGAAGCAAATGATGAAGAACTCTGTGTGTATGAGAGCTGTGTTGTTCTTCACTAATTCACTAATTTGTTGTTGTTGTTTCTCTTTCTTCTCTCTCACTCCTTCATCTTCTCCTTCTTATGTACTGCATAAATACCTCTATATATTGTCTGAACATAATTCAAACAATTGAATTTACTTTGACTGCAATGGCTAAAACATTCCCGGGAATGATAATTGCTTTGGGAATCAATTAGCATTAAATCCTGATTTAATCCATATTTAATGCAGCCTCCAAACGGTTATATTCATAAGAATATATAACATTAAATCTGATAGCTATAATCACCTTTAATTAAGCCTTAATTAATTCGACCAGGTGTAAATAATTATGCATGCATACTGCAAAGAAATCGTCAAACTGAATTTTAAAGCTTTCTTCAAACTGGGCTCGGAGTTTGTTGATCTCAGCTCGGAGTTCGTTAAGCTCAGCTCGGAGTTCGTCGAGCTGAGCTCAGAGATTGTAAACAGCAAAATCGTTGAACTGAGTTTTAAGCTTTCTTTGAGCTAAGATCAGAGTTCGTTGAACTGTGCTCGGATTTCATTGAACTGAGCTCGGAGAATTTCTTTGAGCTGAATTTCTGAACTTCAAATCTGAATTCCTCTGGAATTTTTCTGAAGGAGCAAACCTGGAAATAATCCTATGACCCTTGACTATAAAAAATTGGGTCAATCTAATACATCCTAATAGTGATCCTTGCTCAAATCAGAATTAGGGTTCCAACAGACAACGTTGAGAGCGTCGAGAGCATTAAGAGCGTTGAGAGCGTTGATTCAACTCAACACTAGACTTACCGTGTGGCGGAAAGTTATTACCACGCGGCGGTAGCTGGGGAATTTAACTGACAAGGCTCTCGGGAAGCTATTGCCCAGCGATACGGTTACCGTTGGCGTTAGCCAGGTCAATTTAATTGACGTGGTTCTCGGGTTGGCTACCGCACGACGTTAGTCTTACCGAGGGGCGGTAGCAGAGCAATTATGACGTGTCCATGTGTCAACGCCCGATTTGAGTTCTGAGTGGTGGCATCCTTAAGAAGCCAAACGATTGAGGTATCGTGTGGCGGTAACTTATTACCGCGCGGCGGTAGCGCTCGTAAACTGAATTCTAGATAGAATCGTGACCGTTCGCTAGTTTTATTAAGGGATTCGATCGCTGAAGGTTTCCCCTGCGAGTAGATAGCCGAAAGTGTAGGTTTCCATCTCACTTTTCCTTTGAATCTCCTCTTTCTAAGTGTCGGAGAGAACGAAGAGTAAAGAAAGAAGAAGAGGAAGGAGATCTTGCCACCGTTGAAGTTTTGAATCTCTGATTCACAAGCCGAGTCTGAATCTATGGAGGCAAGATCGTTGCGGTCGCGTTCATCCGTTTAGATCTTTGGCAGGACACCGAAGAGAGCACAAAGGGTAATGATTCTCTACTTGGACATGTGAAGTCATCTTCCTTTTGCATAGGAAACCCTCTCCCATGAGTGTGTGGTGAGCGTGAGGTTTTCCTTCGGGTAGATACGGTATATCCCCGTAGTTTTGCATTTAGAGTTTGGAAACGAAGTACGGACATAGGCATGGTGTGTAAAACTCATTCGCACAAGTTGGTCTGGATTGGTGATGTTTTCATTATGCTTGTATTGCCGGATAAGACTCTATGATGTTTGTTTTTCGGGTTTCTACGCGGTAGATTGCAACAGGGAACCTTGGGGAATAACTCCAAGGTGCACCCGGAAAACTGGGTAGAATTGTATTTGTCATGTACCGCGTGGCGGTAGTGCTACCGCCGGCGTTAGCTCCGTGAGAGAGCTTTGTTTGAGGCCTATGTTGTGGAGACTTGGGGCCAGTGTTTGAGGCCTGTGTCGTCGAGACCTGGAGCCAGCGATGTGGGGCTGAGAGCTTTGAGAGCCCAGTTTGGTGGCCTAAGAGCCATCCGTAGATCATAACATGGTTATGTGTTGTTTGGAGAAATGGGAAGGGGAGGCTGACCCGCGTCATGGTTTTTTGCACCCGGTGATGTGAGCAACAGGAAAAGGCCGAACCTACCTGGTAGCTATGTCGAGCGTCCATGGGTAGTGTTACCTATCGTTGCCATAGTTACTGGTCTTATGCCTTGCGCAGGCCGTAAAGACTATCAAAATGCTCATGTATAGTGTCGTCTTGTGAACGGTGGTGAGTCCCTAGCTTTTGTCCAGACACTGAGAATGTGCCCTGAGAGCACGGGGTATGTGGCCATTCGTGACTACGCTTGTGGTGAAGTGTGCTTAAATTGCACTTTCATTACTAAGTTTGGTTTTGCTAATATATTGCAAGGAAGGAGCACTGCCGACCCGAGTAAGGGGTGAGGTCGTTATAATTTGATCAGCTTTAGCTGACCGTTGCCTTATTTTGCTACCGTTCGGTGGATTGTTCTTATGCAGGAACAGGTGAGATAATTAAGTGGCAAGTAGCGGGTTGAAGCCCTCTATGTTGTGCTAGCCCTTGAAGGCAAAAGCGAAGTGTTTTCCTTTACGATTTTCATGTGTGGCCGGCCTGCATGCCGAAGTCCTAAAAACACTATTGTTTAAGTAAACAGTTGTAAGGTCATAAGGCCAAGACTCATTGTGTATTTTTACTTTCATTCATGTTGTGGACTATGGTGGACATTCATGTTTTATGTTGGGTTCTTCCAACTTATTTTAAAAGCTTCCGCTAGAATGCTCTGTGTTAGGATTCAAAATTTTTATTATAGTATGTTGGTATTAATATTTAACTCCACCGACTGTCCGTGGAATATGGCGTGGAGCCCTGGCCGGACCTTCTGTTATATTCCATGTGACAGATGGGGGTGTTACACTATTAATGTGGTATTTGATGAGACAAGCATACTTCATAGTAGCTCGTCTAGTGTTGTTTGTGTAGATGCAGGTACCAAGTTCAAGGATCTAAGTTTGGAATAAGCCGTCAAGGAAGATGCTCCAAGTTCAATCAAGGTCGTCGATCAGAGTATGGTGGATGAAGAATGACTAGATGAAGAAAAATTTCAACCTATTGGAGATACTATAGACGTAGCAGAACCTATCGGTGGGCGAGAAAGAAATCTACCATTCAGACACCTGAGAGATCACCCACCTGATCAAATATTGAGAGCCAGTCAACGGTGTTAGAACTAGAAGTGGTACAACTAACGAGATATTGCATCTTATTTTTCTGTCTCGGGTTGAGCCAAAGAAGTTTGAAGAAGCAAATAAGGATGCCTCTTGGATCATGGCAATGCAAGAGGAGCTCAACCAGTTCAAAAGGTGCAAAGTCTGGGAGTTGGTGCTCAGGCCCAAAGGACAGAATGTGATTGGTACCAAGTGGATCTTCAGAAACAAGCTGGACGAGAATGACATAATCATAAAGAACAAAGCCAGTCTTGTAGCACAAGGATACAGATAAGAAGAAGGGATCGACTTCGATCAGTCATTTGCTCAGGTGGCTCGACTCGAAGCGATAAGGTTGTTTCTGGTGTATACTGCTCCCAAACGCTTCAAATTCTAATGGACGTGAGTCGGCATTTCTCAATGGAGATCTGAAAGAGGAAGTATACGTAGCACAACACCCAGATTTTTTCAACTCTACTTTCCCTGACTATGTTTATTTTCTCAATAATGCTCTTTACGACTTAAAACAAGCTCCCCAAGCTTGGTATGAGACGTTGTCTAGATTTCTTCTTGAGAATAAGCTTACAAGAAAAAAGATAGACAAGACATTATTTCTTAGGGAAGTAAAATGAAAGATTTTGCTAGTGCAAATTTATATCGACGACAATATCTTTGGCTCTACGGAAGATAACCTTTGCAAGAAGTTTTCCAAACTTATGCAAAGGAAGTTTGAAATAAGCAGTATGAGAGAGATGAAGTATTTCTTAGGACTTCAGGTGAAATAATCTGAAGATGGAATTTTCATCTCTAAGACGAAATTCACCAAGGAGTTACTTAAGAAATTCGGAATGGAGAACTCAACCTCGCTGAGGACTCCAATGAGTTCAACTATGTCTCTAGACAAAGATGAGAAAGGGAAACTTTTTGATGAAACCAAGTACAGAAGCATAATTGGATCCTTGCTTTACCTCACTGCCAATAGACCCGACATAATGTTTTCAACATGTGTGTGTGCTAAATTTTAGGTGAACTCGAAGGAATCTCACTACGTCGCTGCAAAGCGAATTTTGCGATACCTTAAGGGTACGCCAAATCTTGGCTTATGGTACCCAAGAAATAATGATGTCGAGCTAATTGGATTTTCAGATACATACTTTGCAGGTAGCAATGATGACAGGAAAAGCACTTCGGGGACGTACCAATTCCTTGGAAGAAGGCTCATCTTATGTAGTAGCAAGAAGCAAAATTGTGTGGCAACATCAACTGTCGAGTCAGAGTACATCTCAGTTGGTAGTTGTTGCGCACAACTTCTATGGATCAGGAATCAGCTTGAGGATTACAACCTGAAGTTTAAAGAGATTCTGATGTTTTACGACTCTTCCAGTGCGATAGCAATTGCGAACAATCCAGTCTCCTATAGCCGGACAAAGCACATCGAAGTACGATTTCACTTCATCCGGGAACATGTGGAGAACAAGGATATAGCCCTCAGCTATGTCCCGACGAATAAGCAGGTCGTAGATATATTCACGAAGCCACTAGATAATGCCAATTTTTCCCTTTTCAAAAAGGAACTAGGCATACTAAACAAGGACTCATGAAGATGGCTAAGAAGACAGGAAGTCACTAGGGAAATACATCAAAGCAGAAAAATTTCCCAAGGCAAATTCGTCGGATATCAGTCAGCGGAACTCGACGATTTGTCGGATATTCACGCCGAAAATCGATGAATTTGACTTTGTGTCCGGTGAATTTTGACGAATTCCACTTAGATCAAAATTTTCTCTCCTATATTGGATCCGAAGAGTCAAGGTTCAGGTATGTGCCATTCCCAATGTCAAATTTATATATATATATATATATATATATATATATATATATATATATATATATATATATATATATAAAGGGTTAAGGTCAAACCATTCCACTTTATCGAAAGAGAATCCTGATTTTGTCGAACAACATTCATCCCGATGATTTGGATTCCGCTCTATTCATCGTCGTCTTCTCGCTGGAGTGAGTTCATTCCTCATCCATTAAGTTAGTGCAAGCCATCCAAGCAACTTCCGATAGTCAAGCAATGATTTCCAGTCGAGTCATCCAATACTTTGATCCCTATAACTCGTTCATCGACGATTCAGCCTGTCACAACAATCTAGTTCCAAGCTGTCAGTTTAGTCCCTAGCTGATTCCTAAGTTCTCAGTTTACAGATTCTCCATGGCTCCTCGAAGCACAAGTGGACTGCTAGGAGGTGGAGAACTCGTTCGAACCAGGTTTGCTTCAGCGTCAGATGAGTTCAGGAATGTTATCCTTATGTTGGAGTATGCTGGCCTCTCTTTTGTTCTAGAACACCCATGCAAGATACTGAATAAAGATGTTCTTGAATTCTTTCAGCATGCAAAACTTCGAAGTGAAGATTCAGTTATCATAAGCGAGTTTCGTCAGACCAAGATTAAGGTGAATGATTCTCTCCTAACCCAGCTTCTGAGGTTTCCAGCCTGTGACGAAGTCGATCACCTAGAAGAGTAGGACTTCACAAGAGCTCTGCTGTTTTGTGGACTGTCAAGGAGTACTAAAGCGGTTTAAAGGAAAGGCATGAACGAGGAAGGAAAGCTACTGCCAGACATCATTGGCAAGGTGTTGTTATGTAAGACAGGTTCTCGTGACTACCTCTCTTCTGAGATGTTCGAGCTCCTGGTGGCCATCATCTGCAAGAAGAAATTGGATTAAGGTGCAGTGTTGTTTGAAAAGTTCAAGGATAGTCTCCGCACTCCCAATTTTGGACGAATTCTAAGTCTATATCTTAATCTGATGGACAGAGATAAGTTTGATATGACCAAGGGTGTTCCCATCTACCACCTGAAGAACATCGATTCCTCCATCTTCTTAAGGTGGGATAGAAGTATCCAATGGCCAGGGGGAGTTCGAGATTTTCCAGAGTTAGAGGAAGAGGAAGTACCTGAGGACATGCTTCCTACTTCCACCCCCAGGGAAAATCCTGATAGATTGAGTGCAGGAGTTGAGGGGTAGACAGTTGATACACAATTGGCTACTGAGTCAGTGCCCTTGAGTGTTCCTTTAGTTGCAGTTCCAGATGTCCTAATCCGCTCTGAGCCAGAGAAACCAGTCCCAGCTGCAGAGGTTCCAGCTTCAGTGCCAGTTCCAGCTACTACAGTTACAGATGAAGAGACAGTTGATCTGCTCTCTGAGGTTGCTGTTATAGGCCAGGCTGCAGCTGCTGAGATAGTGACTGATATGCCTAAGGATGAGACTGGTGATGATGTTCTAGTCTCCTCTAATATTTAGATTGTTGATGTTGTTACTGATAATGGTTTGGATGATACTGCTGATGAGGTGGATGAGCCAGTAGATGATACTGCACTAAATGTTGTTGATTATGAGATTGATGAGGATGTGCTTGGATCTACTGATATTGTAAATGATTCCTCTGCCCTCACTGTTCCAGAGAATCTACTTACACCTCTCCAAGATGTACTACCAATAAGGTCTGAGGAGGAGCAGGGCCATCCTTCTGTCTCCATACAAACAGAGTTAGACAGATTCATGCAAAAGATTCAGATAAGGATTGTTGCAATCCCAGGTGGACCTCCAATGGAGGAGGTAGATGTTATTGACTTGTCTGATGAGGAAGGAGATGCTGATTTGAACCCTCCTATCCTAGAATCTACTGCTCTTGAACTCCTTTCAAAATCTACTATTACTACCATGGAAGAGTCCCCCAGTTACTCCGAGGGAAGTGCAGACCCCCCCCCAATCACCCTTCACAGTGTTCAGGCTGCTGATATAGCATCTACTAGTGCATAGGTATCTATTCTGAAGACGATAGAAGGAATGATGGCCAAACAACAAGCCCATTTTGATCGTTCCTTGCGGAAATTTATGAAGAAGGATAAAGAAACTGAGAAAGATTTGAACAATAGCCTTTCAGCTATCAATGTGCATTTTGACAAATTAGATGCAAGGTTGGGAAATCAGCTGAGAAGGAAAATCTTAGTTGATTTAGGATCTTTCAAATCTGGTCTTTCATGAGCTTACCAAGCACATCAAAATATACTGCCACTACGTTCAACAGCAATATCTCAACAATATTATCCCTCTACCTCATATATCATCTGCTTCCCAGATAGCTGATTTCTTTACCAAGTCTCATCCAGTTCAGAGACATGAATTTTTGATTCATTCGTTCTCCATGATCGACGCTTGAAACAATATAGCCACCAGATTGTTCCCCTGCTCTTCAAATTCTACTTCTACCATTATAAGTTTGTGGGGCGGGGCGGGGTGGGTGGGGTTGGGGGGGGTGTAGGAGATCGTCATAAATAAACAAAGTCTTTCCGCCGCGTACAAACACACATTTTGATACCTAAGGCCAAGGGATACGGCCATTAAATCCAAAGGTTTTCTTGCATTTAACTGTTGAATTTCAACTCATAAAGTAATTGTCAAGGGTTGCCTGAGCGTGTGCAGTTATCCCCTGCACGACGTGACATCATAACCCGTAGTTCCTCTTGCTCTGATACGATGTACTCGTTGAGCAAATGCGGGTTGTGACCGGGGGGGGGGGGTTGTTTAGCCCATTAAGGCTCTTTAGTCCCACACCTCCAATCTCCTCCTATGTATTCTCTCACTTACTTATAAATACCCCTAATGTGATGAATAAAATGTATCTTTGTTCTTCATTCTAACAAGATTATGATTCATTCAAAAACGATAATGATGATCAACATATTGAGTATGCTATATCAATTGATATTCAATGTCAATGAGATCTGTTGAAAAGCCAAAGCTATCATGTAATCTGTTGGAAATAAAACATTTCAAGCCTAAATTTATTTAAACAAAATTTGTTCATGTAATCAATATTTAACATTTATTAAACCAAAAATAGTTGGCAACCAGCTGATGTGGGCTCCCATAACACATATGATATTTGATACAAGCTTTATGAATCCAATTTATCTAATATATCCTGTACATTATACTTCTTTATTTTCTAAGAGCTTCAGCGAAGAATTGTTTCATTTAGCCCCTTCGTCACATGGCAAGCACTACTAGTGGATCCTTTGCTCATTGCTATTCTCCAAACACCAAGACAATATTCATTGGAGAATTAATTATACAACTATTGGAACAACCATGTGTGCATCGTCTTTGTCTTACAAAGACTACGAGAGCTAGTCCAGCATGGATATTGTTGAATTTGTTGAAGTGAAAGTGGGCGTTCTGTTTAGGCAGACCTCACAGACCCCAGAGACAGCCGTCGGTCTGGCAGCTAGGTGTTGACGGATAGTCGGGTTGTGACTGTGTTAAGCTACCTGGGAGGAAACCGGGCGGTTAGCATTGGGCTAACCACGGCTGTTGCGGTCTGGACTATGAGTCCACACAGTCCGCTTAGAGCTATCAGGTTCTCTGGCTCGTATGGAAGCAGGCGGTTCGAGCGGTCTGCGAAGGCTAACCGCACAGCTCGCTGGGGTTGATGCTAGAGTTCGTTGGGTTGTGTTGACTTGTTCACGGTGTTGTGACAAGTCTGGTTGGTTACCTAGTCGCGGGCTGCAGTGTTGCGCGGTCTGGAAGTGGAGACCGCAGAACTGCACGGTCTGGTGGCGGAGTCCGACAGATCTTCACAAAAGCAGACTTGGCTCAGAATGCGTGACTAAATTTCTCAAGTCCACGCAGACTGAGGAGAGTGTCCGCACTTCTATGCGGCTGGATGGTTATCATTGGCGAACTGACGCTGGTATCCACACTTGTGCTGATAGGTGGTGCTAGCTGCAGGATGACATGAGGTTTTCCTATCGTTAAAGACAGTGATCACACTCCCCCTATCACCCATAAATAGGGGTCTCCGACTTGTCATATATGATGAAAACAGTGAAAACTCAACTAGAATTTTGATCTTGCGGTTAGGTTTTTCTAACCGGCACGACTAAGTGAAGTTGACTTGTACTGTGCAGGCTGTGCGGCTAGCACCAGGCGACTAGACAACTAGTTGGAAGTCTCGGTATGGAACAATTCACGGTTTACAGTTTGTGGTATACAACATGTCGCGGCTAGGTGACTTGAAGTCACTTCCTCCGGGTTGCGGGCATTTCGAGGAGTTCGCCCGGTCTATCAGCAAGTTATATTTTCAGTTCATCAACATTCAATAACTGGCAGTCTGTGCGGCTTGGTTGTGGTTTGGCA
Organism: Platanthera guangdongensis; assembly: GCA_039583875.1. NCBI lineage: Eukaryota > Viridiplantae > Streptophyta > Magnoliopsida > Asparagales > Orchidaceae > Platanthera > Platanthera guangdongensis. Next base: position 152,003,572 of record CM077165.1, read on the forward strand.
ACTGACGTTTCAGCGGACAAGGTCTAGCGGTTAGCGATTTGTGTGATTTCAGATATCGGACTCCGCGGCTTCTTCTCTGCCTGTAGTTTTCTGTTTTCATCGGGTACATTGTGAATCATGTCGAGCAATGTATTCCTTGCTCTGTAAAGATACAGTTAATTCCAAATTGAGACTCATGTACTTCTGTTGTTGTTGATTTCTACTTGACTTGCTTTTGGTTGAGTGTTCCTGCGGCCTTTCTTGGCTTCCTAGAAATTTTCGCATCGTATCAGAGGGGTGTTGAGGAGTTAGCTATTCATCAACATCAGAGGTGAGTTATTCCTTGGAAGTTCGAGTAAGTTAGGATTTAGTGATGGAATCTGATTATGCAAGAGGTCTTGAAATTGAGCTTTTAATACAGACCAACTTCAAGAAGTGGTGGTATTGCATGGAGAGCTATTTTCTTGGTGATGACCTTCGGGAGGTCGCCGCTGGAGACAACAGGAAAGAGGTGGTAGCTGCTGCCGAGAATGCTGAGACGGTGAGAGCTTGGAGGACGATGAATACGAAGGCTGAGTACACTCTTAAGAGGGCCGTCTAACTAGAACTATTTGGCCACATCATCAGATGTTGGCCAGCTGCTGAAATCTAGATGGCCTTGGATGACCTATTCAATAAGAAGACAGTTGAGCTACAGTTCTTAGATAATGAGTTGGCGAAGGCCTCTCATAGTGATCTATCCATATCAACTTTCTTTCTGAAGATGAAGAATCTGTGCACTTAGATATCAGCATTGGACCCGGAAGAGCCTATCTCAGAGGCGAAACTGAAGAGGCATGTCATCTGCGGGCAGTAGAAGGAGTATATTGCCTTTGTTACTTCTGTGTAGGGCTGAGCCAATCAGCTACCTTTGCGTGAGCTGGAAAACCTGTTGGCTGCGCAGGAGAGCTTGGCGAGATAGATGGCTAGAATCTCTATCTCAAGAGATGAGAACAAGGCTCTTTATTCTGAAAATAAGAAGATATGGAACACCACGAAGAAGACATCTGTTAGCAATGGTCCGTTTTCTTCATCACAGTAGGAGAGGAGCAAGGCTCCTGGGAAAGATGATGGGAAGAAGAGATAAGGACCACGGTGCTACAGGTGCAACAAGCTTGGTCACATCTGGAAGGACTGTAGAGTCAATCTTCAGTCGGGGCATGCTTAAGGAAAGGGAGAGGATGAATCCAGAGCTAAGGAAGGTTGATGGGGGAGTATTTTCATGACAGGCACTTATGTTCGTGCACTTGCCTATGTCAACTATCAGGGGGACTGGATCATGGACTCGAGGTGTGGTTATCACCTCACCGGAGATGAGTCAAAATTCTTTTCTCTATAGGATTACAAAGGTAATGATGTCATTATTACTGTTGATGATATTATATATGCATGTTGTAGAGAAGAAGAGGGCGGTTTCTTTAGGCTGTGATCGAGGGCTACTCACATTGAGGAGTGTGTATTACGTGTCAGGCATGAAGAAAAACATCTTCTTATTGACCAACATTGTAGGCGTTGGGTATCATGTTCTATTTGGCCAAACAGAAGTCAAATATATCTGAAATGTGTAAGCTGTGAAAGCCGACGTCACTCATGTTGGAAGGCGGATTAAGGACTTGTTTGTTTTGGCGACAAGCTCCTATTTTGATGGGATGAGGGCAAACAACAGTGCTTCTATCTAGCATGAGAGGCTGGGATAAGTTGGGCTGGATATGCAGAAAGCTATGGTGGTGAGAGGCTTGGTGCATGGTCTGCCTAGTCTTTTACCTTTTAGAGATGGTCATGTTTGTGCAGAGTGTCAATATTGTAAGGCTCATCGTCTTCCAGTTGACAAATCACAGACCAAATATAAGGAACCATTAGAGTGCATCCACGGTGATCTGACGGGACCCACTGTCACTCCTAGTCTCAGAGGTAGCAGGTATATGCCGGTGCTAGTTGTTGACTTTTCGAGGTATACTTGGGCATACATTATGAAGGAGAAGTCAGAAGCGTTCGGGAAGTTCGTGGAGTTCAAGGAGCTCGTGGAGGGCTGACTTGGTCTGTGGATTAAGAAGATGTGAACTGACAATGGAGGTGAGTTCAACAAAAAAGAGTTATCCAACTTCTATAGAAAGGTCGGAATCCAGATGGAGCTTACTCGTGCGCATACTCCACAACAAAATGGAGTTGCAGAGCAAAAGTTCCATCATTTGACGGTGACCTGCAAAGGCTGGCTTCACATCAAAAGCATTCACAGGGCCTTTTGGGCAGAGAGAATGGCTTGTGCAGCGTATGTCATCAATTGGATGCCCCTTAGTCTGAACAACACGAAGTCTCCACATATGCCGATGTTTAAGGAGAAGCCCAGTACGGAACATCTTCGGGTGTTTGGGTCAACCTGCTACGTGCATGTTCTAGACGCTCTCATAATGAACCTAGATGCAAAAGTACGGAAGCTAGTCTTCGCCGGCTATAATGAGAGGAAGAAGGGCTGGAAATGCATGGATTTAGAGACATATAAGTTTTTTGTCTCACGGGATGTGGTATTTGACGAATTGACGTCATACCAGGGTACTCTAGTTTCATCTAGCTCTATGGAGGAAGCTTCGGGATCTGAAAGCAGGGGGCGATGCTCCAAGTGTGCCCGGATCAGAGCTAGTTTAGAAGAAGCACCGGAAGTGGTGGATCAAGTTCAAGCCCTATGGATGTCAAAAGGACCATTATTCCATAGACTCAGTATAGGGACGAGAACATGGTGAGTTTTGTCTCATGTTTCTTCATAGGTCCCTTAGATGAGGGGGAGCAATCACGCTTTTAAAAGACCACTGGCATTAAGGAGTGGAAGATGCAATAAATGAGGAGATGACCGCCCTCAGGAAGAACGAGACTTAAGATCTTGTGCCCATGGTCGAATGCATCACTCTTGTGACATGCAAGTGGGTTTACAAGCTGAAGAAGAAGGCTGACAGCAACATCGAGTGGTACAAGGCTCGCCTTGTAGCTCGAGGGTTCTCGCAGCAGTATGTAGATGATTATGAAGTGACATTCAGTTTGATGGCCAAGATGACTTCAGTTCGGGTGGTGATTTGTTTGGAGGCTTGCTAAGGGTGGAGGATTTTGTAACTCAATGTAAAGAATGCTTCCCTTACGACAAGATTGACAAGGACATATTCATGGTGCAGCTACCTGGTGGTTATGTTTTTGAAGAACATCAAAACACGTCTGTAAGCTGAAGAAGGCTCTCTATGGTCTGAAGTAGTCGCCTCAGGCGTGGTACGGGAAGATTGCAGAATACCTCTAGTTTTGTGGTTACTTTGCTTCAGACTCAGATTCAAGTCTGTTTGTTAAGAAAGGGGGGAGCTTCAGGTCTTGGTACTACTGAATGTTGACGATATGATCGTCACCGGGAACTCGGAGGAAGAGGTAGCTAGGCTCAGGGTTGAGCTTGCTATCAGGTTCGAGATGAAGGATCTTGGGGAGCTTCACCATTTCCTTGGACTCGAGATTGAGAGAAAGAAGATCGATGTGCTCATTTCCCAAAAGGGCTATGCGGAGAGAATCGTTAAACGATTCGACATACGGGAAGGGAAGAGAAGCTCTACTGCTCTAGAGGTCGGTCTGAAACTTTGGCGTGATGAGAGAAGGCTTCTTTCAGATTCCTTGGTGTTCCGGGCACTCGTGGGGAGTCTCATATATCTGACGATTACAAAGTCATATATTGCTTATGTTGTGGGTAGAGTAAGTCGATATATGACGGAGCCGTAGAAGCCTCATCTGGTGGCGACTAAGAACATTCTGAAGTACGTAAACTCCACCTCATATATGGACCTCTTCTATGAGAGGGCCACAAGCTTCAAGCTGCATGGTAACACAAATGGTGATTATGAGGGAGATTCTGACGACCGAAAGTCGAGATCAAGATATGTTTTCATGTGCGGATCAACAATTATCTGTTGGTGTAGTAAGAAATAGGATTCAGTGTCTGTCTCCACTATGGAAGCAGAGTACAATGCTTCGTCCTTGGCAGCTCAGGAAGCCATTTAGCTTAAGAGATTAGTGGAGAAAATCCATGAGGAGGTGTAAGGTCCTACCCTGCTGCGCGATGACAACGAGAGTTCCCTCAAACTGGTCAATAATCCAGTTTGTCACGCGTAGACCAAGCACATCGAGATCGAGCATCACTTCATTTGGGAGAAGGTGTTGAAGGGGTATTTGATGGTTGAGTATGTGCAGAGTTAGGACAACATTGCGGACATCTTCATGAAGCCGTTGTCAAAGGGACCATTCACTCGGTTATTGGGTTTGCTCGGGCTGGTTTCCACGTCCAACTTCAAGAGGAGTGTTGAATTTGTTGTAGTGGAAGTGGACGGTCTGTTTAGGCAGACCGCAGAGACTGTCATCGGTCTTGCGGCTAGGTGTTGATGGATATACATGTTGTGGCTGTGTTAAAATCCTTGGGAGGTAACAGGGCGAGTAACATTGAGCTAACTGCAGTTGTTGCTGTCTGGACTGTGAGACCGCACAGTCCGCTTAGAGCTATCAGGTTCTCTGGCTCGCATGGAGACAAATGGTTAGAGTGGTCTGCGGAAGCTAACCGCACAGTTCGCTGGGTCCTACTTGTGTGAGTTGTTGTCAGAGTTCGTTGGGTTGTGTTGACTTGTTCACGGTGATGTGAAGTCTGGTTGGTTGCCTAGTTGCGGGCTGCAATGTTGCGCAGTCTGGAAGCGGACACCGCAAAACTACACGTTCTGGTGGCGGAGTCCGACAGAGCTTCATAGAAGTGGTCTTAGCTCAGAACGCGTGACCAAATTTCTCAAGTCCACGTGGATTGAGGAGAGTGCCCGCACTTCTATGCAGTTAGATGATTATCATTGGCGGACTGACGTTGGTATCCCCACTAGTGCGGATAGGTCGTGCTAGCTGCAAGATGACGGGAGGTTATCCTATCATTATGTGCGTGATCACACTCCCCCCCCCCATGTTGCCTATAAATAGGGGTTCCCGACTCGTCATATATGATGAGAACAGTGAGAACTCAACTCGCATTTTAATCTTGTGGTTAGGTTTTTCTAACCGGCGCGACTAAGTGAAGTTGACTTGTACTGTGCTGACTGTGCGGCTAGCACCGGACGACTAGACAACTAGTTGAAAAGATCATTGTAGAACAATTCACAGTTTACAGTATGTGGTATACAGCAGGTCGCGTCTAGGCTACTTGAAGTCACTTCCTAGTCACTTCCTCCGGGATGCAGATAGTTCGAGCAGTTCGCCTGGTCTATCGGCGGATTCTGTTTTCAGTTCATCAGCATTCAATAACAGGCAGTCCGCGCGGCTTGGTTGCGGTTTGGCAACTTGGCGGTTTCAGCGAACAAGGTCTGGCGGCTAGCGGCTTGTGTGGATATCAGACCACACGGTTTCTTCTCTGCCTGTAGTTTTTTGTTTCCATCAAGTACATTGAGAATCATGTCTCGCAATGTATACCTCGTCCTGTAAAGAAGAAGTTAATTTCAAATTGAGACTTTTGTGCTTTTGTTGTTGTTAACTTCTACTTGACTTGATTTTGATTGAGTGTTCCTACGACCCTTCTCAACTACCTAGCTAGAAATTTTCACAGATATAAGATCCCATTTGTTGCCACTCTGATCTAAAACTGATAGCAGAAGCTAAATACCGACATACATAGATGAGTAGAAAAAACATGTCAATGCTAGCTCTTCTCAACATCTTCAAGGAGTAGACAAAACCATCTTCACCAAAATAATGGGGGCAACCACGTCAAAGGATTCCTGGGATACAAGTTGCCTGGAATTTAAGAGCTCCAGCCAGTGTTGCAGACCTAAATCTGACCTGGAGATCTTCCATTGGGATAATTAATTTTGTGGATGTATTTTTTTAAAAGTGGAGTCAAAAAGTGTGAAGTACAGTAGTAATCTAAATGAAAAGCTATAGTGTACAGTCAATTGTCAACACGAGAGGTGGGAAAATAAGCTTTTAAAAAATGTATATTTCAAAAGAAGATCCGTTTGGATAAATTTTTTTTGCAGAGATTTTCAGAAATGAGCATTTTATAAACTGTTTGACAAATCTCGGTTGCAGTGATTTTTTAATTAAAATTGCGCACATTTTCCGTCCAAGCGTGAATTTTCCGGACAGATGAGAATTTTCCGCCCGGGACCGAATATTTTGCTCGGACGTGCATTTTGCGCTCGGGAGTGAATTATTCGCCCGACCGCGAACTTTTCGCCCGGGCCTGAATTTTCCGTCGGGGTGCGGAAAAAAGTGTCCGGACAAAAAAAACGCTCCCAGGTAAAAAATCCGCGCCCGGGCGAAAAATCTGCGTCCGGGCGAAAAATCCGCGCCCGGGCGAAAATTTCGCGACCGGGCGAAAAATTCGGCGCCCGGGCGACAAATTTCTTGCCCGGGCGAAAATTTCCGCGCCCGTGCGAAAAATTCTGCGTCCAGGCAAAAAATTCCGCGCCAGGGCGAAAAATGCGCGTCCGGGCGAAAAATTCGCGCCCCGGCGAAAAATTCGCTCCCGGGCGATAAAATCGCCCCGGGTGAAAAAATCGCGGCCCGACAAAATATTTGTCTAAAGAAAGGCTTGTGTTTTTGCAGTGTTGTCGAACTGGATTCAGAGGAGAAATGTTTTCGTAGCATCAACTATGTATCGGGATGAAAAAATACTTTTCGAAAAGTTGAAAAGTAGGAGGCTCGTGACTTTTCAAATAGAGGAGAAAAAGAAGTTTTTGGTGGTAGTTTTTCCCACCGGTAGACATTCCAAACAGTTTATTAGTTGTGGTAGCGTTTTCTAGAGAACGAAAAAGAGCTAAAAAGCCCTCCCAAACAGGCCCTAAATCGGACAGTCGTTAATGAACAGAGTTTGTATGAGTCCAACCAAAATTTCTACAAAGAATTCTGTGAATTCCGTGAAATGATTACCGACTTCATCAACCCTGGTGCTCCACCGAATACAGCAACCCAAACATCTCCAGCTCGCCCTCCCATGAATGGTGCTGGCTCGTTTACTTCATCAACCCTGGTGTTTGACGTAGAACGGTTCAACGTTTGACAGAGGAGCGCGACTCATTCTCCATGAGTTTCTTCCTTCCTCACAAACACAACTTGAAGAAACTCATTCGGGGCATTTTTTGTTGGTCGAGGAAATCCAAAACGCCTCCAACACGGTTTTTGATGGCTTCAACAATTTCAACATTGTTTTTAAAGATGCCGACAATCTCTATGATATTTCCCATAATTCAGATAGCCACAACATTGTTGGAAACGTGTATGGGTTCCCACGCGATCCCAAACCCCAAATGACTTCACTTGGCACCACAGGTCAACACCAAAACCGAGCCCGCCAAGTCAAGCCGCGCGACCTCCCTATTAAGCGAGTACCAACTTGGCGAGTCCGCCAGGTCGCGCGGTTACACCCCGGCGAGACCGCAACAAATCGCGCGGCCTCCTTCTCTCTATAGGCGAGTACCGCCTCTCGCGAGCGAGCTCCCGCCACCACTCGCGAGCTCAATCCCAGCGAGAATCACCTTCACCACCTCGCGCCTAAAACACCAGGCAAGCCTGCACCCCACTCGCACCTTGACCGCCCAACTTGCGACCTGTACCCGCGCGAGCTCCACCTGCAAGAGCTTCACCCGCTCTGCGAGCTCCCCCTGCCGAGATCACCTGACACGCGAGTCACACAAAGCTCGCGGGCTCTCACTCGCTGCGCGCTCGCCAGACCGCGCGGCCTCTACTTCTAGTCGCCCGGTTAGAAACAACTCGCCCGGCTTGCCCCTCTACCCGCTCGGCAAACCAACTTCCAAAACTCCATTTGCGCTGCAGCGCTCTCTCTCACAAACTCAAACAAGATGGGAAGATTTTTCTTCTCTACTTTCAGCAGCAAGAAATGAACTATACAAGGCCTATTTATAGGCAAAACCAAAACCCAAAAACTCTCTCCTAATAAATACAACTCTCCACCTACCCATTTATTACATTCTCTCTCTCCCATTCATAAATGCATGAAAACTTAATGATAATAAAAAACTTAAACAAAAGGACTTTGACAATTTGACCAAGTCAAATTGTCAACCCAACAAACTCCCCCTCAAACTTGGCAGCACATGCCGAGTTTGCCTTTGAGCTTCAGGAACGTGTCCACCTTCAATGCCTTGGTGAAGATGTCCGCGACTTGCTCTCCGGTCGGGCAATACTTCACTTCCACTGTCTTCAACTCTACCTGCTCCCTTAGGAAATGATACCTCGTCTCGATGTGCTTGCTTCTTCCATGTAGTACCGGGTTCTTCGCGAGCTGGATGACCGACATGTTGTCCACCAACATAGTCGTTGGCCCATCCACTCCATGCTGCAAGCTCTCCAACAGATTCCTTAGCCAGATGGCTTGGCAGGTGCCAGCTGCTGCTGCAATATACTCTGCCTCGCAAGATGATAGAGCTATCGTAGCCTGCTTCTTTGAACTCCAAGAGAACACCCCCGTTCCCATGTTGAAAGCATATCCGGAAGTGCTCTTCCGATCGTTTACATCGCCTCCATAGTCACTGTCGGAGTATCCAACTAACTTCAGCTCCTCTCCAGTGGAGTACTTCAGCCCGTGACCTCTTGTCCCGTTGATGTACCTCAGGATCCTCTTCGCTGCCGTGAAGTGGTCTTCCTTTGGCTCCTCCATATGCCTGCTCACCACTCCGACTGCATACATGATGTCCGGTCGGGTGAAGGTCAAGTAGCGTAGACTTCCCACCAAACTTTTGAAAAACGTGGAGTCCACCGCTCCTTCCCTTGAATCCTTGCTCAACTTCAGTCCAGGGTCGGCAGGGGTAGAGATGGGCTTGCTGTTCTCCATCCTGAACTTCTTTAGGATCTCCTCTGCATACTTCTTCTGGGATATGAAGATCCCGTCTTCTCTCTGCTGCACCTCTACTCCCAGAAAGTAGCTCAGCTCACCCAAGTCCGTCATTTCGAACTCTCTTTTCATCATACCCCGGAACTCTTCATACATCCCAGCATTGTTCCCTGTGAAGATTATGTCATCCACGTATAGGCAGATAATCATCATGCCTCCATCCTTGTCTACCTTGGTGTAGAGTGCGTACTCATGCGGGCTCTTCTGATAGCCATGCTTCTGTAAGTAAGCATCTATCCTGCCGTTCCAAGCTCTAGCTCCCTGCTTCAGCCCGTAGAGAGCCTTGTCAAGCTTGCAGACCTTTCTCTCCTGCCCTTTCACCACGTACCCTGGAGGCTGCTCGATGTACACATCCTCCTCCAGGTAGCCATTCAAATAAGCAGAGACCACGTCCATCTGCATTATCTTCCACCCGTGATGTGCGGCTAGCGCGATGATCAGCCGGATGGTATCTATCCGCGCTACCGGTGCGAAGACTTCATCATAGTTCACTCCCTGAACTTGGCGGTAGCCCTTCACGACTAGCCTCGCCTTGTGCTTTTCCACGCCCCCATCTTTGTTTTCTTCACCTTATAGACCCATTTCACCCCGAGGGGTTTTTGGCCTACAGGTGGATCCACCAGCTTCCAGGTGTCGTTCTTCTTAATGGAGGCTATCTCCACATCCATAGCACTCCTCCAAGTTTTCTCTTTGGCTGCTTCCTCATAAGAGTATGGCTCAACATCTGCTAAGAGACAATATAAAGAAAAATTGTTAGCAGTTGGTGTCGTCTCCTCGTAGATCTCCTCCAACCTCCTCATCCGAGGTTGAGGACGATCCTCCTTGCTCCCGCTGGTACTTGCTCCACTGGAACCACCTCTACTAGTGCTTGCTCCACTAGAGTAGGGAGTGAGAGCTCCCCCTGGCTCCCTGCTGGGTGGTGATGGTGGCTCAGCTCCTCCCATCTCAGCCTCTGCTTCCTGACCATCCTCTTCTTCATCATCTTCGAAGAACATTCCTTTGATCCCTCTCATTGCTTCATCCCAGCTCCAGCTACTCCCTTCTTCAAACACCACATCTCGTGAGATAATGGCCTTCTCCGTCTCCGGGTTGTACAACTTGTACGCCTTGCTCGCAGGAGCGTAGCCTACAAAAATGCACTTCTCACTTCTATCGTCCAGCTTCCTCCTTCTCTGGTCCGGGATGTGAGCATAAGCTACACACCCGAAGACCCTCAGGTGCTTCACACTGGGCTTCCTCCCACACCAAGCTTCAAACGGTGTCTTGAACTTCACACTCTTGGTTGGGCAACGGTTTAGCAAGTACACCGCTACCTGTACTGCTTCCACCCAGTACTTCTTTGGCAACCCCTTGCCCTTCACCATGCTCCTCGCCATGTTCATAATGGTTAGGTTCTTTCTTTCCGCCACTCCGTTTTGTTGAGGCGAGTACGCCGCCGTCAGCTGGTGTGAGATCCCCCATTCTCTGCAGTAGTCATCAAACAGCCTAGAGGTGTACTCCCCTCCTCTATCTGTCCGGAGCACCTTCAGTGGTTGCCCAACTTCCTTCTCAGCCATTGCCTTGAACTCTTGGAACTTGTCCAGAGCCTCTGCCTTCTCCTTCAGAAAGTATACCCAACACTTCCTACTGAAGTCGTCGGTGAACGTGATGTAGTATCTGCTTCCACCAATTGAAGTAGTCTCAAAAGGACCAGCAATGTCCGAATGGACTAGCTCCAGTTGCCTTGTAGCTCTCCGAGACTTGCCACCTTCAAATGTCTCCCTTCTTTGCTTCCCCTTCGTGCATGCCTCACAGACCCTTTGAGGAGGTGTGATCATAGGCAGCCCTTCCACCATCTTGGATCCAGACAACAGCTTCAGGCCTGTGAACCCCAGATGCCCCATCCGGTGGTGCCACAGCCAAGCTTCCTCCTCTTCTCCTGTCTTCGCAAGACATGCCGTCTCCTTGGCATCCAAACTTAGAGGGAAGAGGCGGTTCGTTGCCATCTTCACTCTCACCACCTCCCTTCCTTGGCTATCCTTCATCGCTAAGGTGCTATCCCTCAACAGGACGCGATAGCCCTTCTCCACCAGTTGTCCAAGACTTAGGATGTTACTCCTCAAGCCCGGTACATAGAAGACGTCGTTGATGAGCACCTCCTTCCCATTCATCGTCACCGCGATCACTCCTCTTCCTTCCACAGAGATCTTCGAGGCGTCGCCAAAACTGACATCTCCCCCATTCGGCTCAAGGCTGGTGAATAGCTCCTTATCACCACACATGTGGTTACTAGCTCCAGTGTCTAGGTACCACACTCCATTCCTCCCTCCTGCAGCGCCTTGGATAGTAAGGAACATCATCGGGTCTCCACCCGTGTTGTTAGCCTCCGCATAGTGGTTGGCTTCACCACCTTTCCTGGGAGCCCAGCAGTCGTAACTCATATGTCCAAACTTGTTACAGTTGTAACATTGAGTTTGAGACATATCTCTTCCTCCTCTTTGACTTCTTCCCTGGTCTCTTCCCTGTCCTCTGCCTTGGCCTCTACCTTGGCCTCTTCCTCTACCTCCTGCATCTTGCTTCCAACCATGATGTTGCTCTACCGCTCCCTGGTTGAACTGATTTCTTCCAAAATCTCTTCCACCTCTTCCTCCTCTACCTCTGCCTTGGTAGCCTCGACCACGCTGGCCTCCTCCTCTTCCTGAACTCTCTCCAAAATTGAGTTGAGTCTGAAGTGCTTTCCCCAAGCCACTCGACTCCTCCTCATCTTGCACCATCCGATACTCATGTGCTTGTAGCGAGCCTATCAGTTCATCCGCCGTCATCACTGTGAGGTCCTTCGATTCTTCGATGGCCACCACCACGTGTCGGAACTTCTTGGACATAGAACGTAGGAGCTTCTCCATGAAGCTGACCTCGTCTATCGTCTCCCCGTTTCTCTTCATCTCATTTGTGAGCGTCCGCAGACGGGTCACAAAGTCGCCAACCTTCTCTGAACCCTGCATCTTCATCACTTCATATTGAGCTCGAAGGGACTGCAGCTTCACCTTCTTTGCCTTATCGACTCCCTGCATGGAGCGTTGTAAAATCTCCCATGCCTCCTTCGAAGTCTCGGCGTCCGAGATCTTCTCAAACGTAGCTTCATCCACCCCTTGGTACAAGATGAACAAAGCCTTCTTGTCCCTCTTCTTAGCTTCTCTTAGTGCTGTCCTTTGTGCGTTCGTCAACGCGGCTTCTGCTTCAGCAGTCAGCACCTCCACACCATCCTCTACTACCTCCCACAACTCCTTGGAGGCTAGTAGTACCTTCATCTGGATGCTCCAGTTCCCATAGTTGGTCTTCGTCAACTTGGGAACTTGCCCCGGCACGGCACCTCCAAACTCCATCTCTCCCCTACTTCAAATCTTCCGAGGGTCCGAACCTGGCTTTGATACCACTTGTTGGAAACGTGTATGGGTTCCCACGCGATCCCAAACCCCAAATGACTTCACTTGGCACCACAGGTCAACACCAAAACCGAGCCCGCCAAGTCAAGCCGCGCGACCTCCCTATTAAGCGAGTACCAACTTGGCGAGTCCGCCAGGTCGCGCGGTTACACCCCGGCGAGACCGCAATAAATCGCGCGGCCTCCTTCTCTCTATAGGCGAGTGCCGCCTCTCGCGAGCGAGCTCCCGCCACCACTCGCGAGCTCAATCCCAGCGAGAATCACCTTCACCACCTCGCGCCTAAAACACCAGGCAAGCCTGCACCCCACTCGCACCTTGACCGCCCAACTTGCGACCTGTACCCGCGCGAGCTCCACCTGCGAGAGCTCCACCCGCTCTGCGAGCTCCCCCTGCCGAGATCACCTGACACGCGAGTCACACAAAGCTCGCGGGCTCTCACTCGCTGCGCGCTCGCCAGACCGCGCGGCCTCTACTTCTAGTCGCCCGGTTAGAAACAACTCGCCCGGCTTGCCCCTCTACCCGCTCGGCAAACCAACTTCCAAAACTCCCTTTGCGCTGCAGCGCTCTCTCTCACAAACTCAAACAAGATGGGAGGATTTTTCTTCTCTACTTTCAGCAGCAAGAAATGAACTATACAAGGCCTATTTATAGGCAAAACCAAAACTCAAAAACTCTCTCCTAATAAATACAACTCTCCACCCACCCATTTATTACATTCTCTCTCTCCCATTCATAAATGCATGAAAACTTAATGATAATAAAAAACTTAAACAAAAGGACTTTGACAATTTGACCAAGTCAAATTGTCAACCCAACAAACATCACATGCGCCAAGATATTTTGTTTATCAGATGAGGTTGTCACATGCTGGGCCAGATTCAGAGAGGGTCCGAGAGACACACCTCTCCTTCCATTATTTTTCAAAATGATTAGGGTATTTGGATTCCTCTCATCGAGATAATGAATTTGACTACTTATACATCAAAAACGGTGTCAACTGAGTGAGAAACAACTCAGATAAGATAGAAACATTCATTTTTTTTTGTTGGAGGAAATTATTGTCTAGCCCTTAAATTTTCTAGAACTCGGTGATTCATTCCTATGATGAGGGATGGACATAGGAAAAAAAACATCATGTACTCGAAGCACATGAGCTGATTGCATCGAGCGCAATCCACTATTTTTCTAAATCTAAACTACTACATTGTTTTTTCATTTAAAAAAAATTATGCACCCTCATTATCAATTTCTTGGATTCGTCACTGGTTACATGCGGGTTCCTATACTGCTTCGTGGTGACAATAAGAGTACTCTGAAACTGGTTACAAATCTAGTGTGTCACGCGTGAACAAAGCACATCGAGATTAGGCATCACTTCGTTCAGGGGGAGGTGCTTGGGGGATCTCTGATGATGAAATATGTGCAAAGCAAGGACAATGTTGCGGACATATTCATGAAGGCTCTTTCCAAGGGGTCGTTTGAGCGGTTGAGGGAGATGCTTGGTGTTCTTCCTAGCTCACTTCAAGAGAGTGTTAAAAATTTGAAGTGAGAGGCTAACTGCGCGGTTAGACATTTCTAACCATCGGGCGGTAGCAGATTCCTCGAATATTTCAATTACTCACCTATAAATAGGGGTCCTAGCCCCGTTAACTGTACCGGAATAGTGAGAACTATAGCTCAGGGAAAAAGGTTGAGATTAAATATTTTTTAACCGTGCAACAAGGAAAAAGAAATCTCTTGTTAGCTTGTTTGCAGACTGTGCAGCTAGCATTGATGACTAGGTGACCAGTATTGGCAATTAAGTCAGTGGCAGTCTCTCTATAGAGTAACGACAACATGGTGGTTAAGCGACTAACGCTGGACGATATCAATATCGCCAGAAGTATCGCGGTTAAGTGACCAGAGCAGTGTGCTTCTCCTCGACAGTTCTCTAGCAATCAATAAGTAACATGTTCGCGTGACCACTGCGGTTAAGCGGATAAAAGTGCGGTCAGACGGCTAAAGGTGCGGTCAGGCGGCTAAGCGATCTAAGTTTTCTCATCTTGTATTGTCTGTTTTGTTCTCTGTCCAATGCAATCAAAATCATATCTCGCATTTGCATGTCTCGTTGTTTTAACTGAGTATTGGAATTAATACAAGTCTTGTTTTTGCTTCTCCATTACTAGTAGTTTACTTTCTTGCTTGGCTTAGAGTGTTCCTTCGACCTCATCAAATTTTGCAGTAAATAGATAAAATTCTTCTTAAGTAGGTTTAATTTTATTTAGGATTTACTTATATTAATTTGATCTTTAAGTTAAACAACCCTATTTTAATTGATTGATTTATAATTTTGCCAAATAAAATTTACACCAATTGATGACAATTCATGAATGAGGCTAGCTGACGTGTCCATCAAATATTTGTCGCACAAAGTAGTGGCCTGTTGGGTGTGGCCCGTCATCCAGTTGTTGGATGGGGCACCTCACGGGCGCATCCGGGTTGGCTCCTGGCATGGATGCAGAGAAACTCCATGGTACGGTTCAGTGCAAGGGAGTCGGGTTTGTTAACCCAGAGATCGGCGATCCTTCCCAAGGTTGCCAGCTGGCTCATTGTGACCCTTAGATTCTCCCTTTTGATCGCGATGGGTCCCAGCGTAGGCGGACAGTTTTCCCTATCCGCCTAGGTCTCCTAGCAACCGCGTGCCCTGCGGGACGGCGGGCTTTTCCCATGACTCACCCTCGCGGGACATGCGGTTAGGTCCGCTAATCGTGCAGTGCTTTTCCTTGCAGGAGTCCGCCAACAGCATTCGCAGGAGCGGCCTCCTATTTCGCCCAAGGGGCGGTGGTCTCCATCCACCGTCCGCCGAGACCGCTCGCCAGGAGCGGCCTCCCCGCTGCCCGAGGGGCGGCGGCCTCCTGCCGCCGTCCGCCGAGGCCGCCCGCCGGGGGCGGCCTCTGCCCTCCAGCCGGGCGGACTCCCCCCGGAGTCCGCCCAGGCCGCCCGCTAGGGGGCGGCCCCGGCTCCTGCCGGGCGGACTCCCCCTGGAGTCCGCCCAGGCCGCCCGCTAGGGGGCGGCCCCGGCTCCTGCCGGGCGGACTCCCCCCGGAGTCCGCCCAGGCCGCCCGCTAGGGGGCGGCCCCGGCTCCAGCCGGGCAGACTCCCCCCGGAGTCCGCCCAGGCCGCCCGCTAGGGGGCGGCCCCGGCTCCTGCCGGGCGGACTCCCCCTGGAGTCCGCCCAGGCCGCCCGCTAGGGGGCGGCCCCGGCTCCAGCCGGGCGGACTCCCCCCGGAGTCCGCCCAGGCCGCCCGCTAGGGGGCGGCCCCGGCTCCTGCCGGGCGGACTCCCCCTGGAGTCCGCCCAGGCCGCCCGCTAGGGGGCGGCCCCGGCGCCTTGCCGGGCGGACTCCCCCTGGAGTCCGCCCAGGCCGCCCGCTAGGGGGCGGCCTCCGGCCTGCCGGGCGGACTCCTCCCGGAGTCCGCCCAGGTCGCCCGCTAGGGGGCGACCTCCAGTTCTCTGCAGGTGGGTCCTTCCGCTTGCTTCCTCAGGCAACAGTGGCGGACGCAAAATCTCTGTCCGCGGAGTCCGCGCAGGTCGTCATGCTGATGTCACTGGGCCCCGCTTCTAGAAGAACTTCCCTGGGCCTATAAATAGCCCATGGTGCCTCTCATTCGGCATCTGGCTGGATCCTGCAAGTCTTGCCAGCAAACCCTGCGGACTCCGTTTTCCAGTCCATCATCACCTCTCCAGCAAGCTCAGCGGACTCAGTTTCCTGTCCGCGCAGCTCTCCAGCAGCTCTTCAGCAGCTTTCCAGCAAGCTCTGCAGACTCGGTTTCTCAGTCCTCCAGCAGCTAGCAGACTATTTTACTTAGTCTCTGGCAACTTCTCCTCCCTGCTTTCTGGCAATTTCTTCTCTCTTGGCCGCCAGCTTCTCCTTGTACCCCTTTAGTGATTTTGTTGTAAAGGTGTCCTTGTAAGCTTGTAATCTCTAGCTTTTAATAAAAGGAAAGCCCGTCGCAGGAGTGGCATTTAGGCCGCGGCGGGCGAAGTGTGTTGTTGCCGCTGCTAGCGGCCCCCTCTTCTTCTCCTCTGCTCAGCAAGCTTTGCTCCTCTGCTCAGCAAGCCTTGCTCCTCTGCTCAGCAAGCTTCTTCTCAGCTCAGCTCAGCTCTTCTCGGCAACCAACCTGCAAGCACAACCGTTACATTAGCCGTCTGCTCGACAGCTCCTGATCAACCTCCTTCTCCTCTCCTGATCAACCCGCTCTGTTGATCAAGCTTCTCTCCTCTATCCCCGCAACCCTCTTTGACAAGCCGTTTGCTCCACTCTCGAGCACTTAGAGGCTTCCTTCCTTTCCTCCTTTCCTCCTCTCCTAGCTTGTGAGACCGAACACCCCCTCCGTGTTAGCTGGCTGGTGCCCCGCGACGTTTCCGCGCATCAACAGGGTTGGCTCAGGGCATGAGTACATGGGAGTTCCGGGCACGGTTTAAGTGCGAGGGAGTCTTGCGAACAGTTTGACCGGTCCTCCTAAAATAATATAAAGGAATTGGTAGCGCTCTTCCTAACACTGCGGAGTTTTGAGAGAGTTGGTAGGCGTCATTCCTAACAGTGGTATCAAAGCGAGATTGGAGGTCATGGGTTCGATCCCCCTGGATGGCGTTCCAGGGGGAGTTTGTTGGGTGTGGCTCGTCGTCCAGGTGTTGGATGGGGTGCCTCCCGGGCGCACCCGAGTTGGCTCCTGACATGGATGCAGAGAAACTTCATGGTACGGTTCAGTGCAAGGGAGTCGGGTTGGCTCTGGGCTTGAGTACATGAGAGTTCCGGGCACGGTTTAAGTGCGAGGGAGTCTTGCGAACAGTTTGACCGGTCCTCCTAAAAAATATAAAATAATTGGTAGCGCCCTTCCTAACACTCCGGAGTTTTGGGAGAGTTGGTAGGCGTCATTCCTAACAGTGGTATCAAAGCGAGGTTGGAGGTCATGGGTTCAATCCCCCTGGATGGCGTTCCAGGGGGAGTTTGTTGGGTGTGGCACGTCATCCAGGTGTTGGATGGGGTGCCTCCCGGGCGCACCCGGGTTGGCTCCTGGCATGGATGCAGAGAAATTTCATGGTACGGTTCAGTGCAAGGGAGTCGGGTTTGCTGCGGGCATGAGTACATGGGAGTTCCGGGCACGATTTAAGTGCAAGGGAGCCTTGCGAACAGTTTGATCGGTTCTGCTAAAAATTTATAAACGAATTGGTAGCGTCCTTTCTAACACTCCGGAATTTTGGGAGAGTTGGTAAGCACCATTTCTAACAGTGGCCCCCATGAACTGTCACTCTTACGTGGATGTGCATGTGTTGGTAGCATAAATTAGCTTTAGGGGCATATAATAACTCAAAATATCAGAGAGATCTTGGAGCATATAAGCAGTGTGACTGCATGTGCTTAGAAAGGCCCCAAAGCTAATGACTGTTTGTGCTTCGGCCATTCGCTTTGGGGCCTATTTGGGCCTGATTTTGTGGGCTCAACAGGCCCTCTTATATTGCAAGGGCTATTGCAAGGGCTAGCTCAACCGCGAACTAGTTTGAATTGAGTCTGGCCTGGGCCCGCCAGCAAAAAAACCCGGCCCAAAGGACGGCCCGACATGTTTTATTTGCATGACTTCTCCCAAATGTGCTTCCTTTGGAAAACGGCTCAGCCGACACGAGATTTATATAGGTGTGATGAGAGAAATTTCCATGAAGCCTCCGCCATTAAAGGGGGATGAAGATGCTGGAAGCACTAAGCCTAGAGGAAAACCCAAAGCCTTTGTCTTCTTCCTTACACGTACACCCGCACGTCGCAGCTGTAGATAAGATTCAGAAGAAGAATTAATAAAACCAAAAAAACAAAACAGCCGAAAAGAGTATCCGAGGAGACCCTTAACACTCTTCTTCTCTTTGCGGTCATGTGGATGTATTATCTCTCTCTCCCTCCCTCTCTCTCTGGCTATGTCTGTATATATATATAATGGAATATAAATTATTTTATGGAGTGTTTGTTAGCTAGGATGATTACAGAAAAAGAAGGGTGCATTATAGAGTTCTCAGCAATAGAAAAAGGAAAGAGGGCGGGAGTGGACGTGACTCCTGAGCTTATTTTTATTGCTCAATTTGCTTCAACTACGCTTATGTTAATGAAACCTTTAGTGTATATTGTGATATCATTGTCATATCACAATCTTATGTCTCAAACTAGTTTTTTTTTTGTAACATTTGTGATACCAAACATATATTCTACGACAGTGATGTTTTTGTCCAACCTCACCGGAACAAATAAGCTGCGATAAGTCGCGTCAAACACAGTCCAAGTGTAAATGTGCGTTTTTGCTCTTGTGAGTTTGGATAAAAACGCAACTGTCATAGAATTTAGGTTTGGCATGACTATATATAGTTGTGAGCGCCACCAAGAAAAAAACATAGTTTTGAACACAAAAGTGGATGGATTTCCTAACCGGCATGTTCAAGACTATCAACATCGTGTCAAGCAGACCCTAATCATTAATTATGATTTAGGATGGACCTCTCTTGTAAGTTTGTAAAGTTATAGGTTGAATTCATTTACTTTCATAAATTACAAAAAGCTCACATGCAAGTTTACATTGCATATATAACATGCATACACAAAATTAAAATACCCTTTGGAGAAAGTTATGCAACTTATATTTATAGGGAAAGTCTAGTAACTTCAAAAGATTGAAGGAAATTATGCTAACTCCCATGAGAGATTTGTCTAATTAGTACTACTCATGGATACTATAATTTGGCATACTATATATGAATATATATTATGGGTTTTATCATACAAGCCATTTATATTGATTAGCTGGTCAAAAGGGAGAATAGTAAATTGGTGACAATTTGATTGTGAAGGTAAAGGGGAATCAAAGAAAGTGAAGAATGTGTAATCATGTAGAAATGCCTCAAGTTGGTGCTAGTCAAAAGGGAGAATGACATATTGGTGCCAATTTCATTGTGAAGGAAAAGAGGAATCAAAGAAAGTGAATGTTTCCAAATGATTAATTAGGAGGACGATATATATATTAGAGGTGAAGAGGATGAAAAGTAAAGAATATTATATAGACTTCTTCATGAGCATTCTATTGGGAAACAAAATATCCCACTTCGCACTTGCACACCTGGCTCACAAAAGGAATAAATGCAGCAGCAACAAAGAAAATATATGATAGTAAAATAAGTAGTGCGCGTCGCTACGACGAGTAAATGTTTCTACAAATTCTACTGAATGCAACAACGCACAAAACTATAAGATCGTTTTAACCAAGCTCTAATAATGTCTAACTGGAGTTTATATTGAATATTATTTTTCTTATCTTAAGGATATTGAAATAAAGCAAGTTTGAACGAACGGTAAATGAAGTGCGGAAATTAATTTATATCGTTCTTGGACTCTTGCTCGTTCTTCATGATTGCGGAAATTCGCAACAGTTAAGACGTGTTTCTCTTTATGAAGTTCGTGACACTTGCAGATCCCGTTAGCATAAAATTTTTCTGCTATTTGATTCACTATAACAAGAGGTAATTAGTACGGTATGAACATACAAATCATCCACTTTTATTTTACCCAACTATATATAGCTTTAGATCACAGTTCAAAACAATCAGTCCACTGATGTTCAATTTAGACAAGATTGATTGGATCTGTATGTTAAAACAAGTGGTCTTGATGACATCGACACAGGTATGAGATGGGCTTGTTGTATATAAGAGAATAATAATAATAATAACACAAGTCCACTATATCAAATTCACTGTTTTAGTCAGTGAATAGACATCACATACCTGATCTTCCGATATGAAAACCCACCTTGAAGAGGCGCGGATGTCCTGAATCCCCAAAAGTGAAGGCAAAATGTCGGCTCCCCTTTTTTGTGGATCTGACAGTGGCGGGACTTTTCCCTGCAACTGAGCTTTAGCGATCTACTGGATGAGAGGATCAAATCCTTCTCTTCGATCCAGAAGCAGCCGGGTCCTTGCGGAAGGTCTTTGGCGACCTTGTCGCCGGCGATGGAAACCGAGATGAAGGCTGACTGCTTATCTACGTGACCCCGAAGAAGTGAACGCTGGTGAGCTCTTCCAACAGATGAAGGTCGACGATCTACTGCAGTCCTTGTCGGCGGTGAAGACGAAGATAGGATGTGAATCTCCCAAAGCTCCGGCGATCTTGGAGGAGGATCGACGGGGAGAGCGGCGCTTTTGCAAGAGGAGGAGGAGAGGCTCTTGCCCTAGCCGGTGGTTTTCACGATGAAGATGAAAGGGCCGGTTTCACAAAAATAAGAGGAGCTCGAGATTTTTCATCCTTGTTCACCACATGCATATGGCATGAATAAAAATTGGACTTTAATAGGAGAGTCCTAATTTTGGAGTTACCAAATGAGGTTAATGTATCCCATTAACTCCAAAAAAAACTGAAACAAAATAATCCCATTAATTAGGATTAAATGAATCATGCCCAAACGTAACATGCCAAGGATGAGACCGACTCACTCGCAACTAAATTACGGGACGATCTAGTCCACCTATCACAAACATCGATCGTTCGCGCGACTTAATTAACGCACGCTCATAGGAGCCCAAATATACTCAAAACTCGCGTACGATTTCACTGGGACGTCCCGATGAGTCAAGTTCACTTAACGAAAAATTTCCAACATTCTCCTACTTGAACTTGTGCTCATCGTAACTTATGACATTCTGATAAAATCTTCACTAAACTTAAGGGTACCAATTAGCGAACGCGGCATTGAGTCTGCTCTCACGTCAATCCGGTCCAACCACATCTTTCACTCTGAATCATGGCGGCAACTGCATCATTGTGCGACACGGGACCTTTCATGATCACAGCAGCTTACGGACTCAATCGACATGGACAAAACGCGGTTAAATAAAGCATAGAACAACAAACTGAAATTGTGCACATGAAGGTTGTTCTAACTTGGTGGTAAACCAAACTTCTCAAATGAATGCACTAAACCATGCTGCGAGAAGTTCTTAAGTGTTCGAAAGAACAAGTATGTCTAACCTTAAGGTTTTGAAAATCATGTGTTAAAAGACATATGATAGGCCATAATTCAAATGAAGTGCCCTATGTCTTATGCTCCGACTTACACAAGTCATGAGACTTTGTATGAAGTGTGATGTGTCACAAAATTCAACGAATATCAAAACTTAATGATATTCCTGAATGAATATTCTTTAATTATTAATGATTTGAATAAAGTGCAATGTAAATGACAGAAAATTGAATTGGAGCTACATGTAGCCTCCCACTAATCAAGCTCATCGATCGACTCTTTAAGCCTCATATTAATAACATGTTTTTGAAACACGTTATGACGAATTCCTTTAGTAAGTGGATCAGATAACATGTCATATGTCCCTAAATGCTCCACTAAAATGTCAACCTTCTTGACCAATTCCTTAACAGTCAAGAATTTAATTTTCATATGTTTGAACCCTGTGATACTTTTATTGTTCATCGAGAACATAACTGCAGAGATGTTATCGCAGTACATCCGGATGGGCCTAGCTATAGAATCGACGACTTTCAACTCTTAAATGAAATTCTTAAGCCACGCTGCGTGAGTCGAAGCTCCAAAGAGAGCGACAAACTCTGCATGCATTGTGGACGAAGTGATAAGTGTCTGTTTGACACTCTTCCATGAAATGGCCCCACCAGCAAACTTAAAAATATAACCTGAAGTAGACTTCCTATCATCCTCACATCCGGCAAAATTAGAATCTGTATACCCCACTAACTCAAGGTTTTGAACTCTATGGTAGACCAACTTAAAATTCATAGTTCCTTTTAAATACCTTAGGACTTTCTTGGCACCTACCCAATGATCAGGTTCTGGGTTCGACTGATATCTGCCTAAAAGTCCTACTGCGAAGGCAATGCCCGATCTGGCACAGATTTGGGCATACATTAAGCTGTCCACCACACTAGCATAAGGTATATCTTTCATGCGCTCTCTCTCTATATCGTTCCTGGGCATTGTGATAAGTTGATCTTATCACCTTTAAGCACATGTACATCACCAGGCTTACAACCGAGCATGTTAAATCTCTCAAGTACACATTCGATATAGGCTTTCTGAGAGAGTGCCAATATATGATGAGATCGGTCCCTAATGATCTCAATCCTTAGAACAAAGGATGCTTCTCCAAGATCTTTCATATCGAAGTATTTTGACAGAAATTGCTTAGATTTATGTAATAATGTCAAATCACTGCCCGCAAGCAAGATATCATCTACATAGAGAACTAAGAAGATGAATCTGCTCCCACTGATCTTGAGATTTATGCAACGGTCTACTATATTTTCTACAAAACAAAAATAAGTAACTACCTCATCAAATTTCAGATACCACTGCCTAGAAGCTTGCTTCAGACCATATAGGGACTTGTTAAGTTTACATACAAGTTGGTCGGAATGACCAGACTTGAATACCTCAGGCTGCACCATATAGACCTCCTCGGCAAGATTGCCATTCAGGAATGCGGTCTTTACATCCATCTGGTGTAGCTCCAAATCATACTGAGCTACCAATGTCATTATCACTCTGAAAGAGTCTTTAGAGGAAAGGGGAGAAAAGGTTTCGTGATAATCGATTCCTTCTCTATGCGTAAATCCCTTGGCTACCAGTCTGGCCTTAAACTGCTCGACCTTTCCTTTAGAGTCTTTCTTGGTCTTAAACACCCATTTAGAACCAATGAGCTTATAGCCTTTGGATAACTCAACTAACTCCCAAACCTTATTCAGCTTCATAGACTCCATCTCGTCTTTCATCGCATCCCACCACAGACCAACTTGAGGTCCAGACACAGCTTCATTAGATATCACTGGGTCAACTACTTGACCAATGTCATAATCACTCTCTCATAAATAGACTTCATAGTCTGAGGAAATTGCAGGCCTTCTCTGCCTAATGGATCTCCTAGCGGGTGGATGAACCTCCTGAACATGAGGAGGAACCTCAACTGGAATTGGTGGTAAGACCGTTTCCACATCCTCCACATGTTCTGTCACAGTTCAGGCACCGCAGGATCTCCTATCAAGGGCACAGATAAATTGTTGGACACAACTTCCTCGACTTCACTAATAGGACGAGGGCAAGTATGTTCATCAGCGAAATCCCATTCTAAAAATTTAGTTATTTGAGACTCCACAATTCTGGGACCTCCTGAAGGGGAATAGAACTTAAATCTCTTGGAGTGATCTGTGTAGCCAATGAAATAGCAACGACAAGACCTGGGGAAAATCTTACTTTCTGATGGGTTATACAAACGGACTTCTGCAGGACAACCCTAGACACACAAATGATTAAGGTTGGGTCGTCTACCAGTCCACAACTCAAAAGGGGTTTTAGGTACTGACTTAGACGAGACTCTATTAAAGATGTACACTGCAGTTTTAAGAGCCTCACCCCATAAAAATTCAGGAAGATTTTTCCTACTCATCATGCTCCTCATCATTTTCTTAAGGGTGCGATTACGCCTTTCGGCCACACCATTTTGCTCAGGACTACCCGGCATGGAGTACTGGGCAACAATGCCACAGCTCTCCAAGTATCTGCCAAACGGACATTTATGTTGCCCGGAGGCATCATGTATACAAAAATACTCGCCACCTCTGTCAGACCTAACAATCTTGATGTCTTTCCATATTTGTTTTTCAACCTCAGTCTTGAAAATCTTGAATTTTTCAAGAGATTCAGACTTCTTCTTAATTAAGTACAAATAGCCAAAACGGGAGTAGTCATCAATGAATGTAATAAAATAGGTATTCCTACAAAGGGTAGTGGAATAAGGACCATTGATGTCCGTATGAATAACCTCTAACAAACTTGTACTACGAGTTGAACCTTTCTTCTTAATCTTGGTCATCTTACCTCTACAGCAGTCCACGTATATCTCTAGGTCACTGAAGTCTAGGCTAAGAAGAATATTTTCCTTAATTAATCTTTCTACCCTTTCCCTAGAGATATGACCTAACCTTTTATGTCATAGCATGAAGGACTGCTCCTTAATGAGAGGTCTTTTACTAGCAACATTCTCTACATTATATGAGGTGGCATAAAAATTAACAGGTGCAAGACATATTCTATATAAATCATTAGATAGTGAACATTGGACCAATAAACTGTGATTCATGAAATAACTTAATTAAACCACCATAAATATTAAAACCATAATTAAGTCTATCTAATGCAGAAATAGAAATCAAGCTCCTTCTAAACGAAGGAATATAAAATATGTCTTTTAATAACAGTTCATATCCAGAATCAAGGACTAAACAAATGTCCCCGATGAACTCCACCTCCACCTCAGCATTGTTGCCAACCGTGAGTCTGCACTCACCCTTGCTTGGCCTCCTCCTTTTGATGAACCCCTGTAGTATGTAAGCAACATGATTAGTTGCTCCACTATCGAACCACCAAGAACTTGATGGGGCTTCAATTAAATTGGATTCACAAAGGACTAGAGCTAAGGGAATACCTTTAGGTGCAAATCCACGCTTCTCCTATCCAAGACTTAAACTTTAGGCACTCGTGCTTCACATGCCCCTTCTTCTTACAAAAGAAGCAGCTAAGAGGCTTCTTTCCACCAGCATCCTTACTCCCTGAAGTTTGTCTATCCTGACCTTTAAACGGAGCTTTGAACTTCTTATTCTTCTTAAACGGGCATTTGACTACGAGCAACGCAGTGTTCGTCTTCTTATTCTTCAGTTTCTCCTCCTCAGCAACACAACGAGTGATCAGATCATTTATCTTCCATGCCTCATCCTGGGAACTGTAGGTGGTCTTCAAAATGTTGAATTCTACAGGGAGAGTATTTAGTTCCTGATGCACTATCAAGGCTTCTATGAGAGTAATCTCCATCTCCTACAGCTTGGTCTGGTAATAGACCATCTTCAGTATATAATCACGGACTCCGCCTCCTCCCGAATACCTGATGGAGAAGAGGTCTTAAATTAGAGTCCCAATCTCAGCATTGGAAGACACCTTATATCTCTGCCCAATGACAGTCAGAAAATCCCTAGCGACGGTCGTGTCTGGGAGACCACTCAGCAGGTGCTCCGGAATGGAACGCTTCATAGTCAACAAGCAGGTTTTGTTTGACTTGTTCCATGCACCATAATGATCCTTCTCAGCTTGAGTGCTTGTCGCTGTGAGGGCTGCAGGCTGGTTGGTGCTCATGGTCATCTCTATGTTCGCCATCTCAAGAGCAAACATGATGTCGGACTTCCACTTCTTAAAGTTTGATCCAGTGAGTTTTCAATGGTCGTCATATTGTTTTGCACTGTAAAGGTGACTGAAAAGAGAGAAAAGGAAAAATTAGAGACAAATAGGGCAACAGTGGCTATAAAACCCTAAATAGCACACTAGACAAAGAATCTTGGCGCGTCAACACGCAACACCTTTGGGCAGACTACGTGTCACGCAATTAGTAATTCTCCACACAAGAATGAGCAACAGTTACGCTTGAGCTTTTCATAGAACTACCACCTTTGGGTGAATAGCTTACTAGAGCCATGCACTACCGTCCAAATGTCCCTGTGTAATCCTCTGAACCTATTGCGCAAGCACCACCTTTGGGTGAATGATTGCGCACTAGTCTCAGAGAACTCCCTAAAATATGTGAAACCGTAATCTCACGAACTGACTCGAAAGAGACACTTTGGCGGCTGCAGTTCTTGTCAATCCACGAGACCCTTTCACACCGGGATATCTGAATATTGCCCTAAAATTAATGTCGTGTTTCTCTTGCTTAATGACGTATGGACACTTAATCGTCTATAGAAAACACAAAGTTTTGTCAGAGATTGATTAATGAAAGCACTTTAAGTTTCAATCCCTAATTTTGTTTCTCTCAAAATACTTAATGGGTTTTGAAAATAGTATTTTTTAATTTAATTAATTAGAAAAATAATTTACTCCAAAATTATGAAGGAGACTAATAGGCTTGAGTAAACTCGCTCTGATACCAACTGATAGTAAAATAAGTAGTGTGCATCGCTACGACGAGTAAATGTTTCTACAAATTCTACTGAATGCAACAACGCACAAAACTATAAGATCGTTTTTAACCAAGCTTTAATAATCTCTAACTGGAGTTTATACTGAATATTATTTTTCTTAGCTTAAGAACACTGAAATAAAGCAAGTTTGAACGAACGGTAAATGAAGTGCGGAAATTAATTTATACCGTTCTTGGACTCTTGCTCGTTCTTCATGATTGCGGAAATTCGCAACAGTTGAGACGTGTTTCTCTTTATGAAGTTCGTGACACTTGCAGATCCCGTTAGAATAAAATTTTTCTGCTATTTGATTCACTATAACAAGAGGTAATTAGTACGGTATGAACATACAAATCATCCACTTTTATTTTACCCAACCATATATAGCTTTAGATCGCAGTTCAAAACAATCAGTCCACTGATGTTCAATTTAGACAAGATTGATTGGATCTGTATGTTAAAACAAGTGGACTTTGATGACATCGACACAGGTATGAGATGGGCTTGTTGTATATAAGAGAAGAATAATAATAACACAAGTCCACTATATCAAATTCATTGTTTTAGTCAGTGAATAAACATCACATACCTGATCTTCCGATATGAAAACCCACCTTGAAGAAGGCGCGGATGTCCTGAATCCCCAAAAGTGAAGGCAAAATGTCGGCTCCCCTTTTATGTGGATCTGACAGTGGCGTGACTTTTCCCTGCAACTGAGCTTTAGCGATCTACTGGAGGAGAGGATCAAATCCTTCTCTTCGATCCAGAAGCATCTGGGTCCTTGCTGCAGGTCTTCGGCGACCTTGTCGCCGACGATGGAAACCGGGATGAAGGCTGACTGCTGATCTACGTGACCCCGACGAAGTGAACGCTGGTGAGCTCTTCCAACAGATGAAGGCCGACGATCTACTGCAGTCCTTGTCGGCGGTGAAGATGAAGATAGGATGTGAATCTCCCAAAGCTCCGGCGATCTTGGAGGAGGATCGACGGGCCGAGCGGCGCTTTCGCAAGAGGAGGAGGAGCGGCTCTTGCCCTAGCCGACGGTTTTCACGATGAAGATGAAAGGGGCGGTTTCACAAAAATAAAGAGGAGCTCGGGATTTTTCATCCTTGTTCACCACACGCATATGGCATGAATAAAAATTGTACTTTAATAGGAGAGTCCTAATTTTGGAGTTACCAAATGAGGTTAATGTATCCCATTAACTCCAAAAAAACTGAAACAAAACAATCCCATTAATTAGGATTAAATGAATCATGCCAAAACATAACATGCCAAGGATGAGACCGACTCACTCGCAACTAAATTACGAGATGATCTAGTCCACCTATCACAGACATCGTTCGTTCGCGCGACTGAATTAACACACGCTCGTAGGAGCGTCCCGATGAGTCATGTTCACTTAACGAAAAATTTCCAAACAATATACACAGAGCAAAAAACCACAACCAAAGGCGAGATTTACGTGGAAAACCCCCTCTCAATCAATGAGGGAAAAACCATGGGGCGGGGCACACATAAAACTCCACTAATGAAGTGATAATAAGGATTACAACAAGTATTCTAGGTTTGCCGAACCTAGATCCCTTTTTGGTTCACAGATTGAATCCTCCTTTCATAACTCACGGTAAAACTTCTTTCAAGAAAAGGTCACAAACTCAAATCTCTCTTCTCATGCCCAATAGCAAATGAAGACGAGAAAGAGCAAAAACACACTTACAACGAAGGTTAGACACCGATCTGAGATAAACTTTTTCTTCCTTTTGAAGAATTCCTCCAGTAACAATGGCAACACTTTTACCCACAAAACCAAGAGAAATCTTTCAATCTGTCCTTGACGGCTCTGAAAACTAGAGAGAGACTATCTGGAATAGCTCAAGACATTTTTAAAGCAAATAGCAGAGGATGCCTTGGACATTAGATCAACCCCCAAGAAGATCAGATGGCTAAAATTGCAGAGCATTATGAAACAACCGCCATTCATCACCTCATCACAGCGATATAGAGTAGTCTGGAGTCAACACAATGACACCCAGTAGGCAGCTACACACACGACGGTATTGCCGAGATCGTCGAGACTGGTCACGGCGGTTTCGATGAGATTACAGAGATCAGTCATGATATTGTCGTGATCGTTGAGTCCAATCACAGCGGTATCGTTGAGACCAATCACAACGGTATCGTTGAGATTGCTGAGACCAAACCTGATCTGAATTATGAGCCCTCCGACTCTTTAGGAGCGATATTGGAGTATCCACTTCACAATATCCCAGTGGATCCTCCCCGGGTTTGCCAAGTATCGGCTCACTACCCCCACTGCATAAGCTATATCTGGCCTTAGAACATAGCATACATCAAACTCCCCACTGCTGATGCATAGGGGATTTGGCTCATCTCCTCCACATCCTTCTCAGATGAAGGGCACTAAGAGCAAGACAGCTTGAAGTGTCCACCCAATTGAGTAATAATCGACTTGGCCTTTTCCATCATGAACCGCTTCAGCACTTTTTCTACATACTCAGACTGAGATAGCCATAGGAGACCTGCACTCCTATCTTTGGTGATATTCATCCTCAGGATCTTCCTGCTGGTCCCAAATCCTTCATCTCAAAGGACTCATTGTGCTCCTTCAACTCAGCAATGCTTGACTTGTCATCACCGACAATCAGCGTATCATCCACATATAATAACATAATAGTAAAAATTGTCTCTGTCTTCTTTGCATAAACACAGTGATCAGCTTTGGTCCTCTAGAATCTTCTCTTCAGCATAAAGGAGTCAAAGTTCTTGTACCACTGCCTGGGTGCCTGCTTCAACCCATAATGACTCTTTCTAAGCCGACAGACTAAATGCTCCTTGCCCTTGACCTCAAAGCCTTCAAGTTGCTCCATATACAACTCCTCCAAGTCTCCATGCAAGAATGTCGTCTTGACAACCATCTGCTCAATTTCAAGATATCTAGAGGCAGTTAAACCCAACACCAATCTAATTGAAAATATTTTCACCACTGGTGTAAATATCTCATCAAAGTCCACACCGTGTTTTTGACTGAACTCATTGACTACCAACCTTGGCTTATATATGGGCCGAGAAAGATGTTCATCAGTCTTCAACTTGAAGACCCGCTTGTTCTTCAAAGCTCTCTTCCTCTTTGGTAGCATGACCAACTCATAGGTCTCATTCTTTTAGAGCAAGTCTAGCTCCTCCTCCCATTACAACAAAGTCACTTTACAACAACGTTTTTTATGTCTTTAGTGACGATTTCAAAGCATCATGATTGTTTTTATGATGTTTATAAAGACGTCACCAAATTATCGTGATTGTGAATGCCACCGTAGCTCATTGTGACATTTAAAAAAATGTCATGATTGGCAGTTACTCTACAGCGATATTTTTCCAAAAACATCATGATTAGCAGTGATTCTGCCTTGACACTTTTCTAAAAAACATCATGATTGACAGTTGTTGTATCGTGACACTTTTCCAAAATGTCATGATAAATAATTGTTCTACCATGACACTTTTCTAAAAATGTCATGGTTGACAGTCTATTGTAGTGCACAACAATAAAATGATTTTATTGCAGCACTTTTTGAGCTTTCCACGACGTTATTTAAGCATTACAAAAAGCTTTTGAGACATTTAAAAAATGTTACAAAAGCAATCAGATCCAAATCTAAAAAATACTCACTCCCAGAAAAACATGTATTCCTTTAAATACAATCATGTCCAAATAAAGGCAACACTGCAATAAAGTATCTTAACTAAACTCAATTCAGGCAACTTCAAGATAGTCATATTGTATCTATAACCATACAATACAACATAATACAGGAACAAACAATTTGCCATATAACTACAATTGAGGCAAAAACATGTGGTGCAATAAGCTCATCACCAACTTCTTCAATCACATCTACTAAATACATTGGGGCATTTGACATACTCTCCATTATCTTCAGCAATATTTTTGTTAATTGCTTTTTTAGATGTGTTTTAAGTCTGCAGAGCATAGAAGTGGGGTTAGTAATAACTTATTCATATCAAAACCAAATTAATGCGACAAGATAGTCTATATCAGAACATAAGACCTATTTTTTTGAAGAACCAGAATGTTGAACCAATTAATTACTGGATAGCCTTCTTAAGGTTCAGGTCTTATCCATTGAACAACATGTGGTGTCTGAAGAATGAAATTTTTAACATATAGAACCATATAATTATGTGGTAACATATTATGTGTGCATGGGTTTTTCTATTTTTAGTTGGGGTGCCAGAATAGTGCTGTTTTAATTTGTGCCATATAAAGCTACATTGTGCCCTCATCATTTCACACCCTTTGCAGAGATAATTTCATAATCTTGTTATCTAACTGCCAATGATGCTCATTCTCACGTTTATATGTTCATGAATAAAGTGAACATCGAACGAGAGTGGTAATTCGTTTTTATGGCACTCTTAGTAAGCTCAATGTTCAGGAGAGACCGAAGTCTCTAATTTTGACATCCAGTGTTTGTGCAAAACACTACAATATATTCACAGGGCAACATTATTATTATCAATCGTGAGCAAGTTTATTTTTGAAAATCTACTGGACATATAGCGGAGTCCACTTGTCCACAATCTACAAATTATTATTGAGGCCAAAAACTAAGACTTGTCATTTAATGCTTCAGAAATATTCTTATTCAATTTGATATAAAACATAAGTTTAAAAATAGATTCAACGGTTGAAAGTTCAATCCATGTGAAGCAATTTAGAGGTATCACGATTGATAATCATTGTCGTTCAATTTAATATACATAAACATCCCAATAATGAGAACTGTCGTCATCAACTAAATTTACTTTTTTCTAACAGAATTGACTTAGGATCTGAAATAGACTCTCTAATATCCTAAAAAATGGGTCAGAATCAAATCTCAAAGCACGGAGATGGAAACAGAACTTGGTGTAGACCCAAAGAATAGGGTGAAGCAGTTGGCTCGATCACACAGCCCAATAACAGTCGTACACGGCCAACAGTGCTCTTGAAGTAGGTTGGTTCTAGTCCTTTCTTCATTTTGCTATGGAGTACTTGAAAACCGACCCGAACCGATAAAGTTCAGGTTTTCAAGCTTAAACCGACACCGGATCGGGCGGTCGGTATTTTATTTTTCAAGTCGGTTTCGGTTTTTTTTTAGTGCACAGTTTCGTTCCTCACCCCTAGATATTAGCAAGAAAAATAGTGCAACAAAACGTGAGTAATCATCTATAATCACAAATGTGTATCGTTTTCCACCTACACTACATGTACTAAGAGGACCAAATAGATTCATGTGAATTAATTGCAGTGGTATAGACGTGGAAATATCATTTTTGCTTTTAAAGGACAATTTTATGAATTTTCCCTTTTGGTGAGGATCACATAAAGAAGTCAAACTACCGCTTAGTTTTGGAAGTCCACAGATTAGTTTTTCTTTCAATAATTTGACTATTTGTTTACTGCTCAGAATGACCGTGTCTCCTATGTTAAAGTTCCAAATCTTCATTTTTAGCAACTAAGCACTTTAAATTAAACAAAGATATGTCCTCAAACTTAATGGTATAGACATTATGGTTTCTATGTGCAGTGAGCAACATGGTGTTCAATTAAGCGTCTATAATATTTATGTATTCGTGGAGGTTTCAAACAACACATTCAAGCCCTTATCGCAAAGTGGACTAATAGAAATTAAATTGTGCTTTAAACCTTCTACAAGTAGTACATTTGAAAAAGAAAATACTTTGTTACCTATGGTGTTGATACTAAGAATGTGTCCTTTGTTGTTGTCTCCAAAAAACACCATGCCCCCTTTCTTCTTCTCCAGGCTAAGAACTTGTCATCATCACCAGTCATGTGCTTGGAACACCCGGAGTCCAAGTACCACACGTTCTTCCTATCCTTAGCCTGCCAACACACCTAAAAGGAGGATGAGGGTAAAGATTAGGTTGTCCAAGTTGTTCCACCCATAGTATAGGTAGTTGACTTTGGCATCCAGATTTGAGTAATTTTTTGATAATTCTTTCTTCAAGTAAGAGCCGGTAGTGTGACCAAACTTATTACATTTGGCACACATGATATGGGCGGTGGATATCACCTTTTGCGCTTTATTTGGTCTCATGCTAGAAGATGGACATAGGTTTTCAGCTTTAACATGGTTCATTTTACCTTTCTGAAGCTTATTGTTCAGATTTTCTAGAGACGAGCTATCGCTGGCGATAGTGATATCGCCGGGAGATAGCTTCACATGTTTGTATCCTAGCCCAAACTTTCCATATCCCTGACACTGATATCCTAGCAACATATTAAGAGATTTTTGGCCTATTCTAGACTTTGGATGGCACAGTTCAGGTCATGGATCTTCTCATTTAACGATGTGTTTTTCATGACAAGTATCACACACTGGTTTGCGAATTGTTCTTTTCATTCTCAATATAGCTAAGAGAAGTCTGTAGCTTCCTTTCCAAGTCCTTCCTCTCTTTGGTAAGAGTTTTATTTTTGGAGGAAGTCTTAGAGAGGCTCTCTTCCAATTCTTTTATTGTGCTCAAAGAGTGAGAACATTCTTGGCACTCGACCTTCTCTTTTCCACATTTAAACAGTTCATTATTGAGACACTTTAAATCCTTTTTCATTTGATTATTTTCAGATTTTTAAAAAAATATTTTTATTACTCAAATCGTCTAATTTATCACATAATGTTTCATATGAATCATAAAGTTCATCGTAAGTGGGAGGAGTTACCTCAGTATCGCTATGGATACTGGATTCACTGTCAGACTCATCTTGGTGTTTTCCTATGAGGCACAGATTTTCCTCTTCTTCACTGCTCGAGCTTGACGTGTCTAACCCATCTGCAGATGTATCGTCCCAGGTTGATGCCTTTAGCACCTTTTTCTTCTCTTTGCCATAAGGATCTTATTTCACTTTCCTTCTTTAGAAGCTTAGGACAGTCACGCTTAAAGTGTCAAGATTTGTGGCAGTGAAAGCACTCAGGGGCGAATTCTTCTTTATCACTATTTACCACTTTCGATGGTTTGTTACACCCCTTCTTCTCTTTTGTGTCATTCTTCATGAATCTTTGAAACTTCTCTCGCCTCTTTGGGTTCCTCATGAACATTTTGAAGTCGTAGGCGTACAGACTCTCCTCATTACCAGTGTTCTCAGTCACCTCTTTTTCCTTGCCAGCCTTCAGTGCTTGAATTTTTAGTTCAAGTTAGTTGGTCTTCAGGTTCCTAATGAGGCTCTCTATCTCCAGGGTACTAATGTTGTGAGATTCAGTAATGACAGTCACCTTCAGATTGAATCGCGTAGGCAGAGAGCACAAGATCTTCCTTACCAAGTCCCCAATTGAAAAAGTCTTTTCGAGAGATCTAGAAGCTTTAATAATCTTTGTGAAGCGAGTGTACATGTTATCCACCTCATCGTCGATCTCCATCCGGAACTGTTCATATTCATATTCCAGTCGAAATAGCTTTGACTCCTTTACCTGCGAGGTACCTTTATAAGTCAGTTCAAGTAAACGCTAAATATCACAAGCAGTTTCACAATTGTAGATTATATTAAATTTAATCTTATCTAAGGCACAAAATAAAGAGTTCATGGCCATGGCATTATTGGTATACCTCATCTTATCCGCGTCATCTCATTTATCATGAAGGTTTTTCCACAATCTGATCAGATACAATAATAGTGGGTGCAGTTTATTTTGTTTCAACCATGCCCCACACGTCAATGCTTTGTGTCATCAAGAATATTTTCATGTGCATTCTCCAGTGGTTGTAATCATTCCCCATAAACAATGAAGACCTACTCACTCCTTATCCCTCAAGAAAGACGTGATTAGAGTTGGTCATCTACTTCGGGATTTTAATCCCTTTTCGAAGTAACCTAGCTCTGATACCACTTGTTGGATCTGGTGGCCAATCTTAGAGGGGGGATGAATAAGGTTTTCAATTAAATTCAGAATTAAAATAAATTTTAGTAGGGCAACCTATTCTAGAAGCTCCCGTGGAGCGGTAGGCTACTACCGCATGGCGGTAGGTCACGGAAACATAA
Organism: Platanthera guangdongensis; assembly: GCA_039583875.1. Taxonomy (NCBI): domain Eukaryota; kingdom Viridiplantae; phylum Streptophyta; class Magnoliopsida; order Asparagales; family Orchidaceae; genus Platanthera; species Platanthera guangdongensis. The sequence continues at coordinate 152,038,026 of CM077165.1, forward strand.
TTTCAACAGGGCAACCTATTCTAAGCTGCCACGGGGCGTTAGACGACTACCGCTCGGCGGTAAGTGATACGTCCCCGACAACGGTTGTGTATTCTAAACGCAAGTGCATGTATTGGATCAAGTAATATAAGATGAGTTAAGATCGTTCCTACGGAGAAGTGATAAATTCAGTGCTTGCAAATACTATATTAGCCTTTTCCTTAAATCTAAGTAAAACAATAATGATGATTTAAAAATATTAAACTCTACAAGTGAAAACTATTAATTAAATAAACTACAAATCCTTGGAGGAAAATACTTTGTTAAAAGTTATGAAAAATAATCTTGTATCGTGATTTCTTAAGTCTAGTGTGATGAATCTATGAATGTGACTTTGTGAAAAATGTGTGGTGAAATGTCTTGCAATGATTTTAGAATAGAAATTTGTATCTCTCGGTATCATAGCTCCATAATCCCTTATTTCCCTTGTCATCTCTAAATCAGGCAAAAAAAAACCACATAAAGCAAAACAATCATAGTTGTTAACACCAAGGGGAAATCTCTTTCTCCTTTCAAATGTTATATCAAATTTATGATGCACTTACGCAACTCATCTCTCGAATTATAAAGCGTAGTAAAAAATGAAACTATGGCCAAAAGTTCCACAATAAAGATTATAAATTCAATAAAGAACTTTCACCAAATAATCACAAAGAGAAAATTAGAAAATATTCATCACAAAAGACCAAGTACTCTCACAATACAAGATTAAAGAGATTTAGTTCATAGCGATGGAGGAAGCACACAAAATGTTTGGAGAGATCTTATAATACATGATGGTTTAACGCTTAATCACTGCATGTTTCTCTTCCGACATTGCTCGCTCGATCAGCCCGGAGATCTTCCTTCTTCCTTTCTCTAGCCACCTCCTTCAAGGTATTCTTCAAACCTAGACGAAGATCCCTCTTGAAATTTGATTTTTTTTCTCCTCCAAAAAATGATAGATTCTGTAGAGGTTTTCTCCTCTTAAAATATCTTCTCCCCTTTGGAGAGAAGCATCCTTCCATTTTTTTGAAAATGAATGTCAATTTTGAAATTAAGAATTTGAAATTCGTCTAGAATATGTTGAAACCTTTTTCTGAGGTTGCAACCTCTTTTCCTGGTCATAGTATTGGGCAATTTTCTTTCTCAAACATTTTTTTGGCGTTTCTAATCAAAATATATTGGAAAAAGACCAAATTAGTCAAAAATCAGATAAATATGAATTTACTCTAATTTCTACTTAAATTAAACTTACTTTTTTCATTTATGACGAATGTTAAGTCCGAAAATTGGGCTAGATAACTTCTTTTTGAGAAGTTATCCAGTAGGTCACAGAAACACTTTTCCTCGTAAAATTGTTTTTTGATTTTCTACACAACCCTCAATACCCTAGCAACAAGCAATCATGAAATCAAGATGAAACAAAGGTACTTTAATTTTATTCAAAATTAAAAGGAGTTTTACAACAATACAACTAGATCTCCGTGAAGTCGGAGTTCAGAGATGATGAAACAAACAATTCTCTTTTGGTTTCTATACCAACCCTCACCCAGGACCGGTTGGCTCTCTCTCTCTTTTTCCCAAGAAGATTGACCAGTCGGCTCCTTACCTTCCTCCCAGGAAGGGTGTTAGAGTCCACTATATCTCCTAGATCTAGACGTCCTCCGATGGCGATTTTCTACAGAATCCTTCCCAGATTTCGACGACCTCCTCGGTCGATTTTCCTCACACACACAACAATTAGAAAAGAGAAAAATACAAATAAAGATAAAGAAGTTAGAAACTATTTATCCCTCAAAGAAGAATTCCTCTGTAAAAAAGTGTGTGATTCGATGCTTCTGAATGTCATTCTTCTTACACTAAATCAACTGTTGATGGTCGTCAGAGACTTCGCTCTTCGGAGTTCTTCAATCACGAACGGGAGGGAGAAATTATACTTTTTCTTGCACGAAGACGGTGGTTCACAACAGCAAAGATGGTGGTTGAACCCTAGACTTGTAATTCTCCTCATTGTCGACTCAGAAAAAGAAATGTGTGCTTTTATAGTCTCCTTTTAAATAAGCTACCGTCGGCGATAACGCTAGAGCCCGATAGTAGGTCTTTTTCATGCGGATTCACCAGTTGTCCATTAAATTAGGAAAACAATCCTAAAATATTATTTATCCACTGTTGGATAACCGTGGCGCGGTAAGGGTATCGCCCGGCATTAGCGGTTTCTTATCGACGTTATCAAAATGGCTAGCGCTCGGTGATAGGGCTAGCTCCTGGCGGTAGGTCACAGAGTGGAATCATCTCGCACTGAACTTTAATCCTATGTCGCTAGCACCCGACGGTAGGGCTAGTGCCCGACGGTAGGTCATAGAGAGGAATCATCTTGTGTTCAACTTTAATCTCATGTCACTAGCGCCAGTGGTAGGTCTAAGCACCCGGCAGTAGGTCTAGCGCCTGACGGTAGGTCACATACATTGGAAATATCATTCTTCATACTTGTACACATGCACATTATATCCAATATAAGTATGATCAAATACAACTTGAGATTTAATATTGTCAAACTAAAGAGATGTGAACCATAGGTTCTAATAGTTTTGAGGTGGATGTGAATTTGAGTTGAATCTGGATGGATGTGTTATTCCAGAATTACTCTTTCATGAAAAGTTCTGATGATTTCGTCATTCAAGAGTATAAGAGTTTGGAAGCACGTTATTATTATTATGTCGTGGTTTCCCACCAATGTAGTTAATCTTCTCGTTATGACCCATGAGTTATTCAACTGTAAGTGAAAGATTAAGGGTAGTTGAAGGAGTAACTATGTTATTTACTTGTAGATTCATTTGAGTTTGGTTTAATGTTAAAGCGTCCAACATCTTATTCACTGAATTAAATTGTGCAGTAATTTGTGCCGCGAAAGAGGTCAACTGATATACCCGGTAAAGGCCACCTGTGGAAGAGGAAGATCCTTGTCGCTTAAAAGATTGATAATTATTAGATAATAAGTCCTCTAGAATTGCGCGCATATGCATCCTCGTGATATTTGTTCATGAGAGAACCTCTTGCAGCTCCATCTACTTGAATTATAGTAGATGCTTGGAGGCCATTATAAAAGATCCACACTTGTTGATGAATGTCTAGGCCATGATGAGGACACTTCCGTATTAATCCTTAAATCGATCTCACACATCATAATGTGTTTCCCCATTAATTTGTACGAAAGTGGTTATGTCTCTTATTAACTTAGCCGTCTTAGATGATGGAAAATATTTATTTAAAAACCTTTCTACTAATTAATTCCATGTAGTGATACATTCATGTGGTAGTGAATTGAGCCAATCTTTTGTCTTGCCCTCTAAAGAAAATGGGAATACTCTTAATAGAATAGCTTCTTCATATACACCATTACCTAAAATATATCACATATTTCTATGATGGTCCTTAAATGAGAATTTGCATCTTCATGGTTTAAACCTCCAAACTTATTATATTGTACTTGTTGTATAATTGTGGCATCCATTTTAAAATTGTTAGTTTCGATAGTAGGTCGAGGAATACTAAAGTGCAAACCTTCTCTAATAGGTATATTATAATCGCGACATGTCATTTGTGGTGCTACTTGTCGATCATTTTGATCAACTTGACTAATAGGGTTTATTTGACCCTCAATGTCATTTATAACTCGTTGATCGTTATTATTCATTACAGGATGAATAATATTATCAGTTATAAAAAAAATCAATTTTGCCTACAAGTGCGTTCAATTTTTAAATTCAAAAGCAATAATTTAGGATTTCGATATCTTGACATACACTAAACAGATTTTTTTTTGGAATTTAAATAAATAAAAATGAAATAACAATAAAAGCAAAACAAAAAACTTGAGCTCTACTCAGGGTTTATTAATAGTGCAAGAAATAAAACACCAAATTAGATTCACCTCCCCGACAACGGCGTCAAAAACTTGATACGTCTGAAATAGATGTATATAATACGCAAGTGCACGTGTCGGATCAAGTAATAAAATGAGAGTAGAGATTGTTCCCACGAGAAAGTGACTAATCTAACGTTTGCAAGTACTAACTCAACATTTTCTTTAAATCCAAACCAAATTAATTAATTAAAGTTTTTGTTAAAATTATTTAAAATACTAATAAAATTAAATAATGATTTTCTACGAAAATAACTTTTATCAATATAGAAAAATAGTCTTGTACTCTGATTTCCTATGTCTATTGTGATGAATGGTTAAAATGATGTCTTATAAAAATATTTGAATAATTTATCTTGCGATGATTTTTAAAGCGGAAATTCATATCTCTCGATATCAGAAATCAGTATTTCCCTTTTTTTCTTTTGTCATCTCTAACTCAGATAAAATGAAGAATTTTAATAATAATGAAAATCTATGTTGGCAGCAAGAAAGTGAAATCTCATTCTCTCTTCGCTTGATATGTTAAATTTATGATGCACGTACGTCTCTTCTCTCTTGAATCTTGAAATGCAGTAAAATACAGAAACTTGATTTAAGAAAATCTATGTCACTCATCTTTCGAATCTCGCAACGTAGGAAGAAAATTTCCATCCAAATACTAATGTTTCTCATCTCTCGAATCTTGAAACGCAATAACTAAATTAAGAACCAAAATTTCATTAAAAATTATAAACTAACCAAGATAAATAAACAATCATTCATATGCTTTAAAAAAATCCATCATCACAACATATATAGTACGTTCATCATACAAAACTAAAGATAATTAGTTCATACTTAGGAAAAAATAATACACAATTAAAAAGATCTCACAAAACATGATGACTAAAATCAGACGCTGCAGGAATTGTTCTCCGGATTTTTGCTCTAGTTGCCAGATTTCTTCTTTCTCCTCTAATTGTTCCTCCTCCAAAATAATGAAGATGATGAATCCCCCTATGCTGGCCAAAATCCCCACTATTTATCCTCTTCAATGTGCTGGCCGAACCCCTTATTTCAGACCCTCAAAATTTATTTAAGAAAGAGATCTCCAAAAAATCTTTTTCCTTTCATATAAATTATCCTCTTTAATGAAAAATCTTTTGAATATAATATGATTGTTTTCCTTGTACTAATACAACTTCTTTAAGATGATATTTTGCTTCTTTATTTTATGTCGAAACTGAATTAAGACTCCATTCTTTAGAATTTTGCAAATGACGCCAAAATTTTAATTTAAACTTTGAATTTCTGATTTCAGCTTGTTGCAACAACTTTTCAGGATTTTGCATTATTTTGTCTGCACTTTAAATTCTTCAATGTTTCTACAATAAAAACATAGAAAAATGATATTATTATTTAATTTAGACCAATTATAATTTTAATCTTATTTTATTTGATTTAAAATCTTTTTTCTCAATTTTAACTATCATAAGTCCATGAAAGTAGACTAAAATAACTTATTTTTAAGAAGTTATCATTTACTGTTGTGTTTGCAGATTGTGTGAATAGCACTTGGCAGCCAGGAAACTGGTTCTGACTATGAAGTCAGTGGAGGTATTGCGGATAGCTGGTAGCAGTCGGTGGTGGTTAACAATAGGTCGCGAGTTCGGCGGCTAGGCGGTTTTCTTCCTTGACAGTTTTCTCAGCTTAGATAGATCAGTTCGCCTCTGGCGAGCTGACTAGCAGTTCGAATAAGCTATTTGCTCTACTCTGTAGTTAGGAAACTTTGACTGTTTTGCAATCAAGAGTTGCGGACAGATAGCTTAGTTCCAGTCCTGTCTGTTCGTGGAGACTTCTGCAATTAGGCGACCTTGCGGTCAGGCGACCAAGAAGCGCGGACATGGTTCTTTCTTCAAAAGTCAATAAAGTAGTTCGCGCAGCTTTGAGGTTAGCAGGGCTGCTAAGCGGTTACAGTGCTCTGTCCGCCAGTTATGTATTTGTCTGTTTTTTGTAGTTTCTATTGGGTGCATTACGAAATCATGTCTCGCAATGTATGTCTCGTTTTGTAAAAAAGATTGTTAATACAATTTCAGCTCTTGTTCTTTTGGTTGCTACTGATTTATATGGCTTGGTTGGTTGAGTGTTCCTGCGAGCTTCCCATTTTCATAAAATTTTACACTGAGTGCGTAAAGTGCTCGCTTTGCTTGTAGTGGAGCACGTGCAGGGGCACTTGAAGGGGGATGAAGTGCTACGAAGGATCTTCTAGGCGCTCGAAGATCTTCAAAGGTGACTTCGAAGACAAAGGAGATTCATGAAGGGGCTCTTGCGCACATAGGAGGCGAAGTGGGATGAGAAGAAGATCGATGAAAGAGGGCCCCATGGTCCTATTCATAGGATTCCGAGATGATTATAGTGGTTATATAGTTATCAGAAGACCATAACTACCTTATGTGTTATTCGCAGACTGAAACCTTATATTTTATGTCGTACATATTTTAAAAAAATTACTACGCGTACACTATTAATTATTTTTGGTTATGCACACCCCCACCCCCCATGATGGGTAGTTACGAGTTGGCTACATGTATATCAGATGGTGGAGATCGCGTGATGGTGATTCGACGGTGGAAGAGGGTCGGCCGACGAGGGTGGTCGGTGACAACACCTTAGTGGCGGGAGGCCGGCCGTGTCCCCTCGCGGTTCGGTCAGGAGGACCGCCGGGAGGCCGGCTGCTGGCGTGCGGATGTGAGGCGCAGCGGTGGCCAGCCAAGAGACTGGTCGCAGCCCTCGCCGCTGCGTGTGTTCGGCCACAAGGTGCGGCAGTCGGTGCGGCAGTTGGGGCGCGGAGATCATGTGCGCGGTGGTTAAGTGTGGTTCCCTCCATGACCCACACTAACTTAGTGGGGGACATAGTATCTTTTATATGCCTCTCTCACTGAGGAATGTGATGGGGTCCCCAAAATTGGTTCAGTCGAACCATTGATTTTTGTTCTCGACCTCCACCGGCTCGCCGACGCAATTTTAATGGGCACAGTCTCGCGCAATTTCAAGTCTACTTGATCTTCCAAATGGATGTTGAAATGCTCATACACTCATAGACACTAACTGCACCACCCCACTACCTTAGTGGGAAGAATGTGGAGAGAGGGTTGACCAAAAAGTCAACCCACCCACTAACTCCACTTACACCATGACCGTGTACTTCACGCTACAAGGCACAACAGCGAGCGCCGCCAACGAACCACCCTAACCGGATGGTAATCGTCTCCGCTCGGCCTCGCATGCATTGCCTATGCACGCGGCCCCTTGACCGCAAGGTCGCGCGGTCGTACGGCCTCTAGGAATCCTTCCGAGATCTACGTGCGCAGTCGAAGACTTCCTCAAAGATCTTCAAAGGCCTCCCTGCGCGATCGAAGATTTCCTCAAAGATCATCAAAGACATTCAAAGTTCACTTGAAGATTTCCTGCAAGCATTCAATGATCCATCGGGGATTGCACTGAGCATATTGCTCTCGCTTCCGAGCACCAGTTGTAGATTCCAGATTGCACCAAGCACATTGTTTCGGCTTCTGAGCACCATCCGCAGTTTCCAGATTGCAATGAACATATTGATTTAAACTTTGTCGCTCGCAACCAGAGAAATAGTTGCATATCTCACTACTTCTGATTGATCTGAGCACATTGCACCATGCACATCACTCTAGTCTCTGTTTCTCTCAACCACAGAACAAGTTGCAGCCCACTTCTTCAAATTGCTCTGAGCACATTGCACCAAGCACATCTCCCCAGACTCCATTGCTTGCAACGAGAGGATGTTGAAAATTGTGAAGTGAAAGTGGGTGAATGGAAGGCTTGGGCAACCTATCCGCGCGGACTACGCGTACAGGGTTGGCGGACTGCTAAGTCGGTAGGGATGTTGCAGGCAGTTTGCTCTGTGGCGGCCTGGACGGTCTGTTCGCGCATACTACGCGGACAACAGCAGCGGTCTGTCAGGCCGACGAATACTCAGCAGGCAGTTGGATCCAAGGAAGTAACCAGGCGGATAGAAATCCTATCCACGGAGTCCGGCAAGAAGCGGACTGATGAACTGGAGCTCGGCATACCGGTTTGGCAGTTGCCTTGGTCTTGCTCTAGTATAGCGGCAAGTGGAAGCCGCGGAGACCTCCTGTCAGTGCGAACAAAAGCTGGAGGTCGCCCGGTATGGCGGGCTAGATTCAGTGTCCACCAGTAAGTGCGGACTGGCCCTTGTGGCCAGTGGACTGGACTTGGTGGGTTCTGAACCAAGTCCAGGTTGGCTCAGTCTGGGGAGATCGCGCAGTGGAGAGCGGGCTGCTTTCTCAGTCCGCCAAGCCTAGTAGAAGTGATGTTGCCTTGATTGCTAGCTTGGGGGATATGCGGACTGGAGGATTGCCTGTGCAAGAGCGTGCGGACTGGAGCTAGAGTCCGCTGAGTTCGGTTTAGCCTTGAGTTAAGGTTATGAACTCAGGGATCCGGACTGGAGTTTGCTGTGTAAGAAGACTGGATCGGCGTGTCCGCTGAGTCCGGCGGTGCCTTGGAGATGAGGCAATGGACTCGGGATGTGCGGACAGAAGCCGGGTGTCCGCTGAGTCCGGCAGATACCTTGATGGCGAGGCTGCGGGCTCGGGTTATGCGGGCTGATGCCTTGTCCGCAGATTGGCGGATATAGCTGTTGCGGAGTCCGCCTGTGGTGGTCCTGGTTTGGCCCTTGGCGACAAGGCGGGCTGGAGTTTGGAGTTTGGCCTTGGAGAAGCTAGGCGGGCTAGATATCTGCATGGGTATGGCGGATTGGTGTGTATCCGCGGACTTACGGATACACTTGTTCTTGCTGCGGGATGTGGCGGTGATCCCATCGGCTAGGGCGGTGACCATACTCATCATCGTGCCTATAAATAGGACCCATGTCACATCAGGATAAAAAGAGAACCTCAAGGAACCTAACCGAAGTAAGTGAACAGTAATTGAGCTCGTGTAAGTTGCTGCGGACTGGACCTTGGAGTCCGCGCGGTTTGAGAGTTGACAGTTGTGCTGTGCAGGTTGTGCGGATAGCGCTGGAAAGCCAGGATTTGGCTCTGATTGCGGTCAGGGATAGTGCGGACTCTGCGGTTAAGCAACAGGCGGTAAACAACAGGTCGCGGACAGCAACTAGGCAGTCTTCTCTTTGGCAACTTGGTTCGGAGTTCAGGAAGTCGCCTACTTCAGGCGGACTGTTCCCTTTGGTGGCGCAGCGTGTGCGGTCTGGCGGTTAGGCGACCTCGTGGTCAGGCGGCCTGCAGATCGGCGGTGAAGAGCTAAGCATTGGAATTGGGGCAGTCCGCGCGGCTTGGGTTGCAGTCTGGCGACCTGGCGGACTGAGCGGACTCCACAGCAGTAGACCGGCGGCTTGTTGATTGAGTCCGCGCGGCTTGTTTTGTTTCTTGTCTTTGTAACTGTCTCTGTTCTCCTGGTTTGGTTGTTTGGTGAAGCATGTCTCGCCATGTATGTCTCGCCTTGTAAAGAAGTTTGCTCTTGATCAATAAGACACTTGTGCTGCATGTGTTGCTGGTTGTTACTGCTTTGTTGAGATAACCCCTGCTAACTCCAAGATCCGGGAAATCGTTCAACATTATAAGTGGACGTATCCTCCTCCGGTTTGTTGAGTTTCAACAGGATATCCGAGGTGGCGTCTGCGGGTTTGTTGAATTTCCACATGGTATCAAAGGGAGGTTGGAGTGGTCAAGCAGTTCTCAATGGAAGTAGTTGCTCTTGTGTAGAGGATACCAGTGGTAGAACCATAACAGTGGAGGATGCAAGTTGTCTTGGAATTGATCTCCGTACAGAGACGAACTTTGAAAGGTGGAAGTCCTATATGAAGAGCTTTCTTCTTGGCGAGGACCTTTGGGAGGTTGTATGCGGAGCAGGAAGACAAGAGGCTACTGCTGGCAATGCTGAAGCGATGAGAACTTGGAAGGAGACAAATGTGAAAGTGGAGTCTATTCTCAAGCAGGTGATCTCATCGGAGCTCTTGGACCACATCAGTGGATGTCGGTCAGCTGCGGAGGTTTGGGCTTCCCTTGATGGGTTGTTCAGGAAGGAGGTGAAAGTTGCTGCTGACGATGGTCCCTCTACTTCATATCAGGAAGAAAGGAGTGTTTCTCCTAGGCGTGATAGGAAGAGGAAGGAAGGACTACAGTGTTATAAATGCAAGCAGCAAGGTCATCTTCGAAAAGAGTGCAAGGTTGTCTTGCTCTCGGTGAACGTAGCTCATGTCGGAGGTAAGGAGAAGAATGTAGTTGGGACATCAATTAGTTCTGGAGCTGATCGGATGAATGTCAGTGATAGTGCAGCTATCTGGCATAAAAGACTGGGGCATGTAGGGATGGACAAGCTGAAAGCAATGGCAGGAAAAAGACTCGTAAGATGGCTGCCTAGGTTTTCATCTTATGACGATGGTCGGGGATGTGTGGGATGTTAAGAAAGTGGAGCTTATCGCTTCATGGTTGATAAAGCACAATCCAGATGTAAAGCACCATTGGCGGTGGTCCATTGTGCTCTGGTGGGACCGACCGTCACAGCCAGTCTTGGAGGCAGCAGGTTCATGCTGATATTGGTTGATGACTATTCAAGGTATACATGGGTATACTTCATGAAGAAGAAGTCCAACATGGTGCACTTGTTTGTGGAGTTCAAGAAGCTTGTGGAAGGCCAGCTTGGCCGGAGGATCAAGGTGTTGAGGACAAGTACCGGTGGTGAGTTTGGCTCAACCGAGTTCTCACACTTTTGCAGGAAGCAAGGGATCCGGAAGGAGCCTTCTTGTAGACATACTTCACAACAAGGTAGTATTGCAGCTCGGATGATCCGTTGGTTAACGGAGACCTGCAAGTGTTGGCTTCAGAGCAAAGGCGTTCTGAAGGCCCTTTGGGCGGAAGGGATGGCATGTGTTTCTCATGTCATCAACCGGATGTCTCTTAGTCCGATCATAGTGAAGACTCCTTATGAGCTGATGTTCGGAGTAAAGCCCAGCGTGAAACATCTTCGGGTGTTTGGATCTACCTGCTACATACACTCTCCGGGTGCTCTCATGATAAAGCTAGTCTTTGTTGGGTATGATGAGCAGAGGAGAAGATGGAGGTGTATGGATCCTGCGACGAAGAAACTCATAGTGTCGAGAGACATTATCTTCGATGAGTTGACGCCGTATTAGGGTAGCTCTCATGTGGAGCTAGAGATAAGCAGGTTAGATGGTGGGCTGAAGGAGGCTGCTGCTAAGGAAGTGGAGTTGCCTGAGTCACTAGGAGCTCCAGGTTGTTCTAGCTCCGGGGCAAAGGCGTCAGGGTCAGGAAGTAGAGGGAGTGATGCTCCAAGTTCTTCTGGCTCGAAGGCGGAGGCTTCCGGTTCAGGAAGCAGGGGGAGCGATGTTCCAGGTTATTCTTGTTCAAGAGGAGAGTCTTCTGGTTCAGGTAGCAGGGGGAGCGTTGATCCAGGTGCTTCTATTTCCAGTAAGGAGGCGTCTTGTTCAGGGAGCAAGGGGAGCATTATTTCAGGCTTGCCGGGAATGGAGCTGGTTCAGGAGCAGCGGAGGTGGTTAGCCATGATCAGGTTCTTCGGAGATCGAAGAGGATCAGTAAGCCACCAGCTCGATATAGCGAAGGGAACACGGCGGACTTGGTCCCGTGTTTCTTTGTTAGCCCTCAGGTCGAGCAAGGTACTTCTGGCTGTAATGACCCCACTAGAATCAAGGAGGTGGTTGACACCAAGGCTGAAGAGGTGACTTCTCTCAGAGATAACAAGGCTTGGGATTCTGTGCCCAAGGTAGTTGGTGATACTCATGTGATGTAAGAGTGGAGGTTGAAGCTAAAGAAGGCAGAGGGAAGCATGGCTCCTTTTTGGAGATGCTGGAGGGCTCCCTCATGGTCCATGATATGCGGGGCGAGGACTATGTCTTGGACATCTCTTCGTAGATGTTATCGGAGGGACCAGGTGCAAGGTTACGGGAGCTGCTGGAGTTATTCACCACTCCTCACTTCAAGGGGGAGTGTTGAAAATTATGAAGTGAAAGTGGGTGAATAGAAGGCTTGGGCAACCTATCCGCGCGGACTACGCGGACAGGGTTGGCGGACTGCTAAGTCGGTAGGGATGTTGCAGGCGGTTTGCTCTATGGCGGCCTGGACGGTCTGTTCGCGCAGACTACGCGGACAGCAGCAGCGGTCTGTCAGGCCGACGAATACTCAGCAGGCAGTTGGATCCAAGGAAGTAACCGGGCAGATAGAAATCCTATCCGCGGAGTCCGGCAAGAAGCGGACTGATGAACTGGAGCTCGGCAGACCGGTTTGGCATTTGTCTTGGTCTTGCTCTAGTGTAGCGGCAAGTGGAAGCCGCGGAGACCGCCTGTCAGTGCGGACAGAAGCTGGAGGTCGCCCGGTATGGCGGGCTAGATCCAGTGTCCGCCAGTAAGTGCGGACTGGCCCTTGTAGCCAGTGGACTGGACTTGGTGGGTTCTGAACCAAGTCCAGGTTGGCTCAGTCCGGGAGATCGCGCAGTGGAGCGCGGGCTGCTTTCTCAGTCCGCCAAGCCTAGTAGAAGTGTTGTTGCCTTGATTGCTAGCTTGGGGATATGCAGACTGGAGGATTGCCTGTGCAAGAGCGTGCGGACTGGAGCTAGAGTTCGCTGAGTTCGGTTTAGCCTTGAGTTAAGGTTATGAACTCAGGGATCCGGACTGGAGTTTGCTGTGTAAGCAGACTGTATCGGCGTGTCCGCTGAGTCCGGCGGTGCCTTGGAGATGAGACAATGGACTCGGGATGTGCGGACAGAAGTCGGGTGTCCGTTGAGTCGGGCAGATGCCTTGATGGCGAGGCTGCGGGCTCGGGTTATCCGGGCTGATGCCTTGTCCGCAGATTGGCGGATATAGCTGTTGCGGAGTCCGGCTGTGGTGGTCCTGGTTTGGCCCTTGACGACAAGGCGGACTGGAGTTTGGAGTCCGGCCTTGGAGAAGCTAGGCGGGCTGGCTATCTGCATGGGTGCGGCGGACTGGTGTGTATCCGCGGACTTGCGGATACACTTGTTCTTGCTGCGGGATGTGGCGGTGATCCTATCGGCTAGGGCGGTGACATACTCATCATCGTGCCTATAAATAAGACCCATGTCACATCAGGATAAAAAGAGAACCTCAAGGAACCTAACCGAAGTAAGTGAACAGTAATTGAGCTCGCGTAAGTTGTTGCGGACTGGACCTTGGAGTCCGCGCGGTTTGAGAGTTGACAGTTGTGTTGTGCAGGTTGTGCGGATAGCGCTGGAAAGCCAGGATTTGGCTCTGATTGCGGTCAGGGACAGTGCGGACTCTGCGGTTAAGCAACAGGCGGTAAACAGCAGGTCACAGACAGCAACTAGGCAGTCTTCTCTTTGGCAACTTGGTTCGGAGTTCGGGAAGTCGCCTACTTCAGGCGGACTGTTCCCTTTGGTGGCGCAGCGTGTGCGGTCTGGCGGCTAGGCGACCTCGTGGTCAGGCGGCCTGCAGATCGGCGGTGAAGAGCTAAGCATTGGAATTTGAGTAGTCCGTGCGGCTTGGGTTGCGGTCTGGCGACCTGGAGGACTGAGCGGACTCCACAGCAGTAGACCGGCGGCTTGTTGATTGAGTCCGCGCAGCTTGTTTTGTTTCTTGTCTTTGTAACTGTCTCTGTTCTCCTGGTTTGGTTGTTTAGTGAAGCATGTCTCGTCATGTATGTCTCTCCTTGTAAAGAAGTTTGTTCTTGATCAATAAGACGCTTGTGCTGCATGTGTTGCTGGTTGTTACTGCTTTGTTGAGATAACTCATGCTAACTCCAAGATCCGGAAATCGTTCAACATTATAAGTGGACGTATCCTCCTCCGGTTTGTTGAGTTTCAACCGGATATCCGAGGTGGCGTCTGCGGGTTTGTTGATTTTTAACAGAGGACAAGTTACAGATTCCACTGTTCCAGATTGCTCCGAGCATGTCCTGCTTTGCACTTCTTGTCGTATCCAGTAGTACGAAAAATACTTTGCTTTTTGAGTGGTGATCTGTCACCCATGATGGCTCTTCTTCTACAACTATTATAACAAGAGGCGATCTGCCGCTTTCGAGTTCTCTGCATTCATTTATTACACGCCAAGATATAGTGAAATTTGGCCGGCACGGACCTGTTCCCGTGGTTTTTTCCTCTTTCTCGGATTTTTCACATAAAAAACTCTATTGTCAACCATCAAATTTTTCTATGATAGTTTGCATGCTCAACTACTCCCTGTTGAAATTGTTGAAACGAAAATGAGGGTTGATCAAGTAGACCGCACGGCCTGGGAGGACAGTCTTACGGACTGGTGGTGCGGCCTAAGCGGTTTGGTGTTGCGGTCTGGTGGTGTGTCCTTGAAGGTAGCCATGTGGATAGGTTGAATATCTGCGATCTGGTCAGACTGGGTTGGAGTCCGTGTAGTTCGCTCTATGCGGACTGTTCTTTGAGCTCGGGAGATCGGCATTGGCATGTGTCCTTGATCTCCTCTAGTGGTGCAGTTAGGAGGTAACCGCGGAGTTTGTGATTAGGCGAAATGGATTGGAGCTAGAGGACTGGGTGGACTGTTGTTCGTGTCCGCGGAGCACGCACCAGAGGTTCACTGGTTGTGGACTTGGTCACGATCTGTGACAAGTTCAGATTGATCGCGGAGTCCGCAATGTCTGCTAGTTGACCCGGTGGTCTGTGCCTTTATTCGTGTACATTGTTGTTGCGGGCTGGTGCGGTGTCTGCTGGGATGCGGACTGGCTTCTATCTAGCCTCCTTGATGTCAAGCGGATAGGTTATTGTCTGGTCTTGTCCCTGTGGACTGGGAGGACTGTTTTGTGCTAGCGGTGGGCTGGGGTGATGTTTCTATCTATTAGGGCGGTGACCACACTCCTCTCCGCACCAACCCCCTTTTGACATCATATTAATTGGAATGAACAGTAAGTTGAACGTGGTTTAATTTTTGTGGCCTCGAATTTTCTGTCTGTGCAGTTTGAGAAGGATAATCAGTTTACTCTTTGTAGGTTGTGCGGCTAGCACTGAGAAGCCAGGATATTGGTGTTGAATGTGGTCAGGGATCAGTGGAGCTTGCGGTTAACAATCAGCGATTTGCAGCAGGTCGTGGTTGCGGCTAGCCAGTCTTCTCTCCTTCAGCTTTCCCAGTTCAATAACTTGTCCGCCGGTCTCGGCGGTCTGTTCTTCAGTTCGGCAGCAGCTTTGTTCGTAGACTCTGGCAGCTAGGCGACCTCTGCGGTCAGGCGGCTTGCAGAAAGCGGACAAAGGTGTTCAGCAGAATAACAGGTTATATGCGGTCTACGCGGACTTCGTAGTTCAGTTCGGTGCAGCAGAAGCTTGGTGGTCTCGGAGTTCTCTGAGGAATTCCACCTGGCTTGTTATTCTTGCTTTGTTTATATGCTCTTCCTTTGTACATTTGCGAATCATGTATCACCGTATATGTCCTGCCTTGTAAAGAAGATTGTTGATAATACAAGACTTGTTTGTTGCCTTCTGTTATTTTTGATTTATTGAGCTTGGTTTATGGTTGAGTGTTCCTGCGCCTAGTTCCCAGTTTACGCTTGATAAAGGTGTCATCTTGATAGCTTTGAAAGTTTTTACTTGATATCAGAGATATCTCCATGATCATCTTGAGAAATTTTAACATGGTATCAGAGGGAACAGAGGTTTGAGAAGTGATAAACCATCAGTTATGCTCGGTGCTTCTAGAAGCAAATAGATTAGTGGTTGTTGTAATGGAAGGTGAGTTAGCAAGAGGTCTTGGTATTGAGCTTTTAACGCCGACCAACTTTAAGAAGTGGAGGTCTTGCATGGAAAGCTATCTTCTGGGTGAGGAATTTGGGAGGTCGTATGTGGTGACGACATGCAAGAAGTTACTGCTGCAACTGGTTCTGCTGAATAGGTGAGATCTTGGAGGAAAACGAATGCAAAGGCTGAGTTTACTCTAAAGCGGGTTATCTCACCGGAGCTCTTTGATCACATCCTAGGATTTCGATCAGCTGCTAATATTTGGACTTCCCTTGACGGGTTGTTCAACAACAAGAACGTAGTGCGGCTATAGTTCTTGGAGAATGAGTTGGCAAGAGCCACTCAGGGAGACTTGTCCATCTCATCGTTCTTCCTGAAAATGAAGAACTTGTGTGCTGAGATATCAGCGTTTGACCTTGATGAGCCTATTTAGGAGGCAAAGCTCAAGAGGCACATCATCCGTGGCTTGCGGAAGGACTATGTGGCCTTTGTGATCTCTATTCAATGTTGGGTCACTCAGCCATCGTTGCTAGAGTTGGAGAACTTGTTGGCTTCGTAGGAGAGCTTAGCAAGGTAGATGGCTGGTATGACTGTCTTTGGAGGAGGCAGTGAGGCTCTCTTCTCAGGGAAGAAGAAGAAGAGATGGGACACAAAGAAGAAACTTGTTGGTGATGGTCCATCAACTTCATATCAGCAAGAGAAGAGTTATTCTTCTAAGCGTGTTGAGAAGAAGAAGAAGGAAGGACCAAGGTGTTACGGGTGTAATCTACCGGGTCACTTCAAACGAGACTACAAAGTGAAGCTTCAGCTAGGTCATGTTGTAGGCAAGGAGGAGGCTTGTTCCAGTGCTGAGGGAGCTGGATGGGGGAATGCTTTCATGACAAGCATGTGTGTCCGTTCATTGTCCTCCATCAACTACCACGATGACTGGATTATTGACTATGGGTGTGGTCATCACCACACCGGGGATGAGTCAAAGTTCTCTTCGTTGTAGGCTTACTCAGGTAATGATGTTATTATTATTGCTGATGATTTTGTGTATGCAGTCGAGAAGGAGGGAGTTGTGTCTTTGGGTAGTGATAAGGGGCCACTCATGTTAAGGAGTGTTTATCACGTATCGGGCATGAATAAAAACCTCTTCTCGGTGACCAATGCGGTAGATGTGAGCTATCATGTTCTGTTTGGCCCAACAGAAGTGAGATTTCTCCGGAATGTATCAGCGGTAAAGGCTGATGTTGCTCACGTTGGAAGGAGAGTAAAGGACTTGTTTATTCTATTAACATGCTCATTTGTTGATCGGATGAGGGCCAATGATAGTGCGGCTGTCTGACATGAATGGCTGTGGCACGTAGGGATGGACAAGCTGAAAGTCGTGGAGGTGAGGAGCCTTGTGAAAGGCTTGCCTAAGTTATCATCCTATGATGATGGTCATGTTTGTTTTGGATGACAATATGGAAAGGTACATCTCCTTCCATTTCACAAGTCACAAACTAGGTCTAAATCATCATTGGAGTGTGTTCATGGTGATCTTATGGGACCAGCCGTCATTGCCAGTCTTGGAGGGAGAAGGTATATGCTCGTGTTGATTGATGACTATACGAGGTACACATGGGTGTACTTAATGAAGGAGAAGTCAGATGCTTTTGTGTTGTTCGTGGAGTTCAAGGAGCTGGTGGAGGGCCAGCTTGGCCTACGGATAAAGAAGTTGAGAACGGACAACAGAGGTGAGTTCATTTCAACTGAGTTCTCTAACTTCTGCAGGATGCAAGGCATCCGGAGGGAGCTTACATGTGCACATACTCCATAACAAAATGGAGTAGCAGAGAGGAAGATCCGTCAATTGACAGAAACCTGCAAATGTTGGCTTCATGCAAAAGGCATTCTGAGGTCCTTTTGGGCGGAAGGAATGGCCTGCGCAACCTATGTCATCAATTGGATGCCTCTGAATCCAATCAACATGAAGTCTCCTCGTGATCTGATGTTCAAGAAGAAGCCCAGTGTTGAAAACCTTCGAGTGTTTGGATCAACCTGCTACGTACATATCCCAGATGCTCTGAGGATCAAGATTGATGCAAAGGTGAGGAAGTTTGTCTTTGTAGGCTATGATGAGTGGAAGAAGGG
Source organism: Platanthera guangdongensis (assembly GCA_039583875.1). Lineage (NCBI taxonomy): Eukaryota > Viridiplantae > Streptophyta > Magnoliopsida > Asparagales > Orchidaceae > Platanthera > Platanthera guangdongensis. Next base: position 152,055,844 of record CM077165.1, read on the forward strand.
ATGAAAATGTATGGATTCTGCGACGAAGAAGTTTGTTGTATCAAGAGACGTTGTCTTTGATGACCTAATGTTATATGGAGGTAGCTCCGTTGAGTTGCAGAAGAGAAGGTCTGATTGTGGGCAGGTGGAAGCTGTTAAGGATCTTTTGGTGGAGCTGCCGGTGTCACCTAGAGCTCCATGTGTGTCAAGCTCTAGGATAGAGGCTTCTGGTTCGGAAAGCATGGGGAGCGTTGCTCCAAGTTTGCCCGAGAACGAAGCTAGTGAAGAAGGTACAACGGAGGTGGTTGGTAACGATCAGGCCCTTCGGAGATCAAAGAGGACCATTAAACCACCAGCTCGTTACAATGAAGGAAACATGGTGAGCTTTGTCTCCTATTTCTTCGCAGGCCCCCTGGATGAGCAGGAGCCTTCAAAGTTTGAAGACACCACTAGAGTCAAGAAGTGGGATGACGTTATGAATGAGCAGATGACAACCCTCAAAAGGAACAAGACTTGGGACCTTGTGCCTAAGGTTGTTGGCGTTACTACTGTGACGTGTAAGTGGGTGTAAAACTGAAGAAGAAGCCTGATGTAAGTATCGAAAGATACAAAGCTCGTTTGGTTACTCGGGGGTTCTCCCAAAGTATGGCAAAGACTATGAAGATATGTTTAGTCCAGTTGCCAAAATGACTTCGGTGCGGGTGGTGATCGCATTGGTTGCTTGCCAAGGTGAAAGATGTGTCAACTTGATGTAAAGAATGCTTTTCTTTACGTGGAGATAGATAAAGATATATTCATGGTTCAACCACCAGGTTGCATATCCGAAGATCATCCGGACTACATCTGTAAGCTTCAGAAGGCTCTTTATGGGGTGAAGCGGGCTCCTTAGGCATTGTATGAGAAGATCGCAGAATACCTCCAATTCTGTGGATATTTTGTCTCTGATTCAGATTCAAGCCTGTTCATAAAGAAGTAGGGGGAGCTTCATGTCTTGGTGTTGTTATACGTAGACGACATGATCGTCACGGGGAACTCTGAGGAGAAGGTAGCTAGGCTCATGGTCGAGCTAGCTATTCAGTTCAAAATGAAGGATTTGAGTGAGCTCCACAACTTCCTTGGACTCGTGGTTGAGAGGAAGAAGAGCGGGATACTCATCTCTCAAAAGAGCTATGCTGAGCGGATCATTCATCGATTCAACTTGAGGGAGGGGAAGAGTAGCACTACTCCTCTAGATTGTGATCTGAAGCTTCGACGAGATGAGGGGAGGATTCTTTCTGGTCCCTTGTTATTTCGAGCACTAGTTGGGAGCTTGATTTACCTGACGATTACAAGGTCAGACATTGCTTATGATATAGGCCGAGTTAGTCATTATATGGCGGAACCAAGTAAACCTCATCTGGTAGTGGCGAAGAATATTCTGAAGTATATGATGACTGCTTCTGATATGGTACTCATGTATAGGAGGGACACGGGCTTTTCTCTGCATGGCTATACTGATACTGATTATAGGGAGACTCAGACAATCAAAAGTCAACGTCTATTTATGTTTTCACATGCGGATCAGTGGGTATTTCATGGTGCAGTAAAAAGCAGCAGACTCGGTGTCCATCTCTACTATGGAAGCGGAGTACAAGTCTTTGGTCTTGGCAGCTCGGAAATTCATCTAGGTGAGGAAGCTAGTAGAGGACGTACATGAAGAAGTGCGAGGTCCAACTCTACTTCACAGTGACAACGAGAGTGCCCTGAAACTGGTTAATAATCTAGTTTGTCACGCGCAGACCAAACATATAGAGATTGAGCACCACTTCATTCGGGAGAAGGTGTTGGGGGTCTCTTATGGTTGAGCATGCGCAGAGCGAGGACAAATCGTGGATATCTTCTCTAAGCCGTTGTCGAAGGGGCCATTTGAATGGTTACGGGGACTGCTGGGTTTGGTCACCACTTCTCACTTCACGGGGGAGTGTTGAAATTGTTGAAATGAAAGTGGGGGTTGATCAGGCAGACCGCGCGGCCTGGGTGGACAGTCTTGCGGACTGTTGGTGCAGCCTGAGCGGTCTGGTATTGCATCCTGGTAGTGTGTCCTTGGAGGTAGCCGTGCGGATAGGTTGAATATTCGCGGTTTGGTCAGACTGGGTTGGAGTCTGTGGAGTTCGCTCTATGCGGACTGTTTTTGGAGCTTGGGAGATCGACATTGGCTTGTTCCCTTGATCTCCTCTGGTGGTCTGGTTAGGAGGTAACCACGAAGTTCGCGGTTAGGCGAACTGGATTGGAGCTGGCGGACTGGGTAGACTGTATGTTGTTCGTGTTCGCGGAGCTCGTGCCAGAGGTTCACTTGTTGGGGAAGTGGTCACGATCTATGATAAGTTCAGATTATTCACCGAGTTCGCAATATCCGCTGGTAGACCAGGCGGTTTGTGCCTTTGGTCGTGGACTTTGTTGTTGCAGGCTGGTGCGGTGTCTGCTAGGATGCGGACTAGCTTCTATATGGCCTCCTTAATGTCAGACGGATAGGCTGGTGTCTGACCTTGTCCATGCGGACTAGGCAGACTGCTATGTGCTATCTACGGGTTAGGGTGGTGTTTCTATCTACTAGGATGGTGACCAATCTCTTCTCCGCGCCTATAAATAGGACCCCCTTGTGACATCATATTAATTGGAATGAACAGTAAGTTGAACATGGGTTAATTGTTGCAGCCTCGGATTTTTTGTCTGCGCGGTTTGAGAAGGATAACTGGTTTGTTGTTTGCAGGTTGTGGGGCTAGTATTAATAAGCCAGGTTTTTGGTGATGACTGTGGTCAGGGATCAGTGGAGTTTGCGGTTAACAATCAGCAGTTTGCAGCAGGTCGCGGTTGCGGACAGCTAGTCTTCTCTCCTTCAGCTTTCCTAGTTCCATAACTTGTCCGCTGGTCTATTCTTCAGTTCTGCAGCAGCTTTGTTCGCGGACTCTGGCAGCTAGGCAACATTTGCGGTCAGACGGCTTGCAAAGAACGGACAAAGGTGTTCAGCAGAATAACGGGTTGTCTGCGGTCTACGCAGACTCTGTAGTTCATTTCGGTGCAACATAAGCTTGACGGTCTTGGCGGTCTCGGCGATCTCTAAGGCAGTCAGCCCGCCTTGTTGTTCTTGCTTCGTTTGTATGCTCCTCCTTTGTACATTGGCAAATCATGTCTCGCCATGTATGTCCTGCCTTGTAAAAAGATTGTTGATAATACAAAACTTGTTTGTTGCCTTCTGTTATTTCTAATTTACTGAGCTTGGTTTATAGTTGAGTATTCCTGTGCTTGGTTCCCGTTTTTCGCTTGATCAAGGTGTCATCTTGATAGCTTTGAAAGTTTTTTACTTTGTATCAGAGCTATCTCCCTGATCATCTTGAGAAATTTTAACACTCTCGAGCTAGGACGATTTTTCCCCCATTTAAAAGCGTCTTGAGTGTGTCACACCAGAATGCATGGCTAAAGTACATTGCAAAGTGTATAGAGTAATGATCCCTCTCTACTGCCACAACAGCTGATCCATTATTCCGCATAGATTAGTTCAAAGCATGGGAGAATCATGGAAGGAGCACCTGCTAATTGTATCTGTTGAGAACCCGCTGATTAAGTCCAACAATAATGCCTCCAACCACCCACAGAAGAGCCAACCTGGTTCAGGCAATTCACCAAACACTTGTCGTGTACCTGCTTCTTATCCCCTTGAACATTCAATAATACCACTGTCAACTCCCAAGTCTTCACAATCAGCCAACCAACACCTTCATTTACCCACAGCAGAACACAATAGTATGAAATAAAACAACTTATGCATATTAATAATAGCCAAGATTTCCAGCGCAAACCCGAGTCCCAAAACAAGAGCAAACAAACCACAACAACTGCAACATGCACAGTACCTACACCGGACTCTCCCAAAAAATTAACTAACAATTTCTACAACACTTAAACCTGTATGCGGTTGAAGGTCCGCCGCTGAACGTCCGTCCAGATCTACGGAAAAGACTCCTAGCCTAGGTGGCACTCGCCTCCCAGCTAGCCCAAGTGAATGTTGACTGGATCGCCGCATACCGTTCCCAAGCTCGCCGGAAATGAATTCCCAGTCCGCCGCTAATGCCGCTCCTAGAGAGCTCACGGGAAACAATTCCTCCAAATGTCCTCTCTTCCCATGCCCTAATCCTCCTCCATATATTTCCTCTCACTAATGAGTCCCCACAAATCCCTTGGGACAAGCCCATACAAAATATAACCAAACAAAAATATCAAATACAAACAAAACCCACAACCCCCAAACAAGAACCAAAACCAGGTGACCCAAGACAAAACCCAAACAAAAATCGGGTCACACCCAAGCCCGAAATGCCCCCTCACGTGTCCCCAAAGCAGTGTCGTCGACTTGGTTTTTGAACCCGAACGCTCCTACTTAGCGGAACTTCATCATTCCCCTCTCCTTCAAGAACTCTCTTGTCCTCAAGGGTGAGGTTTGTAAACATTGTCTTCATTTCCTCATATTCCTCCCATGTTGCATCCTCCAATGGCACTGCATGCCAGCGTACCAACACTTGCCTTGCCTTTTTCCATCCCTACCCCTCTTCCCTTGCCGGTAGCGGAGAGCTTCTTTAGGCTTCAGCATCATGTTCCCTTCATCATCAAAATTTGGTAGCTCCTCCATCACCTGCTTCGGTTCCCCAATCCTTCTCTTCAAGGCGGTGACATGGAACACCGGGTGCAAAATATAGGAAGCGGGTAATTCAAGTTTGTATGCCACCTCTCCGACGCGCTCCAAAACCTTGAAAGGCAAATAGTATCTTTGAGATAATTTGGCATTAAATTTTTTTTAACGACCTTTGCCTGTAAGGTTGTAACTTGAGGTACACGTAGTCTCCCGGCTCGAAGTTTACGTTCCTCCTCCCCTGATCATAATATTTTTTCATCCTCCCTTGTGCCTTACATAAAGCCTTCGTTACCTTAGTGAGAACTTCGTCCCAAGTTAGTAACTCCTTTTCAACCGCATCATCCTTGGTCATCCCTTTCTCATAACTTCTCAACCTTGGTGGGCTACTCCCATAAATCACATCAAACGAGGTCGTATCAATCGAATCCTGATACGAGATGTTGTACCAATACTCGCCCATGGTAAATACTCTCTCCATCTTGCTTGTTCTTCAGGACAGTAGCACTGTAGATATTGCTCCAAGGTTCTATTTATCACATCCATATGTCCATCCGTTTGGGGATGGTAGGATGAACTTTCCTTCAGCTTGCTGCCCTGCAAAATGAAAAGCTCTTGCCAAAATGAACTCATGAACAACGCACCTCATTCTGTCACGATGCTCCTTGGTATTTCGTGCAACCTCACCACGTTCTCCACAAATATCTTGTCCACGCTACTCGCCGTAAAAGGGTGCTAGAGAGGAATGAAATGAGCCCCTTTTCTCAATCTATCCACCACTACCAATATTGCATTGGACCCCTTGCTTGTAGGTAAGCCCTCCACAAAGTACATAGATAGATGTTCCCAAATCCTTGTCGATGTTGGTAACGGTTGTAACAATATCATAGGACTCCTTTGATCGTCCTTTATCTTTTGGTATACGTCACATCGGGCCACCCATGCCTTCACCTCACTCTTCAAGCCTTCCCAATAAAAGATGTGTTTTACCTTGATATAAGTCTGCAACCACCCGGAATGTCCTCCCTCCTTGTTGTTATGGAAGTGACCCAAAATCTCTTCACGAAGCATGAGTACTTTTGGCACGTAGACTCCACTTTTATAGTAAATTAAACCTCCCATCATGATGTAGCCTTCCACCCCTTCCTCTCATTTCTCTAACTTAGCACAAATTTCCTTCACCCTTTTGTCGAGCTTGACCACCTCACGTATTTTATCCCATATGGCCCACTCAGCACCACTCAAAGCTTGAAGTCCAGCCTCTTTCTCATTATAAATCGTCCATAACATCGGCTCCCATCCTTTCTATAAAGTGCATAGGCCACCTTGTTCTCCTTTCCCGGCTGGTAGACTATGTCATACTCAAACAAAAACAATATCACCATGAATTTTTGTTGTTCTGGGGTGACAATTTTATGCTCCAATAGGTGCCTCAATGGTTGTTGGTCGGTCACAATGGTGAATTTGCGGCCCCAAAGATAGGGTCTCCACACCTTCACCGCATGTATGATCACTAACATCTAACGGACATACGTGCTCCAAGTCTTCTTCATAGGCCCCAACGCTTTGGAGACGAAAGCTAATGGCCTCTTCTCTTGCACCAACACAGCTTCTATGCCTTCCCCACTAGCATCTGTGTACACTCCAAAGGTTTATCAAAATTTGGTAAAGCAAGCACCGAAGTTTGATTCATTGCTCTCTTCAACTCTTCAAAGGCTCTCCTTGCCCCATCATTCCATTCCATAGTCTATTGCCCCAACATGGAGGTCAATGGCTTGGCAATTGATAACTCTAATTTTATCCATATATTTATATATTTTTTATTCAATAATTAATTAGTTTTTGAATATAGTTTATGTTTATATTATCTAATTCCCTTATTTTCTTATTTTAGGACCAAATCGGGCTGCAAATATTAATATGGAGTTTACAGGATCGATCAGGAGACAAATCTGGAAAAAGCCAAAAAATTGCAAAGTACACGCCCCTGTCACGGGCGTGACCACCAAGTCATGTGCATGACATTCAGGCGCGACCCCGGCGCGTGTTCCAGAGCCCTCTGCCACGTTAATTAAAAATTACACGCCCTTATGTCACGGGCGTGCCAAGTCAACACGGGCGTGCTCTCCAGGCGTGCCACACTGATGATCCAGAACTCCAAATCCACGTCGGGTTAAGGTTACATGCCCTGACACGGGCGTGACATATTGGTAATGGGCGTGCGCCAGAACCGTGACATCCTGGCGTGTCAACTAAATGCTGCAGTTTCCAGATTTTGGCGGTTTTCGTCTTACACGCCCATGGTCACGGGCGTGCTCCGGGGCGTGACTCTTCCAACAACGGCCGAAGTTACTCCCGCCGTTTCTGCTTCCCGCCGTTTTCAGCAACCGTCAAGACATGCCCTAGGTCATGGGCATGACCTAGGGGCGTGACCCGCTAATTAACGATTTTTGGCGGTTTCGCGCCAACAATCTGAAGAGTTGAAGACGACGGTTCCGAGCCCGACACGCCCTAGGTCACGGGCGTGACCATCCAGCAACTTTGCCTATAAAAACCAGGCAATTCCAGAAGCTTGGGGAGAGTTTTTTTGGGAGCTTAATTCTATTTTATTTACTGTATTTCTTGCATTTTAAATTCATAGTGTAGCATTTATTTCCAAGTACTCTTTATAATCATGTCTCTCCTCAATCTTTCTTGTAATTCTCTTATCATGATGAGTAGCTAATTTTCAATTGGCACTTGATCATGATGAACCTTGGAATGGAATAAATTTCTTATTTTTATCTCAAATTAGCAAGCATTCTATTTTATGTACTTTGATTTATCTTTGATTTAAATTTCTTCGAATTCATAAGTTGCAAATTATGTTTATTCAAGCTTAGATCTGTATCCTAGATTTACCGAGAGGTTGTGGATACGAGTAGATCACTCAAGGATAAAGAGAGTTTCTTGCACCCCTCGAGAGAGGGTGGCAAAATTCATCGGCATTGGATCAATTCCATTAGGGAGGTTCACCGCCTAAAGCAAGCTTAGTTTTTCGACTGGCCGAGAGGTCTTAATCGATCAACCTAAGGTTAGTCGAGTGCGTATTCTCTAGAGGGGCGTCTTGTAGTTTTGGAACCTCTGCGGTCGAAGTCAATAATTTAGATGCTTGTGCTTTTTAATTTCTTGGAAATTATTCTAGCCCAAAGGGATTCTAGATCAAGTGCTACCCTTTTTATCATCACATTTCTCCTCTTAGTCTAGCGTTTTCTTGTTCGCAAAACCAATTTTCGATCGATAAAAGAATAGCTCTTTCTTGTGAGTACAAGTACTCAACGGTACTCGAGTTTAAATACGATATTTCATATACTAAATTTCGATAGTGCACTTACCTAGTTTGAAATTTTAGTTTGGATATTTTCAAAACTTATAAAATCTCCATCAAGTTTTTTGCACCGTTGTCGGGGAACTTTTTCTGTGTTGATATTTTGAAAGCAATGATCTATTAGTTTTATCATTTTCTTTTGTTTTTTTTTTAAAAATCAAAATAAAAAAAAAATTATCTTGTTTTTATTTTGTTGTATGACCCGAGGGAATCCGTCAATCTACTTGATTTGGATCAGGAGATTGAGCAAAGCTTACGACGACGTCTAAGACTCCGTGATATCAATTCTCCAGATTTGGTTGAGGAATCCATCAGTGACACTTCTTTTTCTTCTTCTTCTTCTACTTCTTCCTCTTCTTCTTCTACTTTTCCCCCTTTCAAGTTTCTTCTAATTTGGGTAATCCAAATCCAAATATGGCCGATCAACAGACTATGCCTTATATGCTCGGCCGAATTTGGATAATGCTCAATCAAGTATTGTTTGTCCCGTTATTGCGAACAATAATTTTGAGTTGAAGCCAAGCATCATCCAAATGGTACAATAATATGTACAATTTGATGAGCTTCAAGATGAAAATCCAAATGCGCACCAAAGCAAAACAGTGGTTGACTTCTTTACCAAGAGGATCCATCACTACTTGGCCGAGATGACGGAAAAATTCTCACGAAATATTTTTCGTCCGCTAAAACGGCCAAGTTGCGCAATGATATTACATATTTCTCCCAAGTTGATACAGAAACGTTTATATGATACTTGGGAGCGATTTATGGAATTGCTTCGCCGATGTATGCATCATGCAATCCCCGATTGGTTGCAAATCCAAACCTTTTATAATGGCCTCAACCAACAAACGAGGCAACATATTGATGCCGCCGCCGGTGGAACCTTAAACAACAAACACCGACGGTCGCCCCAGAACTTATAGAAGGAATGGCCATGAACAACGTATCAATGGAGTACACCCCGGTCTCGACCACCTAAACCGGCCGGGATGTATGAAATCGATACGGTTTCAAGTTTATCTCTCCAGGTGAGAAACTACAAAAATAAATAGTCGAGATGTCTGTTTCCTCGGCTACTCCTGTGAACCCCAATATTGGGAACCTTCCACTATTGCCGAGCATGTGGATTACATGGGTAATCCGAATCGGCCTCCTTATAATCCGGTTAATAATTTTGGTAACACTTATCACCCAGGTATAAGGAATCACCCCCAACTTCTCTTGGAGTAATCCAGGGAATGCGGCTCGCCCACCAAACACACCATTCCACCATTAATTTTTCCGCCACAAGCTCCAAAGCTCACAATCTCGAGGAGTTGTTCACCAAATACAAGAGTACAAATGATGTCAATATCCAGAATCTCACCGATCTCTTCGTAGTTGGAGAACCAAATTGGGCAAATTGCTAAAATGCTCTCCGATCGTCAACAAGGAGCATTACCGGGCAATACGGAGCTCAACCCAAAGGAGCAAGCGAATGCTATCACGCTACGGAGCGGGAAAGAGGTACATTCTTCTTCAAATCCGATTGAACAGAGGTAACAAATTCTACATCACATCCTCCGCCTCCTAAAGTTTTTAATGAAAATAAAATTAAAGAATATAAACCGCCTCTTCCTTCCCTATCCGTCCAATTAAAGAAAGAGCGGACGGATGATCATTTCGGCAATTGTTAGAATTATTTAAGCAAATTCATATTAATTTACCATTTTATGAAGCCATAGCGCAAATGCCGAAATACGCAAAATACCTCAAGATCTTTTAACAATAAAAAGTGACTTGAGGAAATTTTCATGGTTCAATTGAACACGGAATGTTCGGCGGTTTTACTCAATAAATTGCCTAAGAAACTAACCGACCCGGAAGTTTCTCTATTCCTTGCCTATTTGGCGATTTATTGGTAAAACATGCGTTGGCCGATCTTGGCGCCTCGATTAATTTAAAGTCTTATTCGTTATTTAAAAAATTAGGATTAGGGAGAGCCTAATCCAACACGAATGAGTATCCAATTGGCGGATCGGTCTATTAAATACCCTATGGGTATTGTTGAGGATGTGCTTGTCAAGGTCGACAATTTATCTTTCCGGTAGATTTTGTCATCCTTGACATAGAAGAGGACACCGAGGTTCCGCTTATTCTCGGTCGCCCTTTTCTCGCCACCATCGCACGCTATCATAGATGTTAGTAACGGTAAACTTCTCCTTAGAGTCGGAGATGAAGAATTACCTTTACTATCAAATCATCTATGAAAAATACGCTTGCTCACGACAACTCGTGTTTCTTTTTGGAGGCTTCTCCCGATGAAGACTCCATTTTATTCCTGAAAATCTTTATTCTCCTATTGTCATGAAGAAAATTTTGAACTTTAGATCTCATTTCTCATGACATTAGTGATAATCAATCGGACACACAAGAGCCTATTTTGAAATTCTAGAATTAGGAAGTGACCGATTAAAAACTTCTTACGATGAACCTCCAACCTTAGAACTAAACAATTGTCAGATCATTTAGAATACTTATTTTTAGCGGAGGGTTCAAAACTTCCCGTTATTGTGTCGGCGTATTTATCCGATGAGAAAAATTTAAATTATTAAATGTTTTAAAATGTCATCGCCGCGCAATTGCGCGGAAAATTACGGATCTAAAAGGTATTAATCCCTCCTTTTGTACGCACAAAATTTTACTAGAAGAAAATTTTCATAAAACTATTCAACCTCCACGCCGGCTAAATTCTAATATGAAGGAGGTAGTTAAGGCAGAGGTTATTAAATTATTAGATGCGGGCATCATCTATCCGATTTCGGATAGCACTTGGTTAGTCCGGTCCAAGTGTGCCCCAAGAAAGGAGGATTAACGGTAGGTCTAATGATAAAATGAATTAATCCCTACTAGAACCGTTACCGGATGGCGGGTTTGCATCACTACCGCAAATTAAATGATGCACCCGAAATGATCATTTCCTTTACCGTTCATTGACCAAATCCTTGAACGGCTATCCGGTCATGCTTTTTATTGTTTTCTTGATGGACTCTCGGGATATTTCCAAATCTCAATTGTGCCCGAGGATCAAGAGAAAACAACCTTCACTTGTTCGTTTGGCACCTTCGCCTATCGAAGGATGTCTTTTGGTTTGTGCAATGCGCCGCAACCTTTCAAAGGTGTATGCTAGCGATCTTGATGAATTAGTGGAGGATATCATGGAGGTCTTCATGGACGATTTCTCCGTTTTTGCAGATTCGTTCGATTTATGTTTAGAAAACCTTTCTCGTGTACTCCAAAGATATGAGGATACGAACCTAGTATTAACTGGGAGAAGTGTCATTTTATGGTACGGGAAGGTTTGGTCTTACGCCACAAAATATCGAGTAAGGGCATAGAGGTATATAAAGTCAAAATAGAAACAATAGAAAAGCTACCTCCCCCTTCAAACATTAAGGCCGTTCGTAGTTTTCTTGGGGCATGCCGGTTTCTATCGCCGGTTTATTAAAGATTTTTCTAAAATAACTAAGCCTCTTACACACTTGTTAGAAAAAGAAGCGCTGTTTATTTTTGATGAAAATTGTTTACGTGCTTTTTCTATTATAAAAGAAAATTAATAAATGCATCTATCGTAATAGCTCTCAATTGGGATCTACTATTTGAAATCATGTGTGATGCTAGTAGTTTTGCCGTTGGTGCGGTCTTAGAACAGTGCATCAATAAAAATTTTCATCATATCTATTATGCGAGCAAAACACTAACCACTGCACATGAAAATTACACAATCACCGAGAAAGAACTTCTTGCCGTTATTTTTGCTTTTGATAAATTTCGTTCTTATCTCGCTTTGTCCAAAGTAATTGGTTTTTACCGATCATTCGGTCTTGCGTTATCTACTAACTAAAACAGATGCAAAGCTAGATTGATTAGGTGGATATTGCTTCTTCAAGAATTTGACTTGGAGATCCGGAAAAAAGAGGAGCGGAGAATTTGGCGCGGATCACCTTTCTCGGTGGAGAATCCCAACTTGGAGGAGCTTATCGAAGAGGACATCGATGATACATTCCTGAGGAGCGCCTCCTCGCTTTATATAAGGTAATGACTCTCCCTTGGTTCGCCGATTTCGCAAACTTTCGTGCCGCAAGATTTCCCCCAAAAGGTTTTTCTACCAAGAAAGAAGAAATTCTTTTCTGATTTGAAAAATTATTTTTGGGAGATCCGTTTTCTTTTCGAGTTTGCGCTGACCAAGTAGTGCGGAGGTTGTTTTCTCATGAGGAGGGCGCCCAAATATTGAAACATTGCCACGAGGACCCGCCGGCGGGCACTATAAAGCAAATCGACGGCGTGGAAAGTACTTGAGGCGGCTTCTATTGGCCGGTATCTTCAAAGACGCTCACGACACATTTAAGTCGTTGTGAACAATGTCAACGCACAGGTAATATTTCCCGACATGATGAAATGCCATTGATTCCTTTTTAGAAATTGAGGTTTTTTGATTTATGGGAATCGACTTTGTCGGCCCGCTACCCACTTCCTTTGAAAATCGTTATATTTTGGTAGCAGTTGACTACGTGTCACGGTGGGCGGAAGCACAAGCCCTCCCACCAATGATGCCCGAGTCGTGACCCAATTTCTCAAAAAACTCTTCTCACGATTTGGAGCACTGCGGTCAATAGTGAGTGATAGGGGAACTCACTTTTGTAACGCACAATTTGCTAAAGTTCTTTCTAAATATGGCGTTACGTATAGGTTGGCCACCCCCTATCACCCTCAAACTAGTGGCCAAGTAGAAGTAGTAAACCGTGAACTTAAACGAATTTTAGAAAAAACGGTTTCTACAAATAGAAGGGATTGGTCGGTTAAGCTTGACGATGCACTTTGGGCTTATCGGACCGCGTACAAGACCGCAATCGGTTGTACGCCGTACCGATTTGGTCTATGGGAAAGCATGTCACTTACGGTGGAGCTTGAGCATCGCGCCTTTTGGCGCTTAAAGTTTTAAATCTAGATGAAAACTTGGCATCTGAGCTTCG